>SWDC01000019.1:0-179670 GCA_004919715.1 Linderniella brevidens
GGTCCCCGTGGAAATTGCTCCAGAAGTGGCCTATCATCGATCCATGGGTCCTGACACAACCAAATAGTTTCGCCATTACCAATACGGATACTAACCTTCGACCGAAGCATAGGGCGTAGTTGTAAGAGTTCCTCCAACTCCATGCCGATTGGGCGGTTCCCGGTATAGTCCAACGAGCGATTTTGCAGCCGCGTCTGGAGAAGCCACGATACTTAAATAGAATTGGGATCCTTGGTCAGAATAATAGGTGCTTAAGAAGAAGGGCCTTGTTATCGTCCACAAGCGAGCGAATGCCAAACCACCCTCATCCACGGGAAACATACATCATCCCAAGCAACCTTGGCAGCAGAACCCGCCCAGAGGACGATCTGAATCGTTGCTCAATCACTTAATAATGCATTTGGGCAGGATGAACACCCGGACCAATACCCATGCAGCAGCAGCAGCAAGGACTGAACGGATCAACTGTACCTTCCTAGCATTGAAAAGAGAGCGATTGAGCCAAGAGCCTAAGCATTGGTCAATGCGCTGTAGAAGTGAGAGTACAGTCCTGAATAGTCAGTCGTGATGTAAGTAACGGGACACCAAATACCTCACTGGTAAATGACGGAAAGGAAATCCCATAATAGAATAAGAGGTGACAGCCGCTCGCCCGTTTGGAAAGAAACATCTCGCTCTTTCCAGGGTTAGCCCTTAACCCCGAAAGTATCGCAAATTCATCCAACTCGCTCGGAAGTCTGGATGGATCAGTGTCCCGTGACTGAAAAGAAGAAGATCGTCGGCAAATGTCAGCATGAAAATACGGGAAGGCTCGAATCTCCAATGGAAAGTAAATCTCCCCTCCGAAAGAATCTTGTTCCGAAGAATACCATGAAGCACCTCCATGGCCAACGTAAAAAGATACGGAGATATAGGATCGCCCTGAAGAAGACCCCGTTGTCCCGGAAAATACCCCTCCGCTCGACCATTGATATGATCGAGTAATAAGGAGTCGTCAAACAACACCTGGATCCATGCAACAAACGCGAAGGAAAACCCATGGCCTCCAACACACACTAAAAAGTCCCACTAGACATGATCGTATGCCTTTTCAAGTCAACCTTCAGCGTAGCCCGTGCCGGTAAGCTCTGATTCCGGTAGTGAGACCATAACTCTGAGCGAGGAGAATATTATCGCTGATCCGCGACCAGGGATAAATGCAGTCTGGGAGACATCCACTAAGCATGGGACATAAGTCTTAAGAAGATTAGCCAAGATCTTCGAATATCTTATAAAGACTTTTTTTTTTTTTTTTGGGAAAAGGTCATTAAAATAAAATGTGGAAAGATACAATGTTCAGCAGCAATAAGCTGCACCGCCTCGATAACATGCTACTATAATCAACGCAAGCAATCCAATCGAGCAAGCAAACATCACAAAGCAAGCAAGCAGACTGTAAGCAAGTGACTACGTGCTCGGCCACGCAATGCGCCAAACACGTCGAAGCGCACAGGACTGTAGCTGATACTCCCTCCAAGGGCAGAGAGTCGATACAGAGTGTAGTCTCGACGTCCGCAACGATATGAGTAGGAGGTCTTCGTCTTCCTTCCCGCCATCGTAGGTTGCGCTGGCCCATAGGTGATAGACAAGCGATTGCAAGCGCATGTCGGGGTCCCATCCATGCGAGGTGCTTGCCCCGCCACTTTGAGCAGCCAGTGAACCCTTCGATCCAATCCGTGTAAGGCCATCCAAAACGTAACTTTCCCTGCAAAGACTGTAGGCAATGTCTGGAAAATGAACACTCAAGAAAAGATGCCGTGTTGTCTCTATATGCATGGCCATATCACACAAGAGGCAAGCTGAACTTCCTGCTGCCGCGGCACCCATGGCTTGTCCCTCGCGCCAGGCGTTCCCTAATCGCCAGCCATAGAATGACTTCATGCCATGGTATCGAGATAGGGCCTCCGAACAGGTTGGTCCAGAATGCAGGCAGGCGGAGAATGTTGGCGTATGCAATTTCTAGCGGAGTGAGTAGAGAAGACGCCATTGGGAGTCCCCCGCCATCGAATCGTGTCCATCTCACCGTGTTGAAGGGAGGGTAGGAGACCAGCAAAATCCATGAACTCCACCGTTGTCTGTCCTGGCCAATGCCATCCCGACTCATCAATCACCGCGCTCAATCGTGAATCAAGTAGGAGCCCATAACAGATGGACACGCGGGGTACCGTTCCACCAGCGGAATCGTGAGTAGTAGCCATGGGTCAGTCCAGAGGGTGTGTATTCGCTCCATTCCCAATGCTTCCCTCTAGAAGTGGCCGGATGATGGGTCTGAGCTTGAGGAGCTTCTTCCAGCTCCATGAGGTATTAGCCGTGGATCTGATGGTCCAGAAGGATGTGTTGTGCAGCCCGCGTCCGTCGTATCCATGTGGCTCATATCGAAGAGTCATCCCCCTGAGAATGTTCCAAATAAGACGCATCATCAGCGCCTTGTTCTCCACCTCAATCGATCTCAGTCCAAGTCCCCTTCGTCCCTTGGTGCGCATACGTCGGTCCATGCCACCTTCGCGCTAGATCCCTTCCACAGAAAGCTCGAAGACGCTTCTCGATACTGCGGATGATTCCCTTGGGGAGTAAGAAGACTCCCGCCCAATATACATGGATAGTCATAAGGACCGATCGAATGAGCTGTACCCTCCCGGCGTATGAGAGCGAGTGGTTGGTCCAAGAACCAAGCCGACGATCAATAGAACGTAATAAGGGGGCGCAATCATCGATAGTCAATCGCGATGTGATAAGGGGGACCCCCAGGTACCGCACAGGAAGAGAACCCGATAGGGAAGCCCATAACAGCCTGGAGTGTACCCTTCAGTCATTCTGCCCGTTTCGAGATAAACATCTCGCTTTTACTGGAGTTTGCCGTAGCCCTGAAAGCGAAGCAAAAAGCTCGGCTGTCGCGGAAGATTATAAGAGTTTTGATTATTCAAGTAATTATGTAAATGGGGGGGGGTACAAATTAGAAAACTCGATATGCATGTTATATGATGTTTAATATATGAAAATGTTCTATTAAGTGGTTAAGAGTGATTAAAGTGTTAAGAAATCGAACTTGAGTGATCTTGTGCTTAACTGGAATATTGATGTGATCACCTGGATGGAATATCATTGTGTGCTATATGGAAAATATTTCTGATAAGTGATTGAGTTATATAGGAAAGAATATCAATGATATATCCGTTGAGTGCGATATATTTGACTCTAAAATCAGTGAATCAATAACTTAGCTTTCCTTGTGCGAATTGGAATTTATATTATGGAAAGTAATTAATTGATTGGGCTTACATGTGTTAATATGCTAATTGAGTGGAACTATATATGGAATGTGCTGACAAATGGATGAGATTCTGGTATTTATGGTAAGAAATCATGCATGACCGTTGTGCTTAATTGGTTCATTCTTGGCATGATTCTTTGAGTTAATGCACGTGATAATTGAGCTGTCTTGCATATTTTCGTGCTTAACTTCCTTGTGAGTGTAGAAGCATTTCGTGGTCTATATAGAAGATGAACACTTCACGTTGAAGGGCACGAAACAAACACACAAGCCATCGAATTCCATAGACGATCTGAGCTTTACTTTGCGATATATTCGTAGTTTGTGTTTGAGCTTAAATTTGCGAATCTGTACCCTTTGAGCGATCCTTAGAAACTCCCAATCCTAAAAACCTTAGTCTTCGGACGTGTGAGCGCACAAAGGAGCACGAGTGGAGTCTTTCGCACGTGGAGGGACGAATTTTGTGGATTCGGTGGCCCTTCGTAGCAAGCTGCATCCAGTCGGGGAAGTGGTTTCCTGGGTAACGACGTGGATCGAAACTTGGCGTGCGTCAGCCTAGAACGAGGTCTAGTGTCCATAGTGTTTCGGTTGTGTACGGGTCAATCATAGTTTAACCGGTAATACCTAGTGATTGATTGGAAATCTTGGGGAATCACATCCCAAGGACAGGATTAAACCCCAGTTGGGGATATAACCTGTATAAAAATCCGTCTCACTTTACTTTCTGCTATTTACTTTTCTGTGAGACAAACCGGGGACACCAGCAAACAACTAGGTGATATCATTGAAACAAGTTCTGAAGATAACGTGATATTTTGTGAAATAGGATTAGGGAGATCACTTAGTACTCGCACTGCTTTCTGGATATAACATACTCTGCAAATATCTTCTTAAATAAAAGTAATTTTCAAAGAAGAGCAAGCAAAATTTTTATAGCCTAATTCACCCCCCACCCCTCTTAGGCATATTTTACACTTCAATTGGTATCAGAGCCAGGTTACTCAACGAAAGGCCTAACACGCCTGAGTTAAGATCTAATGGCTTTTTCGAGTGATGTTTTTGCAGAGGGTCAATCCCACTCTAGGCCGCCTCTCTTCGATGGAACGAACTACGCAGTATGGAAGAATCGTATGATCGAATTTCTTATCGCTGTAGACTACGATCTTTGGGAAACAATCATCAACGGACCATACACGACTGTGAAAGAAGATGGAACCCCAAAGCTGCGAAAGAATATACCGCTGATGACAAAAGGGGAATCACGCGAAACGCAAAGGCGAAAAACATGCTCGCATGCGCACTCACGCGGGAAGAATACATTCGGGTTAGTTCCTGCTCATCGGCAAAGGCTATGTGGGATATGCTCCAAGTTACTCATGAAGGAACCCAACGAGTTGTGCAAGAAAGATTGGCTCTGCTCACTCATCAGTATGAACTGTTCTCGATGGAATCTGACGAGAACATAAGCCAGATGTATGCCAGGTTCATGGGAATCATCAACCAAATGTTCTCTCGGAAAGAAGGTTCCTGACAGTGAGCAAGTCAGAAAGATACTGAGATCACTGCCACGAGAATGGAATGCCAAGGTTACTGCCATCTATGAAGCAAAGGATCTGGAAGCACTTAGCATCTCCGAACTTATTGGATCTCTTATCTCCTATGAAATGATTCAAACGTCTATGAACGAGAAGTCGCAACAAAAAATCAGAAATCTATTGCGTTCAAATCCAACCAAGAAGAAGAATCTGATTCTGACAATGAAGAAGAAGGCCTGATGAACGACCTAGCTATGCTTACGAAGAGATTCGCAAGATTTGAACAAAAGAAGAAATTCAAAGGGAACTTCAACAAATTCCAGAACAAGAACAAGGGAATCTCCGCGTCTGGAAAGAAAGTTCAGAAATGTTTTCGATGCAACAAGCCAGGCCATTATGCACATGAATGCCCATCAATCAACAATGAGAAACCAAGGAAGCAGAAGGCTATGGTAACGGAATCAAATAACTCTGACCTAGAACAAAGTGAGGACGAGGATCACGCTTACATGGCTGACGAGGATCAGGTATCTAGTTCTTCCTCTATTGAGAAAATTCACTTCCTAAACAGTTTATATAACAATGATTATGAAAGTGACTCATCTATTTCTGACATAGAAGAAAGTAAGGAAGAATTGTGTGAATTACTTCAAAAAGCAGAGAGAAAGATTAAGTCACTAAATTCCTTGAATAAAGAATGATAAAGCAGCGAGATGGCCTAGCTAAGGAAAACATGAGGCTGATCTAGAGATCTCACGTCTGAAAGGAGAGTTAGTTACCGCTAAGAAAGAGGAAATTCCATGTGACCGCGAGGAATTAGAAAAGAAAAACAGTGTTTTATCGAGAGATATCGTTGAACTTAGGAATTCCTTAGATAGAGAAAACAGAAAGTTGATAGACTCCTGGAGGGTAAGCAGAACCTAGATTTGCTGTTAAGCACTCCTAGGAATATTGGTAGGTCAGGGATAGGTTATTCCACTAAAGTAAAGCATGCTAAACATTCTGTGCCTAAGCTTAAATGTTTCTGCTGTGGTAGAATTGGTCACTATGCATACAACTGTCCATTAAAGAAAGTTGATAAAACTAAGTATGTCTGGAGACCTAAGAAGTCACCTGTAAATGCCACTAACGTATCTGATTGTAACAGGAGATCACCGTCTATGCAGAATGATATCTCATATGTTAACAGAAGTTATTTCCCCACTAACATGTTAGGACCCAACAGAAATTGGGTACCTCAGCAGAGTACTTCTTTCTACAGGTTCAAAGGAGGAATTCCAGCAAGAAACACCGGTGGTATCTCGACAGCGGGTGCTCCCGCCACATGACAGGTGATATAGGTAAATTTGTGTCGTTAAAGGCGGTTGATGGAGGATACGTTTCGTATGCTAACGACGCAAAGGCCAAAATCGTGGGAGTTGGTACTGTTGGTAACAGTTTAAATATCACTATTGATAACGTATGGTATGTTAAGAACTTAGAGCATAATTTAATTAGCATTAGTCAACTATGTGATGATGGACATACTGTAGCTTTCGCCAAAGATAAGTGCTTTGTCAAAAAGGATAATGAGATTGTGTTTAGTGCGGCTAGACATGGTAACACTTATTGTATCACACAGGATGATATTGCTAACCAAAACGTCAAGTGTCTAGCAGTTACGCAGGATATCACATGGTTATGGCACAGAAGGTTGGGACATGCCAACATGGAACTCATGACGCACATATCATGCAATGAACTGGTGAGAGGCATTCCAGACATGAAAGCCACCAAGGACAGAATTTGTAAAGCGTGCCAAATGGGGAAACAGACTAAGACGTCTTTTAAGCCTAAGAATGTGATATCTACGTCCAGACCACTGGAACTGCTGCATCTTGACCTTTTTGGTCCGGTACAGGTTATGTCATTGAAAGGTAAACGATATGCCTTCGTTATCGTAGACGACTATACTAGGTACACATGGGTCTTATTTCTTGCGCACAAGAGTAAGGCTTTAGATAATCTTGCGCCACTGATCAAGAAGCTAGAGAATGAGAAAGAGATGAAAGTCCGTAAGATTAGGAGTGATAACGGTCTAGAATTTGATAGTAAATCCTTTGCATCCTTTTGTACTGAAAATTGTTATAGTCACAATTTTTCAGCCCCTATTACGCCTCAACAGAACGGAGTGGTCGAGAGGAAAAATAGAGTATTACAAGAGATGGCTAGGACTATGCTGAGCGAATATAACACTCCAAAACACTTTTGGGCCGAAGCTGTTAGTACGGCTTGTTACGTCTCTAATAGGATTTTCCTTAGACCAATTATTAAGAGAACTCCCTATGAACTTTGGAATGATAAAACCCCTAACATAGCTTATTTCCATGTATTTGGGTGCAAGTGCTTTATTTTAAATGATAGGGATAAGCGAGGAAAATTCGATTCCAAAGTAGATGAAGGGATATTCCTAGGTTACAGCCTTCATTCCAAAGCTTTTCGAGTGTTTAATAATAGGAAGAAGACTGTTCAAGAATCTGTGCATGTTACATTTGATGAATTCCCTAACGCAGATACTACTGAGGAAGGTATAGTTGTGTCTCCTGCAGATATACAGGTTACTGACAAAGAAGTGAACGCAATTCCACTGGAACTAGATACTGAGACAGAGGAACCTGAAGCTTCAGACGAACAACAGCGCAGGAAATTCAAACATGCTTCCAGCCATCCCACTGAACAAGTCTTAGGGAATATCACTTCAGGGATCAAAACGAGAGCAACTGCCCGAACCGATATTGCTGAGGAATCACATCACGTACTGCTATCAACCTTGGAACCTAAGACAGTGAATGAGGCTCTTGACGATGAATCGTGGGTGATTGCCATGGAAGAAGAGCTGGCACAATTCGAAAAGAGCCAGGTGTGGACTATTGTGGAAAGACCTAACGATAAGTCTGTAATAGGCACGAAGTGGGTGTTTCGCAACAAACTGGACGAGAACGGTAACGTGACACGAAATAAGGCCAGGTTAGTTGCCAAAGGTTATTCCCAAGAAGAAGGTATAGATTTTCAAGAAACCTTTGCACCCGTAGCTAGGCTCGAGTCTATACGCATTTTACTTGCATATGCATCTTTTAAAAGGTTCAAGCTTTTTCAAATGGACTTGAAAAGTGCATTTTTAAATGGTTTTATAAATGAGGAAGTTTATGTCGAGCAACCTCCCGGTTTTGAAAAAGTAGAATTTTCAAATCACATCTTCAAGTTAAACAAAGCTTTATATGGTTTAAAACAGGCCCCTAGGGCATGGTATGAAAGATTGAGTAGGTTTTTACTAGACATGGGCTTTACGACAGGAACAATAGATAACACTCTGTTTATAAAGTGCGAAGGGAATCACAAACTACTTGTGCAGATATATGTTGATGATATCATATTTGGCAGCACTGACATCACTCTTTGCGAGAATTTTTCTAAGTCTATGCAACAGGAATTTGAGATGAGCCTAATGGGAGAACTCACGTACTTCCTTGGATTGCAAATCAAACAATTGGACACGGGAATATTCATATCTCAAACAAAGTACACGAAGGAACTACTTGAAAAATTCGGAATGGCTGATTCCAAGGTACTTCCCACTCCTATGCATCAGACCGCCAAAATTGACAGTGATGAACAAGGTACGCCCTTTGACCAAACTAAATATAGAGGTATGATCGGAAGTTTGCTCTACCTTACGGCAAGCAGACCCGATATTATGTTTGCTACTGGTCTATGTTCTAGATATCAATCGAGTCATAGGGAATCTCACTTGACAGTAGGCAAGCGGATACTTAGATATTTGAAAGGAACAATCAATTTTGGTATGTGGTATCCAAATTCCAAGGAATTCCCATTAATGGGATACTCGGACGCGGATTATGCCGGTTCTAGGGAAGATATGAAAAGCACTAGTGGTACTTGCCAAATACTAGGGAATTCCCTTGTAACTTGGTCCAGTCGGAAACAAAATGCCGTGGCCCTATCCACAACCGAAGCAGAATATATGGCCTTAGGAAGTTGTTCTCAGCAAATCCTTTGGATGAAACAGACTTTGAGTGATTACGGTTTAGAGTACGACCAAATTCCTATTTTTTGTGATAGTACTAGTGCCATTAGTATCACTAAGAATCCCGTACACCACTCTCGAACTAAGCATATAGAGGTGAAACATCATTTTATTCGAGATCATGTTCAGAAAGGGAATATCAGTGTGAACTTCGTAGGAACTAATGATCAGTTGGCTGATATCTTCACGAAACCCCTTATTGAGAGTAGATTCTGTGATATTCGCGACCGATTAGGAATTATTGAGCTTAAATAGGAAAGGTGACTAGAAATGTTAGACCTTAGTATTTCCTTGATCTTATCCTTAAGGATCTCCTTGATTTTATTTCTTGATTCGATTAATAAATTGTCCTTTATTCTATCTTCCTTATCTATTCAGATCCTTTCCATTGATGGGGAGAGTATTTTTTTTTCGACACTTATGTCAAAATCTATTTTCAGCCAATATTTTCTTTGAAATCGGATCTTTACTTATTCCTTTCCTTAATTCCCGCGAGATATCCTTTATCTTTAGTAAGTTCCATATAACGGGCAGTTTCTTTCTCCACTAAGTATTCCTTTAAATTATCTGCCACATGTCTTGTCAAGATCACATCTCTTTTTAACTTCTTTCCATCCTTATCCAAAATAGACTCGGCCTTTATAAATCGTTCCTTCTTCGTTTCTCCATCCCATTCAAACCCTAAGCTCTTCACTTCATACATTCAATCTCAACCATGGTGAAAACCAAAGGCGCCGGATCTAAGTCCGACAAAAAGCGAGAGGCTGCCTTAGTCGAAACCCCACTCTCTCCAAAAGCCACCCGTTCCAAGTCAAAGAATAGTTCAAAATCCACGAAATCTCCTACGAAACCGAAGAAGAAGAAGGCTAAGATCGATAGAATCCCTATTTATGAACTAGTAAATCGGGGGCCTTTCTATAATGGGTCAAGAATCGATCCATGAAATTCTCTCTTCCCATGCTGAGTCCACCTCTCTTGAAAAACCAGCCTCTCCAGAAAAATCTGTCTCTGCTCAGATCGAGACTCCTCCTCGAGACAAAACCCCCTCCTCGGATCAGTCTGAGAAGGCCATGTTCAATCTTGAAAATCCAGAAGAGATCACCGATGAGATCAAATTTCTGACTAAGAGCACCAAGGAACTTCACGAGAAACTTCAGAAGCGGCGAGTTGCACGAGGAAGAAGCGTCAACTTTGACGAGATGGCTGAGAGCCAAGTAGCAACGTGGCTGACTGAGTACGGATGGGAAAATTTTCTAAGGTTAGACAAATCTGTGTATGCGGAGGCGGTGAAGCTGTTCTACGCCAATCTCACTTTCGTTGAAGACGAAACTGAGATTACAGTGAAGTCTTATGTGCTTGGGACGAAACTTGAATGGAATAGCGCAAAGGTGAACGAGATGTTAGGAGTTGAGAACGAAGGGCTACGCTACTTCGATTTCGTCCACTGGTGTACATCTGAGGTGCCCCTGCGTGACTGTGTGAAAGCCCTATGAAATTCCCCTTATAAGCCTAAGTTCTCTGAAGGAGAAGCGCTGAACAAACTTCCTGTTGATCTGTTCTTCCTATACAAAGTGCTGCACTTCACGCTCTGGAGCGCCCGCGTTGGCAGTGGAGGCCATTCCACCACCATGAACAACATGAGCATGCTGACTCTCTATCTGGTATCCCAAAATAGGTCGCTCAATCTAGGTTACTTTGTTCTTAAGTATATCGTCCATGCCATTAAGAGCTCTGATAAGGAACTTCCATATGGAATGCTGCTTACGCACATGCTTGAATTCGAGAGAATCTCACTGCCCAAGGCTTGGGAAGATAGCACAAAGCATTCAGTAGATATGGTCACACTGAAGCGTGTTGGTATACGATATGATGAGAAGCGTGGATGGCTCAAGACAAGGGATCTGAAGACCCCATCAAAAAGTCCGACTAGAAAGAAGAGGGATGATGATAGCGACGACGAGCAGGAAACGATAGCCAATCTGAAATGAAGTATCAAGGGCCTTAAGGATGAGAACCGGAGAAAGTTCAAAGAGATCTCACGGAACTTCAAGAAAGTTAAAAAATATCTGAAGGAGATCACCACGGTTCTGAATGTCGCTGAATCCTCATCTGCCTCATCCGATAGCGATTCCAGCCCTTAGATCCTGATTCCTTAGTGATTCCCTAGCTCTAATAGGATTAGCTCTAGGTTGTTTTTTTTTCTTCTGGTCTTTTGGTCTGCGGGTCGAGGTTGATTGCAGGTTTGGGTATGTTGGTAGTGTTTGTGTCCCTCCTTTTTGATGCTGAAGGGGGAGAAGTCTAGGCAATTAATTCCTTATTATGTTATTTTGGAATGTTATAATATTATTCGGCTTGCTTTTATATGCTTGTGTCTTAATCCTCTTTGTGCTTGAGTTTGTGATTTGTTAAGGATTAAGGAATTCCGCACATAGGCAGGGGGAGCAAACTGATTGATGTGATGTGGTAACTTGAGACATTCCATGGTAACTTGAGATGTTTCATATGATATAACCTGGTAATTGCTGAATCTTTGCGACTGTGCTTTACATAGGTTTATTAGCAATTAGACAGGGGGAGCATGCTTTAAAATTTGATAAATTTATTTGCTCTGATCATATGTCACATGCTTTGATACTTAAACATGCTACGTGCTTAAATGGTTTCATATCGAGTGTACTCATATGCTTAAAATAGGCATTAATTACTTGTCATCATCAAAAAGGGGGAGATTGTAGACCTTTTTGGTCCAAATGATTATAAGAGTTTTGATTATTCCAAGTAATTATGTAAATTGGGGGGTACAAATTAGAAAACTCGATATGCATGTTATATGATGTTTAAGTATATGAAAATGTTCTATTAAGTGCTTAAGAGTGATTAAAGTGTTAAGAAAATCGAACTTGAGTGATCTTGTGCTTAACTGGAATATTGATGTGATCACCTGGATGGAATATCATTGTGTGCTATATATGGAAAATATATTCTGATAAGTGATTGAGTTATATTAGGAAAGAATATCAATGATATATCCGTTGAGTGCGATATTATTTGACTCTAAAATCAGTGAATCAATAACTTAGCTTTCCTTGTGCGAATTGGAATTTATATTATGGAAAGTAATTAATTGATTGGGCTTACATGTGTTAATATGCTAATTGAGTGGAACTATATATGGAATGTGCTGACAAATGGATGAGATTCTGGTATTTATGGTAAGAAATCATGCATGACCGTTGTGCTTAATTGGTTCATTCTTGGCATGATTCTTTGAGTTAATGCACGTGATAATTGAGCTGTCTCTTGCATATTTTCGTGCTTAACTTTCCTTGTGAAGTGTAGAAGCATTTCGTGGTCTATATAGAAGATGAACACTTCACGTTGAAGGGCACGAAACAAACACACAAGCCATCGAATTCCATAGACGATCTGAGCTTTACTTTGCGATATATTCGTAGTTTGTGTTTGAGCTTAAATTTGCGAATCTGTACCCTTTGAGCAATCCTTAGAAACTCTCAATCCTAAAAACCTTAGTCTTCGGACGTGTGAGCGCACAAAGGAGCACGAGTGGAGTCTTTCGCACGTGGAGGGACGAATTTTGTGGATTCGGTAGCCCTTCGGTAGCAAGCTGCATCCAGTCGGGGAAGTGGTTTCCTAGGTAAACGACGTGGATCGAAACTTGGCGTGCGTCAGCCTAGAACGAGGTCTAGTGTCCATAGTGTTTCGGTTGTGTACGGGTCAATCATAGTGTAACCGGTAATACCTAGTGATTGATTGGAAATCTTGGGGAGATCACATCCCAAGGACAGGATTAAACCCCAGTTGGGGATATAACCTGTATAAAAATCCCGTCTCACTTTAGTTTCTACTATTTACTTTTCTGTGAGACAAACCGGGGACACCAGCAAACAACTAGGTGATATCATTGAAACAAGTTCTGAAGATAACGTGATATTTTGTGAAACAGGATTAGGGAGATCACTTAGATACTCGCACTGCTTTCTGGGATATAACATACTCTGCAAATATCTTCTTAAATAAAAGTAATTTTCAAAGAAGAGCAAGCAAAATTTTTATAGCCTAATTCACCCCCCCCCCCTCTTAGGCATATTTTACACTTCAATTTTTTCCGAGCGGTCGTACCCAAGAGGTGCTTGTAGTATCTAAGAAGCTCGCCCTTTACCTGTGGCTCCCCTTCAATTAAGTTCCCAGTATCACCCTCAAGCGAGAAGATACGGTTTGCCACTCGGCGTATGGCAACCTTCTTGAAGAAAAATGCGGAGCAACGGTCGCCTTCTTTGAGCCAAGTATTTTGGCCCGTTGTGCTAGGGGCGATTGCTCCATTGCTACCGCAGCTGCATAGAGACGTCGACATATAGATTGTAGTACCAAAAAACGATCATCATGCGGGTACAATGACACAAACTCCTGGGCAATGTCGAGGAATTTTGCGCCTCCACCACGTTACGCGCCAGATTCCCTTTAGCACGCCTCATATCCTTGAACGCTCGCTTGAGGGCCTTCAGACGTGCAAGGACCCAAAACATCGGGTATCCCGAAATAGGAAGCTGCCACCCTGAGCTTACGACAGAGCCAAACTGTGGATCCGACGTGAGAAAATTATCGAATCGAAACACCGTACCTCGAGAAAACATCGATCGCCCCGGCTCCAGAATAAGAGGAGAATGGTCGGAAGTGGCTGGTAGTTCACATCGATATCCAAGATCTCCAAACTTAGCAAACCACGTTGGGTTAGCAACCATCCTGTCCAAACGGCGCCAAATACCCGCATCACCTCGCCGTTGATTAAACCACGTGAAATATTGACCCGAACATAGTAAGTTATGGAGATCAGCCGAGATGAGACATCGAGTTAGATCCTGATAGTTTGCTGGATGTGGAGATCCTCCCCGTGCTTCATTAGGTTCCACTATCGCATTGAAATCACCGACCACTAACCAAGCGTCTTCCGCGCGAGCTTCGAGATCGTAACTAACTCATCCCATAATGCACAGTGCTCCTCCCGCTGATTGAGCCCATATATGAATGTAATAAAGAAAACCAGACGAGTCGCCAACGATAGAACTCTGCAATGTAGGGCTTGCATCGTCATCCCGATAACATCAACACGAAGCTATCACGCGTCCCATCCTAGCCAGATACGCTTCCCGGGGCCCATATCATAATCGAAGAACCATGTCGACTGCTTAATACTATTGGCAATCGAATCAACGTTTGCCATTGTTACTCGTGTCTCTAGCAATCCAACAAGCTTAAGGTCAAAACGACGAATCAAATCCCCTACCGCTCTCCAATGGTCTCTCTTGTTGAGACCACGTACATTCCAGTAGCCAAATGGTATCATAAAACAACCCCATGAAGGGCTTCGTCATTATCAGGGCTCGGATGTAGGAAGTCCCCATCTTCGTCAATGTGGTGAAGCATGTTAAACGGGTTCGTAAGAGGTGGTGTCATCTGAGCAGGGCTTGGCACCACCACCATGCTATCGATGGTTGGCCGAATCACGCCTCCCGTACCCGGCGAGTCTGGAGAGAATCCATGATGAGGTTGCCTGGAACATTCTCCTTGCCTGAAAATATGTAAAACCAAAACTCAAAAAAGGAGAATCAAACCCTCCAAAGCCGTCTGATCCCGGCGATGGAGGTGCGCCACAGTGTTCCACCGCCCGTCAACATGCCGTAGAGATTTAGGAGGTAGTTTGTAATGAAACTGAACTATAATATGGATGATATTCGTTAAGGAACTCTAGACAGAGATAAGAGAAAAATCGCCCTAGAGAGAGAAAGTAGCTCGTTCTCGTGGGATATTTCTTGGGACGCAAACCTTACTTTCCACATGTGGATCGCCATTTCCGCACAACATGCCAGGGTACATCGAATAGCTTCTTCAAATTCCATTTCGACTCCACGGCTACGATGGTTGATGCTTTGGAGGGTGGCCCATGGTTATTGTATGGCCAGCCCCTCTTCATGAGGAGTGGCGACAAGGGATGACTCTGGAAAAGCGACCGCATGATGAGGTCCCGACGTGGGTTCGTTTTCGCCACCTCCCATCGAAATACTGGACTTTGGAGGGATTAGGACTCGTGGCCAGCGCGGTTTGGTACACCGTTATTTCCCGACGCTTTTACGATCAGCATGGAGCGTATCGACTTTGCGCGCGTTTGCGTTAAGAAGAAGATCGCTGATCCATATGTTGAAGCTTTCAACCTTCGCCTACCCAATACGGACAAGGTGATCACGATTCGAGCGGAATATGAATGGAAACCGCCGCGATGCTCGACGTGTTCGACTATGGGTCATTCAACTGGTGCATGCCCCATGACCGCCCCAACGGCCCCGAAGGCCCCGAAGGATTCGGCTATGGGTCATTCTACTTGTTAGGAATTTGGCTTGTTCAAAAGGGTTTTCGACTTGGTTAACAAGGCACTAAAACTGTTCAACAAGGCATTCTACATGGAAAATAGGAATGACTTGATCAAAAGGAAATCGACTTGTTCAACAAGGCACTCGTTTTGTTCAACAAGGCATTCGACTTGTTCAACACGGCATTCGACTAGTTTATCGAGGCATTCGACTTATTCAACAAGGCATTAGTTGGTCAACAAGGCAATCGAATTTGCAACAAGGCATTCAACTTGTTCAATAAGGCTCTCGACTTGTTTAACAAGGCATTCGACTTGTACAACAAGGCATTTTGCTTGTTCTAAAGGGCATTCGACTTAGTCAACAAGGCATTCTGCTTGTTCAACAAGGCATTCTGCTTCTTCAACAAGGCATTCTGCTTGGTCATACAAGGCATTGTACTTGTTCAACAAGGCCTTCGACTTATTCAACAAGGCACAAAACTTTTTCAACATGGTATTACTTGGTCAACAAGGAATGACTTTGTCAACAAGGTATTCTACTAGTTCAAAAGGGCATCTGACTTGGTCAACAAGGCATACAAGGCATTCTACTTGTTCAAGAAGGCATTTGTCTTGCTCAACAAGGCATTCCTCTTGTTCAACAAGACATTCTACTTGGTTAACAAGCCACTCGACTTGTTAAACATGGCATTCTACTTGGTCAACAAGGCAGTGGACTTGTTCAACAAGTCGCTCGACTTGTTCAACAAGTCGCTCGACTTGTTCAACAAGGCATTCTACTTGGCCAATTAGGCATGACTTGGTCAACATGGCATTCAACTTGTTCAACAAGGCATTACTTGGTCAACAAGGCATTCGAATTCGTCAACCAGGCATTCGACTTGTTCAACAAGGGTTTCGACTTGTTTAACAAGGCATTCTACTTGGTCAAAAAGGCATCACTTGTTCAACAAGGCATTCTACTTTGTCAACAAGGCATGTCTTGGGCAACATGGCATTTGACTTGTTGAAATAGGCATTTCGACTTTTTCAACAATGCATTACTTGGTCAAAAAGGCATTTGACTTGTTCAACAAGGCATTTTACTTGTTTTAAAGGGCATTCGACTTGGTCAACAAGGCATTCGACTTGTTCAACAAGGCATTCTACTTGTACTAAAGGGCATTCAACTTGGTCAACAAGGCATACAAGACATTCTACTTGTTCAACAAGACATTCTAAACCTTTTTAACAAGTCATACAAGGCATTCTACTTGTTGAACAAGGCATTCGTCTTGTTCAACAAGGTTTTCTACTTGGTTAACAAGGCACTAGAATTGTTTCAACAAGGCATTCTACTTGGAAAAAAGACATGACTTGGTCAACAAGGCAGTCGACATGTTCAACAAGGCACTTGACTTGATCAACAAGGGATTCGACTTGTTTATCGAATTTGACTTGTTTAACAAGGCATTACATGGTCAACAAGGAAATCGAATTTTCGACAAGGCATTGGACTTGTTCAACAAGGCATTCTGCTTGTTCTAAAGGGCATTCGACTTGGTCAACAAGGCATTCTGCTTGTTCAACAAGGCATAAAAAGCATTGTACTTGTACAACAAGGCCTTCGACTTATTCAACAAGGCACTCGACTTTTTCAACAAGGTATTACTTGGTCAACAAGGAATGACTTTGTCAACAAGGCATTCGACTTCTTCACAAGGCATTCTACTTGTTCAAAAGGGAATTCGACTTAGTCAACAAGGCATACAAGGCATTCTACTTATTCAACAAGGTATTCGGCTCGCTCAACAAGGCATTCGTCTTGTTCAACAAGACATTCTACTTGGTTAACAAGGCACTCGACTTGTTCAACAAATCGTTCGACTTGTTCAACAAGGCATTCTACTTGGCCAATTAGGCATGACTTGGTCAACATGGCATTTAACTTGTTTAACAAGGCATTACTTGGTCAACAAGGCATTCGAATTCGTCAACCAGGCATTCGAGTTGTTCAACAAGGGTTTCGACTTGTTTAATAAGGCTTTTGACTTGTTCAACAAGGCATTCTACTTATTCTAAAGGGAATTCGACTTGGTCAACAAGGCATTCGATTTGGTCAATAAGGCATACAAGGCATTGTACTTGTTTAACAAGGCATTCGACTTGTTTAACAACGCATTCTACTTGTTTAAAAAGGCATCCGACTTGGTCAACAAGGCGTTCGAGTTGTTCAACAGGGCATTTTACTTGTTCTAAAGGGCATTCGACTTGGTCAACAAGGCAGTTGACTTCTTCAACAAGGGATTCGACTTGTTCAACAAGGCATTCGACTTGTTCAACAAGGCTTTCGACTTGTTCAACAAGGCATTCTACTTGTTCAACAAGGCATTGTACTTGTTCATCAAGGCATTCTACATGTTTTAAAGGGCATTCAACTTGGTTAACAAGGCATACAAGCATTCCACCTTTTCAACAAGGCATTCTCGACCTTTTCAACAAGTCATACAAAGCATTCTACTTGTTGAACAAGACATTTGACTTGTTCAACAAGGTTTTCTACTTGGTTAACAAGGCACTAGAATTGTTCAAGAAGGCATTCTACATGGAAAAAAGGCATGCCTTGGTGAAAAGGCAGCCGACGTGTTCAACATGGCACTCGACTTGTTCAACAAAGCGTTCGACTTGTTCAACAAGGTATTCGACTTGTTCAACAAGGCAGTTGACTTCTTGAACAAGGCATTCGACTTGTTCAACAAGGCATTCGACTTGTTCAACAAGTCTTTCGACTTGTTCAACAAGGGATTCTACTTGTTATAAAGGGCATTCAACTTGGTCAACAAGGCCAACAATTCAGTCGACTTGTTCAACAAGGCATTCGACATGTTCAACAAGGTGTTGGACTTGTTCAACAAGGCATTCGACTTGTTTATCGAATTCGACTTGTTCAACAAGGCATTACTTGGTTAACAAGGCAATCGAATTTGCAACAGGGCATTCGACTTGTTCAACAAGCCTTTCGACTTGTTCAACAAGGCATTCGACTTGTACAACAATGCATTTTGCTTGTTCTAAAGGGCATTCGACTTGGTCAACAAGGCATACATGGCATTGTACTTGTTCAACAAGGCCTTCGACTTATTCAACAAGGCTCTCGACTTTTTCAAAATGGTATTACTTGGTCAACAAGGAATGACTTTGTCAACAAGGCATTCTACTTGTTCAATAGGGCATCCGACTTGGTCAACAAGGCATACAAGACATTCTACTTGTTCAAGAGGGCATTCGTCTTGCTCAACAAGACATTCTACTTGGTTAACAAGCCACTCGACTAGTTAAACATGTCATTCTCCTTGGTCAAAAAGGGATGAGTTGGTCAACAAGGCAGTCCACTTATTCAACAAGGCACTCGATCTGTGCAACAAGGCATTGGACTTCTTCAACAAGGCATTCCACTTGTTCAACAAGACATTCTACTTTTCAACAAGGCATGTCTTGGGCAACATGGCATTTGACTTGTTGAAAAAGGCATTCGACTTGTTCAACAAGGCATTACTTGGTGAAAATGGAATTGGACTTGTTCAACAAGGCATTCGACTTGTTCAACAAAGAATTATACTTGTTCTAAAGGGCATTCGACTTGGTCAACAAGGCAGTTGGCTTCTTCAACAAGGCATTCAACTTGTTCAACAAGTCTATCGACTTGTTTAACAATACATTCTACTTGTTCTAAAGGGCATTCAACTTGGTCAACAAGGCATACAAGACATTCTACTTGTTCAACAAGGAATTCTCGACCTTGTCAACAAGTCATACAAGGCATTCAACTTGTTGAACAAGGCATTCGGCTTGTTCAACAAGGTTTTCTACTTGGTTAACAAGGCACTAGAATTGTTCAACAAGGCATTCTACTTGGAAAAAGGACATGACTTTTTCAACCAGGCAGTCGACGTTTTCAACAAAGCATTCGACTTGTTCAACAAGGCGTTGGACTGGTTCAACAAGGGATTCGACTTGTTTATCGAATATGACTTGTTTAACAAGACATTACTTGGTCAACAAGGCAATCGAATTTTCAACAAGGCATTCGACTTTTTCAACAAAGCTTTCGACTTTTACAAGGCATTTCACTTTTCAACAAGGCATTCTGCTTGTTCTAAAGGGCATTCGACTTGGTCAACAAGACATTCTGCTTGTTCAACAAGGCATACAAAGCATTGTACTTGTACAACAAGGCCTTCGACTTATTCAACAAGGCACTCGACTTTTTCAACAAGGTATTACTTGGTCAACAAGGAATGACTTTGTCAACAAGGCATTCGACTTCTTCACAAGGCATTCTACTTGTTCAAAAGGGAATTCGACATAGTCAACAAGGCATACAAGGCATTCTACTTATTCAACAAGGTATTCGGCTCGCTCAACAAGGCAATTGTCTTGTTCAACAAGTTATTCAACTTGGTTAACAAGGCACTCGACTTGTTCAACAAATCGTTCGACTTGTTCAACAAGGCATTCTACTTGGCCAATTAGGCATGACTTGGTCAACATGGCATTTAACTTGTTTAACAAGGCATTACTTGGTCAACAAGGCATTCGAATTCGTCAACCAGGCATTCGAGTTGTTCAACAAGGGTTTCGACTTGTTTAATAAGGCTTTTGACTTGTTCAACAAGGCATTCTACTTATTCTAAAGGGAATTCGACTTGGTCAACAAGGCATTCGATTTGGTCAATAAGGCATACAAGGCATTGTACTTGTTTAACAAGGCATTCGACTTGTTTAACAACGCATTCTACTTGTTTAAAAAGGCATCCGACTTGGTCAACAAGGCGTTCGAGTTGTTCAACAGGGCATTTTACTTGTTCTAAAGGGCATTCGACTTGGTCAACAAGGCAGTTGACTTCTTCAACAAGGGATTCGACTTGTTCAACAAGGCATTCGACTTGTTCAACAAGGCTTTCGACTTGTTCAACAAGGCATTCTACTTGTTCAACAAGGCATTGTACTTGTTCATCAAGGCATTCTACATGTTTTAAAGGGCATTCAACTTGGTTAACAAGGCATACAAGCATTCCACCTTTTCAACAAGGCATTCTCGACCTTTTCAACAAGTCATACAAAGCATTCTACTTGTTGAACAAGACATTTGACTTGTTCAACAAGGTTTCTACTTGGTTAACAAGGCACTAGAATTGTTCAAGAAGGCATTCTACATGGAAAAAAGGCATGCCTTGGTGAAAAGGCAGCCGACGTGTTCAACATGGCACTCGACTTGTTCAACAAAGCGTTCGACTTGTTCAACAAGGTATTCGACTTGTTCAACAAGGCAGTTGACTTCTTGAACAAGGCATTCGACTTGTTCAACAAGGCATTCGACTTGTTCAACAAGTCTTTCGACTTGTTCAACAAGGGATTCTACTTGTTATAAAGGGCATTCAACTTGGTCAACAAGGCCAACAATTCAGTCGACTTGTTCAACAAGGCATTCGACATGTTCAACAAGGTGTTGGACTTGTTCAACAAGGCATTCGACTTGTTTATCGAATTCGACTTGTTCAACAAGGCATTACTTGGTTAACAAGGCAATCGAATTTGCAACAGGGCATTCGACTTGTTCAACAAGCCTTTCGACTTGTTCAACAAGGCATTCGACTTGTACAACAATGCATTTTGCTTGTTCTAAAGGGCATTCGACTTGGTCAACAAGGCATACATGGCATTGTACTTGTTCAACAAGGCCTTCGACTTATTCAACAAGGCTCTCGACTTTTTCAAAATGGTATTACTTGGTCAACAAGGAATGACTTTGTCAACAAGGCATTCTACTTGTTCAATAGGGCATCCGACTTGGTCAACAAGGCATACAAGACATTCTACTTGTTCAAGAGGGCATTCGTCTTGCTCAACAAGACATTCTACTTGGTTAACAAGCCACTCGACTAGTTAAACATGTCATTCTCCTTGGTCAAAAAGGGATGAGTTGGTCAACAAGGCAGTCCACTTATTCAACAAGGCACTCGATCTGTGCAACAAGGCATTGGACTTCTTCAACAAGGCATTCCACTTGTTCAACAAGACATTCTACTTTTCAACAAGGCATGTCTTGGGCAACATGGCATTTGACTTGTTGAAAAAGGCATTCGACTTGTTCAACAAGGCATTACTTGGTGAAAATGGAATTGGACTTGTTCAACAAGGCATTCGACTTGTTCAACAAAGAATTATACTTGTTCTAAAGGGCATTCGACTTGGTCAACAAGGCAGTTGGCTTCTTCAACAAGGCATTCAACTTGTTCAACAAGTCTATCGACTTGTTTAACAATACATTCTACTTGTTCTAAAGGGCATTCAACTTGGTCAACAAGGCATACAAGACATTCTACTTGTTCAACAAGGAATTCTCGACCTTGTCAACAAGTCATACAAGGCATTCAACTTGTTGAACAAGGCATTCGGCTTGTTCAACAAGGTTTTCTACTTGGTTAACAAGGCACTAGAATTGTTCAACAAGGCATTCTACTTGGAAAAGGACATGACTTTTTCAACCAGGCAGTCGACGTTTTCAACAAAGCATTCGACTTGTTCAACAAGGCGTTGGACTGGTTCAACAAGGGATTCGACTTGTTTATCGAATATGACTTGTTTAACAAGACATTACTTGGTCAACAAGGCAATCGAATTTTCAACAAGGCATTCGACTTTTTCAACAAAGCTTTCGACTTTTACAAGGCATTTCACTTTTCAACAAGGCATTCTGCTTGTTCTAAAGGGCATTCGACTTGGTCAACAAGACATTCTGCTTGTTCAACAAGGCATACAAAGCATTGTACTTGTACAACAAGGCCTTCGACTTATTCAACAAGGCACTCGACTTTTTCAACAAGGTATTACTTGGTCAACAAGGAATGACTTTGTCAACAAGGCATTCGACTTCTTCACAAGGCATTCTACTTGTTCAAAAGGGAATTCGACTTAGTCAACAAGGCATACAAGGCATCCTACTTATTCAACAAGGTATTCGGCTCGCTCAACAAGGCATTCGTCTTGTTCAACAAGACATTCTACTTGGTTAACAAGGCACTCGACTTGTTCAACATGGCATTCTACTTGGTCAAAAAGGCATGACTTGGTCATCAAGGCACTCGACTTGTTCAACAAGTCGTTCGACTGGTTCAACAAGGCATTCTACTTGGCCAATTAGGCATGACTTGGTCAACATGGCATTCAACTTGTTCAACAAGGCGTTACTTGGTCAACAAGGCATTCGAATTCGTCAACCAGGCATTCGAGTTGTTCAACAAGGGTTTCGACTTGTTTAATAAGGCTTTTGACTTGTTCAACAAGGCATTCTACTTATTCTAAAGGGAATTCGACTTGGTCAACAAGGCATTCGATTTGGTCAATAAGGCATACAAGGCATTGTACTTGTTTAACAAGGCATTCGACTTGTTTAACAACGCATTCTACTTTTTTAAAAAGGCATCCGACTTGGTCAACAAGGCGTTCGAGTTGTTCAACAGGGCATTTTACTTGTTCTAAAGGGCATTCGACTTGGTCAACAAGGCAGTTGACTTCTTCAACAAGGGATTCGACTTCTTCAACAAGGCATTCGACTTGTTCAACAAGGCATTCGACTTGTTCAACAAGGCTTTCGACTTGTTCAACAAGGCATTCTACTTGTTCAACAAGGCATTGTACTTGTTCAACAAGGCATTCTACATGTTTTAAAGGGCATTCAACTTGGTTAACAAGGCATACAAGCATTCCACCTTTTCAACAAGGCATTCTCGACCTTTTCAACAAGTCATACAAAGCATTCTACTTGTTGAACAAGACATTTGACTTGTTCAACAAGGTTTTTCTACTTGGTTAACAAGGCACTAGAATTGTTCAACAAGGCATTCTACATGGAAAAAAGGCATGACTTGGTGAAAAGGCAGTCGATGTGTTCAACATGGCACTCGACTTGTTCAACAAAGCGTTCGACTTGTTCAACAAGGTATTCGACTTGTTCAACAAGGCAGTTGACTTCTTGAACAAGGCATTCGACTTGTTCAACAAGGCATTCGACTTGTTCAACAAGTCTTTCGACTTGTTCAACAAGGCATTCTACTTGTTATAAAGGGCATTCAACTTGGTCAACAAGGCCAACAAGTCAGTCGACTTGTTCAACAAGGCATTCGACATGTTCAACAAGGTGTTGTACTTGTTCAACAAGGCATTCGACTTGTTTATCGAATTTGACTTGTTCAACAAGGCATTACTGGGTTAACAAGGCAATCGAATTTGCAACAGGGCATTCGACTTGTTCAACAAGCCTTTCGACTTGTTCAACAAGGCATTCGACTTGTACAACAATGCATTTTGCTTGTTCTAAAGGGCATTCGACTTGGTCAACAAGGCATTCTGCTTGTTCAACAAGGCATTCGACTTGGTCAACAAGGCATACATGGCATTGTACTTGTTCAACAAGGCCTTCGACTTATTCAACAAGGCTCTCGACTTTTTCAAAATGGTATTACTTGGTCACCAAGGAATGACTTTGTCAACAAGGCATTCTACTTGTTCAATAGGGCATCCGACTTGGTCAACAAGGCATTCTACTTGTTCAAGAAGGCATTCGTCTTGCTCAACAAGACATTCTACTTGGTTAACAAGCCACTCGACTAGTTAAACATGTCATTCTACTTGGTCAAAAAGGCATGACTTGGTCAACAAGGCAGTCCACTTGTTCAACAAGGCACTCGATCTGTGCAACAAGGCATTGGACTTCTTCAACAAGGGATTCGACTTGTTTATCGAATATGACTAGTTTAACAAGACATTACTTGGTCAACAAGGCAATCGAATTTTCAACAAGGCATTCGACTTTTTCAACAAAGCTTTCGACTTTTCCAAGGCATTTCACTTGTTCAACAAGGCATTCTGCTTGTTCTAAAGGGCATTCGACTTGGTCAACAAGGCATTCTGCTTGTTCAACAAGGCATACAAAGCATTGTACTTGTACAACAAGGCCTTCGACTTATTCAACAAGGCACTCGACTTTTTCAACAAGGTATTACTTGGTCAACAAGGAATGACTTTGTCAACAAGGCATTCGACTTCTTCACAAGGCATTCTACTTGTTCAAAAGGGAATTCGACTTAGTCAACAAGGCATACAAGGCATTCTACTTATTCAACAAGGTATTCGGCTCGCTCAACAAGGCATTCGTCTTGTTCAACAAGACATTCTACTTGGTTAACAAGGCACTCGACTTGTTCAACATGGCATTCTACTTGGTCAAAAAGGCATGACTTGGTCATCAAGGCACTCGACTTGTTCAACAAGTCGTTCGACTGGTTCAACAAGGCATTCTACTTGGCCAATTAGGCATGACTTGGTCAACATGGCATTCAACTTGTTCAACAAGGCGTTACTTGGTCAACAAGGCATTCGAATTCGTCAACCAGGCATTCGAGTTGTTCAACAAGGGTTTCGACTTGTTTAATAAGGCTTTTGACTTGTTCAACAAGGCATTCTACTTATTCTAAAGGGAATTCGACTTGGTCAACAAGGCATTCGATTTGGTCAATAAGGCATACAAGGCATTGTACTTGTTTAACAAGGCATTCGACTTGTTTAACAACGCATTCTACTTTTTTAAAAAGGCATCCGACTTGGTCAACAAGGCGTTCGAGTTGTTCAACAGGGCATTTTACTTGTTCTAAAGGGCATTCGACTTGGTCAACAAGGCAGTTGACTTCTTCAACAAGGGATTCGACTTCTTCAACAAGGCATTCGACTTGTTCAACAACGCATTCGACTTGTTCAACAAGGCTTTCGACTTGTTCAACAAGGCTTTCGACTTGTTCAACAAGGCATTCTACTTGTTCAACAAGGCATTGTACTTGTTCAACAAGGCATTCTACATGTTTTAAAGGGCATTCAACTTGGTTAACAAGGCATACAACCATTCCACCTTTTCAACAAGGCATTCTCGACCTTTTCAACAAGTCATACAAAGCATTCTACTTGTTGAACAAGACATTTGACTTGTTCAACAAGGTTTTCTACTTGGTTAACAAGGCACTAGAATTGTTCAACAAGGCATTCTACATGGAAAAAAGGCATGACTTGGTGAAAAGGCAGTCGACGTGTTCAACATGGCACTCGACTTGTTCAACAAAGCGTTCGACTTGTTCAACAAGGTATTCGACTTGTTCAACAAGGCAGTTGACTTCTTGAACAAGGCATTCGACTTGTTCAACAAGGCATTCGACTTGTTCAACAAGTCTTTCGACTTGTTCAACAAGGCATTCTACTTGTTATAAAGGGCATTCAACTTGGTCAACAAGGCCAACAAGTCAGTCGACTTGTTCAACAAGGCATTCGACATGTTCAACAAGGTGTTGTACTTGTTCAACAAGGCATTCGACTTGTTTATCGAATTTGACTTGTTCAACAAGGCATTACTGGGTTAACAAGGCAATCGAATTTGCAACAGGGCATTCGACTTGTTCAACAAGCCTTTCGACTTGTTCAACAAGGCATTCGACTTGTACAACAATGCATTTTGCTTGTTCTAAAGGGCATTCGACTTGGTCAACAAGGCATTCTGCTTGTTCAACAAGGCATTCGACTTGGTCAACAAGACATACATGGCATTGTACTTGTTCAACAAGGCCTTCGACTTATTCAACAAGGCTCTCGACTTTTTCAAAATGGTATTACTTGGTCAACAAGGAATGACTTTGTCAACAAGGCATTCTACTTGTTCAATAGGGCATCCGACTTGGTCAACAAGGCATACAAGGCATTCTACTTGTTCAAGAAGGCATTCGTCTTGCTCAACAAGACATTCTACTTGGTTAACAAGCCACTCGACTAGTTAAACATGTCATTCTACTTGGTCAAAAAGGCATGACTTGGTCAACAAGGCAGTCCACTTGTTCAACAAGGCACTCGATCTGTGCAACAAGGCATTGGACTTCTTCAACAAGGGATTCGACTTGTTTATCGAATATGACTAGTTTAACAAGACATTACTTGGTCAACAAGGCAATCGAATTTTCAACAAGGCATTCGACTTTTTCAACAAAGCTTTCGACTTTTCCAAGGCATTTCACTTGTTCAACAAGGCATTCTGCTTGTTCTAAAGGGCATTCGACTTGGTCAACAAGGCATTCTGCTTGTTCAACAAGGCATACAAAGCATTGTACTTGTACAACAAGGCCTTCGACTTATTCAACAAGGCACTCGACTTTTTCAACAAGGTATTACTTGGTCAACAAGGAATGACTTTGTCAACAAGGCATTCGACTTCTTCACAAGGCATTCTACTTGTTCAAAAGGGAATTCGACTTAGTCAACAAGGCATACAAGGCATTCTACTTATTCAACAAGGTATTCGGCTCGCTCAACAAGGCATTCGTCTTGTTCAACAAGACATTCTACTTGGTTAACAAGGCACTCGACTTGTTCAACATGGCATTCTACTTGGTCATCAAGGCACTCGACTTGTTCAACAAGTCGTTCGACTGGTTCAACAAGGCATTCTACTTGGCCAATTAGGCATGACTTGGTCAACATGGCATTCAACTTGTTCAACAAGGCGTTACTTGGTCAACAAGGCATTCGAATTCGTCAACCAGGCATTCGAGTTGTTCAACAAGGGTTTCGACTTGTTTAATAAGGCTTTTGACTTGTTCAACAAGGCATTCTACTTATTCTAAAGGGAATTCGACTTGGTCAACAAGGCATTCGATTTGGTCAATAAGGCATACAAGGCATTGTACTTGTTTAACAAGGCATTCGACTTGTTTAACAACGCATTCTACTTTTTTAAAAAGGCATCCGACTTGGTCAACAAGGCGTTCGAGTTGTTCAACAGGGCATTTTACCTGTTCTAAAGGGCATTCGACTTGGTCAACAAGGCAGTTGACTTCTTCAACAAGGGATTCGACTTCTTCAACAAGGCATTCGACTTGTTCAACAAGGCATTCGACTTGTTCAACAAGGCTTTCGACTTGTTCAACAAGGCATTCTACTTGTTCAACAAGGCATTGTACTTGTTCAACAAGGCATTCTACATGTTTTAAAGGGCATTCAACTTGGTTAACAAGGCATACAAGCATTCCACCTTTTCAACAAGGCATTCTCGACCTTTTCAACAAGTCATACAAAGCATTCTACTTGTTGAACAAGATATTTGACTTGTTCAACAAGGTTTTTCTACTTGGTTAACAAGGCACTAGAATTGTTCAACAAGGCATTCTACATGGAAAAAAGGCATGACTTGGTGAAAAGGCAGTCGATGTGTTCAACATGGCACTCGACTTGTTCAACAAAGCGTTCGACTTGTTCACCAAGGTATTCGACTTGTTCAACAAGGCAGTTGACTTCTTGAACAAGGCATTCGACTTGTTCAACAAGGCATTCGACTTGTTCAACAAGTCTTTCGACTTGTTCAACAAGGCATTCTACTTGTTATAAAGGGCATTCAACTTGGTCAACAAGGCCAACAAGTCAGTCGACTTGTTCAACAAGGCATTCGACATGTTCAACAAGGTGTTGGACTTGTTCAACAAGGCATTCGACTTGTTTATCGAATTTGACTTGTTCAACAAGGCATTACTTGGTTAACAAGGCAATCGAATTTGCAACAGGGCATTCGACTTGTTCAACAAGCCTTTCGACTTGTTCAACAAGGCATTCGACTTGTACAACAATGCATTTTGCTTGTTCTAAAGGGCATTCGACTTGGTCAACAAGGCATTCTGCTTGTTCAACAAGGCATTCGACTTGGTCAACAAGGCATACATGGCATTGTACTTGTTCAACAAGGCCTTCGACTTATTCAACAAGGCTCTCGACTTTTTCAAAATGGTATTACTTGGTCAACAAGGAATGACTTTGTCAACAAGGCATTCTACTTGTTCAATAGGGCATCCGACTTGGTCAACAAGGCATACAAGGCATTCTACTTGTTCAAGAAGGCATTCGTCTTGCTCAACAAGACATTCTACTTGGTTAACAAGCCACTCGACTAGTTAAACATGTCATTCTACTTGGTAAAAAAGGCATGACTTGGTCAACAAGGCAGTCCACTTGTTCAACAAGGCACTCGATCTGTGCAACAAGGCATTGGACTTCTTCAACAAGGGATTCGACTTGTTTATCGAATATGACTAGTTTAACAAGACATTACTTTGTCAACAAGGCAATCGAATTTTCAACAAGGCATTCGACTTTTCCAAGGCATTTCACTTGTTCAACAAGGCATTCTGCTTGTTCTAAAGGGCATTCGACTTGGTCAACAAGGCATTCTGCTTGTTCAACAAGGCATACAAAGCATTGTACTTGTACAACAAGGCCTTCGACTTATTCAACAAGGCACTCGACTTTTTCAACAAGGTATTACTTGGTCAACAAGGAATGACTTTGTCAACAAGGCATTCGACTTCTTCACAAGGCATTCTACTTGTTCAAAAGGGAATTCGACTTAGTCAACAAGGCATACAAGGCATTCTACTTATTCAACAAGGCATTCGGCTCGCTCAACAAGGCATTCGTCTTGTTCAACAAGACATTCTACTTGGTTAACAAGGCACTCGACTTGTTCAACATGGCATTCTACTTGGTCAAAAAGGTATGACTTGGTCAACAAGGCACTCGACTTGTTCAACAAGTCGTTCTACTTGTTCAACAAGGCATTCTACTTGGCCAATTAGGCATGACTTGGTCAACATGGCATTCAACTTGTTCAACAAGGCATTACTTGGTCAACAAGGCATTCGAATTCGTCAACCAGGCATTCGAGTTGTTCAACAAGGGTTTCGACTTGTTTAATAAGGCTTTTGACTTGTTCAACAAGGCATTCTACTTATTCTAAAGGGAATTCGACTTGGTCAACAAGGCATTCGATTTGGTCAATAAGGCATACAAGGCATTGTACTTGTTTAACAAGGCATTCGACTTGTTTAACAACGCATTCTACTTGTTTAAAAAGGCATCCGACTTGGTTAACAAGGCGTTCGAGTTGTTCAACAAGGCATTTTACTTGTTCTAAAGGGCATTCGACTTGGTCAACAAGGTAGTTGACTTCTTCAACAAGGGATTCGACTTCTTCAACAAGGCATTCGACTTGTTCAACAAGGCATTCAACTTGTTCAACAAGGCATTCGACTTGTTCAACAAGGCTTTCGACTTGTTCAACAAGGCATTCTACATGTTTTAAAGGGCATTCAACTTGGTTAACAAGGCATACAAGCATTCCACCTTTTCAACAAGGCATTCTCGACCTTTTCAACAAGTCATACAAAGCATTCTACTTGTTGAACAAGACATTTGACTTGTTCAACAAGGTTTTCTACTTGGTTAACAAGGCACTAGAATTGTTCAACAAGGCATTCTACATGGAAAAAAGGCATGACTTGGTGAAAAGGCAGTCGACGTGTTCAACATAGCACTCGACTTGTTCAACAAAGCGTTCGACTTGTTCAACAAGGTATTCGACTTGTTCAACAAGGTAGTTGACTTCTTGAACAAGGCATTCGACTTGTTCAACAAGGCATTCGACTTGTTTAACAAGTCTTTCGACTTGTTCAACAAGGCATTCTACTTGTTATAAAGGGCATTCAACTTGGTCAACAAGGCCAACAAGTCAGTCGACTTGTTCAACAAGGCATTCGACATGTTCAACAAGGTGTTGGACTTGTTCAACAAGGCATTCGACTTGTTTATCGAATTTGACTTGTTCAACAAGGCATTACTTGGTTAACAAGGCAATCGAATTTGCAACAGGGCATTCGACTTGTTCAACAAGCCTTTCGACTTGTTCAACAAGGCATTCGACTTGTACAACAATGCATTTTGCTTGTTCTAAAGGGCATTCGACTTGGTCAACAAGGCATTCTGCTTGTTCAACAAGGCATTCGACTTGGTCAACAAGGCATACATGGCATTGTACTTGTTCAACAAGGCCTTCGACTTATTCAACAAGGCTCTCGACTTTTCAAAATGGTATTACTTGGTCAACAAGGAATGACTTTGTCAACAAGGCATTCTACTTGTTCAATAGGGCATCCGACTTGGTCAACAAGGCATACAAGGCATTCTACTTGTTCAAGAAGGCATTCGTCTTGCTCAACAAGACATTCTACTTGGTTAACAAGCCACTCGACTAGTTAAACATGTCATTCTACTTGGTCAAAAAGGCATGACTTGGTCAACAAGGCAGTCCACTTGTTCAACAAGGCATTCGACTTGTTCAACAAGGCATTCGACTTGTTCAACAAGGCATTCTACTTGTTATAAAGGGCATTCAACTTGGTCAACAAGGCCAACAAGTCAGTCGACTTGTTCAACAAGGCATTCGACATGTTCAACAAGGTGTTGGACTTGTTCAACAAGGCATTCGACTTGTTTATCGAATTCGACTTGTTCAACAAGGCATTACATGGTTAACAAGGCAATCGAATTTGCAACAGGGCATTCGACTTGTTCAACAAGGCTTTCGACTTGTTCAACAAGGCATTCGACATGTACAACAATGCATTTTGCTTGTTCTAAAGGGCATTCGACTTGGTCAACAAGGCATTCTACTTGTTCTAAAGGGCATTCAACTTGGTCAACAAGGCATACAAGACATTCTTCTTGTTCAACAAGACATTCTAAACCTTGTCAACAAGTCATACAAGGCATTCTACTTGTTGAATAAGGCATTCGTCTTGTTCAACAAGGTTTCCTACTTGGTTAACAGGGCACTAGAATTGTTCAACAAGGCATTCTACTTGGAAAAAGGACATGACTTTTTCAACAAGGCAGTCGACGTGTTCAACAAGGCACTTGACTTGTTCAACAAGGGATTCGACTTGTTTATCGAATTCGACTTGTTTAACAAGGCATTACAACAACGAATGACTCTTTCAACAAGGCATTCGACTTGTTTAACAACACATTCTACTTATTCAAAAGGGCATCCGACATGGTCAACAAGGCATTCGACTTGTTCAACAAGGCATTCGACTTGTTCAACAAGTCTTTCGACTTGTTCAACAAGGCATTCTACTTGTTATAAAGGGCATTCAACTTGGTCAACAAGGCCAACAAGTCAGTCGACTTGTTCAACAAGGCATTCGACATGTTCAACAAGGTGTTGGACTTGTTCAACAAGGCATTCGACTTGTTATCGAATTCGACTTGTTCAACACGGCATTACTTGGTTAACAAGGCAATCGAATTTGCAACAGGGCATTCGACGTGTTCAACAAGCCTTTCGACTTGTTCAACAAGGCATTCGACTTGTACAACAATGCATTTTGCTTGTTCTAAAGGGCATTCGACTTGGTCAACAAGGCATTCTGCTTGTTCAACAAGGTATTCGACTTGGTCAACAAGGCATACATGGCATTGTACTTGTTCAACAAGGCCTTCGACTTATTCAACAAGGCTCTCGACTTTTTCAAAATGGTATTACTTGGTCAACAAGGAATGACTTTGTCAACAAGGCATTCTACTTGTTCAATAGGGCATCCGACTTGGTCAACAAGGCATACAAGGCATTCTACTTGTTCAAGAAGGCATTCGTCTTGCTCAACAAGACATTCTACTTGGTTAACAAGCCACTCGACTAGTTAAACATGTCATTCTACTTGGTCAAAAAGGCATGACTTGGTTAACAAGGCAGTCCACTTGTTCAACAAGGCACTCGATCTGTGCAACAAGGCATTGGACTTCTTCAACAAGGCATTCCACTTGTTCAACAAGACATTCTACTTTTCAACAAGGCATGTCTTGGGCAACATGGCATTTGACTTGTTGAAAAAGGCATTCGACTTGTTCAACAAGGCATTACTTGGTGAAAATGGCATTGGACTTGTTCAACAAGGCATTCGACTTGTTCAACAAAGAATTATACTTGTTCTAAAGGGCATTCGACTTGGTCAACAAGGCAGTTGGCTTCTTCAACAAGGCATTCAACTTGTTCAACAAGTCTATCGACTTGTTTAACAATACATTCTACTTGTTCTAAAGGGCATTCAACTTGGTCAACAAGGCATACAAGACATTCTACTTGTTCAACAAGGAATTCTCGACCTTGTCAACAAGTCATACAAGGCATTCAACTTGTTGAACAAGGCATTCGGCTTGTTCAACAAGGTTTTCTACTTGGTTAACAAGGCACTAGAATTGTTCAACAAGGCATTCTACTTGGAAAAAGGACATGACTTTTTCAACCAGGCAGTCGACGTTTTCAACAAAGCATTCGACTTGTTCAACAAGGCGTTGGACTGGTTCAACAAGGGATTCGACTTGTTTATCGAATATGACTTGTTTAACAAGACATTACTTGGTCAACAAGGGAATCGAATTTTCAACAAGGCATTCGACTTTTTCAACAAGGCTTTGGACTTTTCCAAGGCATTTCACTTGTTCAATAAGGCATTCTGTTTGTTCTAAAGGGCATTCGACTAGGACAATAAGGCATTCTGTTTGTTAAACAAGGCATACAAAGCATTGTACTTGTTCAACAAGGCCTTCGACCTATTCAACAAGGCACTCGACTTTTTCAACAAGGTATTACTTGGTCAACAAGGAATGACTTTGTCAACAAGGCATTCGACTTCTTCACAAGGCATTCTACTTGTTCAAAAGGGAATTCGAATTAGTCAACAAGGCATTCAACTTGGCTAACAAGGCATACAAGGCATTGTACTTGTTCAACAAGGCCTTCGACTTATTCAACAAGGCACTCGACTTGTTCAAAGGACATCCGACTTGGTCAACAAGGCATACAAGACATTCTACTTGTTCAACAAGGCATTCGGCTTGCTCAACAAGGCTTTCGGCTTGTTCAACAAGGCATTCTACTTGGTTAACAAGGCACTCGACTTGTTCAACATGGCAATCTACTTAGTCAAAAAGGCATGACTTGGTCAACACGGCAGTCGACTTTTTCAACAAGGCACTCGATCTGTTCAACAAGGCGTTCGACTTCTTCAACAAAGCATTCTACTTTGTCAACAACGCATGTCTTGGGCAACATGGCATTTGACTTTCTAAAAGAGGCATTCGACTTGTTCAACAAGGCATTACTTGGTCAAAAAAGGCATTTGACTTGTTCAACAAGGCATTCAACTTGTTCAACCAGGCATTTTACTTGTTCTAGAGGGCATTAGACTTGCTTAACAAGGCAGTTGGCTTCTTCAAAAAGGCATTCGACTTGTTCAACAAGGCATTCGACTTGTTCAACAAGGCATTCGACTTGTTCCAAAGGGCATTCAACTATGTCAACAAGGCATACAAGACATTCTACTTGTTAAAATAGGCATTCTTGACCTTGTCAACAAGTCATACAAGGGATTCTACTTGTTGAACAAGGCATTCGTCTTGTTCAACAAGGTTTTCTACTTGGTTAACAAGGCACTAGAATTGTTCAACAAGGCATTCTACTTGGAAAAAGGACATGACTTTTTCAACAAGGCAGTCGACGTGTTCAACAAGGCGTTGGACTGGTTCAACAAGGGATTCGACTTGTTTAACAAGACATTACTCTGTCAACAAGGCAATTGAATTTTCAACAAGGCATTCGACTTTTTCAACAAGGCTTTCGACTTTTCCAAGGCATTTCACTTGTTCAATAAGGCATTCTGTTTGTTCTAAAGGGTATTCGACTAGGACAATAAGGCATTCTGTTTGTTCAACAAGGCATACAAAGCATTGTACTTGTTCAACAAGGCCTTCGACCTATTCAACAAGGCACTCGACTTTTTCAACAAGGTATTACTTGGTCAACAAGGAATGACTTTGTCAACAAGGCATTCGACTTCTTCACAAGGCATTCTACTTGTTCAAAAGGGCATCCGATTTGGTCAACAAGGCATACAAGGCATTCTACTTGTTCAACAAAGCATTCGTCTTGCTCAACAAGACATTCGTCTTGTTCAACAAGGCATTCTACTTTGTTTAACAAGGCACTCGACTTGTTCAACATGGCATTCTACTTGGTCAAAACGGCATGACTTTGTCAACACGGCCGTTGACTTGTTCAACAAGGCACTCGACTTGTTCAACAAGTTGTTCGACTTGTTCAAAAAGGCATTCTACTAGGTCAATTAGGCATGTCTTGGTCAACATGGCATTCGACTAGTTTAACAAGGCATTACTTGGTCAACAAGGCATTCTGTTAAACAAGGGTTTCGACATGTTCAACAAGACATTCGATTTGTTCAACAAGGCGTTCGACTTCTTCAACAAGGCATTCCACTTGTTCAACAAGGCATTCCACTTTGTGAACAAGGCATGTCTTGGGCAACATCATGGCATTTGAATTGTTGAAAGAGGCAGTCGACTTGTTCAACAAGGCATTACTTGGTCAAAAAGGCATTTGACTTGTTCAACAATGCTTTCTACTTGTTCAACAAGGCATTCGACTTGTTCAACAAGGCATTTTACTTGTTTTAAAGGGCGTTCGACTCAGTCAACAAGGCAATCAAATTTTCAACAAGGCATTCGACTTTTTCAAGGCATTGACTTGTTCAACAAGTCTTTCGACTTGTTCAACAATGCATTTTACTTGTTCTAAAGGGCATTAAACTTGGTCAACAAGGCATACAAGACAGTCTGCATGTTCAACAAGACATTCTCAACCTTGTCAACAAGTCATACAAGACATTCTACTTGTTGAACAAGACATTCGTCTTGTTCAACAAGGTTTTCTACGTGGTTAGCAAGGCACTAATTGTTCAACAAGGCATTCTACTTGGAAAAAAGGCATGACTTGGTGAAAAGGCAGCGACTTGTTCAACAAGGGACTCGACTTGTTCAACAAGGCATTCGACTTGTTCAACACGGCATTCAACTAGTTTATCGAGGCATTCGACTTGTTCAACAAGGCATTAGTTGGTCAACATGGCATTCGACTTCGTCAACCAGGCATTCGACTTGTTCAACAAGGCTTTAGACTTGTTCAACAAAGCTTTCGACTAGTTCAAGAAGGCTTTCGACTTGTTCAACAAGGCTTTTGACTTGTTCAACAAGGCATTCTACTTGTTCTAAAGGGAAAGGGAATTCGACTTGCGCAACAAGGCATATAAGGCATTGTACTTGTTCAACAAGGCATTCGACTTGCTCAATAAAGCATACAAGGTATTGTAATTGCTCAATAAGGCATTCGACTTGTTTAACAACGCATTCTACTTGTTGAAAAAGGCATCCGACTTGGTCAACAAGGCATACAAGGCACTAGATTTGTTCAACAAGGCATACTACTTGGTAAAAAAGGCATGACTTGGTCAACAAGGCAGTCGACTTGTTCAACAAGGCATTCGATTTGTTCAACAAGGCGTTCGACTTGTTCAACAAGGCATTCCACTTGTTCAACAAGGCATTCTACTGTCAACAAGGCATATCTTGGACAACATAGCATTTGACTAGTTGAAAGTGGCATTCGAGTTGTTCAACAAGGCATTACTTGGTCAAAAATGCATTTGACTTGTTCAACAAGGCATTCGACTTGTTCAACAGGCATTTAACTTGTTCTAGGGCATTCGACTTGGTCAACAAGGCATTCGACTTGTTCAACAAGTCTTTCGACTTGTTTAACAAGGCTTTCTACTTGTTATAAAGGGAATTCAACTTGGTCAACAAGGCCTACAAGACATTTTACTTGTTCAACAAGGAATTCTCGACCTTGTCAACAAGTCATACAAGGCATTCTACTTTTTTAACAAGGCATTCGTCTTGTTCAACAAGGTTTTCTACTTGGTTAACAAGGCACTGGAATTGTTCAACAAGGCACTCTACTTGGAAAAAAGAGATGACTTGGTCAACAAGGCAGTCGACTTGTTCATCAAGGCATTCGACATTTTCAACAAGGCGTTGGACTTGTTCTTAACGCATTCGATTTCTTTATCGAATTCGACTTGTTCAACAAGGCATTACTTGGTCAACAAAGCAATCGAATTTGCAACAAGACTTTCGACTTGTTCAAGGCATTGGACTTGTTCAACAAGGCATTCTGGTTATTCTAAAGGGCATTCGACTTGGTCAACAAGGCATTCTGCTTGTTCAACAAGGTATACAAGGTATTGTACGTGTTCAACAAGGCCTTCGACTTATTCAACAAGGCACTCGACTTTTTCAACAAAGTATTACTTGGACAACAAGGAATGACTTTGTCAACAAGGCATTCGACTTCTTCACAAGGCATTCTACTTGTTCAAAAGGGCATCCGACTTGGTCAACAAGGCATACAAGGCATTCTACTTGTTCAACAAGCCATTCGTCTTGTTCAACAATGCATTCGTCTTGTTCAACAAGGCAGTGGACTTGTTCAACAAGGCACTCGACTTGTTCAACAAGTCGTTCGACTTGTTCAACAAGTCATTCTACTTTGTAAATTGCGCTGACTTGGTCAACATGGCATTCGACTTGTTCAACAAGGCATTACTTGGTCAACAAGGAATTCGAAGTCGTCAACCGGGCATTCGACTTGTTCAACAAGGCTTTTGACTTGTTCAACAAGGCAGTATAGCTGTTCTAAAGGGAATTCGACTTGGTCAACAAGGCATTCTACTTGTTCAACAAGGTATACAAGGCATTCTACTTGTCCAAGAAGGCATTCGTCTTGCTCAACGAGGCATTTGTCTTGTTCAACAAGACATTCTACTTGGTTGACAAGCTACTCGACTTGTTAAACATGGCATTCTACTTGGTCAAAAAGGCATGACTTGGTCAACAAGGAAGTCGACTTGTTCAACAAGGCACTCGATCTGTTCAACAAGGCGTTCTACTTGTTCTAAAGGACATTCAACTTGGTTAACAAGGCATACAAGCATTCTACTTGTTCAACAAGTCATTCTCGACCTTGTCAACAAGTCATACAAGGCATTCGTCTTGTTCAACAAGGTTTTCTACTTGGTTAACGAGGCACTAGAATTGTTCAACAAGGCATTCTACATGGAAAAAAATGCATGACTTGGTCAAACGGTAGTCGACGTGTTCAACGAGGCACTCGACTTGTTCAACAAGGCGTTCAACGTGTTCAACACGACAGTCGACTAGTTTATCAAGGCATTTGACTTGGTCAACAAGGCATTGTACTTGTTCAACAAGTTCTACAAGGCATTCGTCTTGTTCAACAAGACATTCTACTTGGTTAAGAAGGCCCTCGACTTGTTAATTATGGTATTCTACTTGGTCAAAAAGGCATAACTTGGTCAACAAGGCAGTCGACTTGTTCAACAAGGCACTCGATCTGTTCAACAAGGCATTCGACTTCTTCAATAAAGGCATTCCACTTGTTCAACAAGGCATTCTAGTTTGTCAACAAGGCATGTCTTGGGCAACATGGCATTTGACTTGTTGAAAGAGGCATTCGACTTGTTCAACAAGGCATTACTTGGTCAAAATGGCATTTGACTTGTTCAACAAGGCATTCGACTTGTTCAACAAGGCATATTACTTGTTATAAAGGGCATCGACTTGGTTAACATGACAGTTGGCTTCTTCAACAAGGCATTCGACTTGTTCAACAAGGCATTCGACTTGTTCAACAAGTCTTTCGACTTGTTCCGAAGGGCATTCAACTATGTCAACAAGGCATACAAGACATTCTACTTGTTAAAATAGTCATTCTCAACCTTGTCAAAAAGTCATACAAGGCATTCTACTTGTTGAACAAGACGACGTCTTGTTCAACATGGTTTTCTACTTTGTTAACAATGCACTAGAATTGTTCAACAAGGCATTCTACTTGGAAAAAAGACATGAATTGGTCAACTAGGCAGTCGACTTGTTCAACAAGGCATTCGACTTGTTCAACAAGGCGTTGGACTTGTTCAACAAGGGATTCGACTGGTTTATCGAATTCGACTTGTTTAACAAGGCATTACTTAGTCAATAAGGCAATCAAATTTTCAACAAGGCATTCGACTTTTTCAAGGCATTCGACTTGGTCAACAAGGCATTCAACTTGGCTAACAAGGCATACAAGGCATTGTACTTGTTCAACAAGGCCTTCGATTTATTCAACAAGGCACTCGACTTGTTCAAAGGACATCCGACTTGGTCAACAAGGCTTACAAGACATTCTACTTGTTCTACAAGGCATTCGTCTTGTTCAACAAGGCTTTCGGCTTGTTTAACAAGGCATTCTACTTGATTGAACAAGTAGAATGCGTTGTTAAACAAGTCGAATGCCTTGTTCAGCAAGTACAATGCCTTGTATGCTTTATTGAGCAAGTCGAATGCCTTGTTGAACAAGTACAATGCCTTATATGCCTTGCTGAGAAAGTCGAATTCCCTTTAGAACAAGTAGAATGCCCTCTTGAACAAGTCGAAAGCCTTGTTGAACAAGTCGAATGCCTAGTTGACAAAGTAATGCCTTGTTGAACAAGTCGAATGCCTCTATAAACTAGTCGAATTCCGTGTAGAACAAGTCGAACGCCTTGTTGAAGTCGAGTGGCTTGTTGAAAAGCCGCTGTTTGAGGCTTTTGAGCCGCCAGATTAGATGGAGATGGCCGTTTCGTGAGTGGCGTGTTGATGTCATATGGGCAACGGCTAAGTGGCGAGGGCATCATCTTTACCATGTAGCCTATCGTCATGTTTTGTCGTCGCTTATTTATCACATTTGGCAGGAACGGAATACACGGTGGAAGGAGCATAGACGCGGCTCCCATGAGCAAGTGATTGCTTTGGTTCTGGGGAATGCTTGTTTACGATTGGACACTGTAGCACATAGATATCCTTTACAAGTAGCTGCTAGTCGCCGTCTGTGGCGAGTTGCATGGTAGCTTGTTTCGAGCTTTAGTTGTCGTCGCAGTCGTAGTCGATGTCGTAGTTGATGTCGTTGTTATCCGATAGCTTGTTATCGGTTGTTTGCGGCATGAGTTTCTACTCATAGTGCTATTTTTTATTTTTCTCTTCATATATATATATAATGGGACATTCATCCAAAAAAAAAACCTTATTGAACAAGACGAATGCCTTGTCAACAAGTAGAATGCTTTGTATGACTTGTTGACAAGAAGGTCGAGAATGCCTTGTTGAACAAGTAGAATGTCTTGTATGCCTTGTTGACCAAGTTGAAATCCCGTTAGAACAAGTAGAATGCCTTGTTGACCAAGTCGAATGCCTTGTTGAAGAAGTCAACTCCCTTGTTGACGAGGTCGAATGCCCTTTAGAACAAGTAAAATGGCTTGTTGAACAAGTCGAATGCCTTGTTGAACAAGTCAAATGCCTTTTTAACCAAGTAATGCCTTGTTGAACAAGTCGAATGCCTCTTTCAACGAGTGAAATGCCATGTTGCCCAAGACATGCCTTGTTGACAAAGTAGAATGCCTTGTTGAACAAGTAGAATGCCTTGTTGAAGAAGTCGAACGCCTTGTTGAACAAATCGAGTGCCTAGCTGAACAAGTCGACTGCCTTGTTGACCAAGTCATGCATTTTTTAACAAGTAGAATGCCTTGTTGAACAAGTCTAGTGCCTTGTATTCCTTGTTGACAAAGTCGGATCCCTTTTTGAACAAGTAGAATACGTCGTTTAAACAAGTCGAATGCATTGTTAAGCAAGTACAATGCCTTGTATTCTTTATTGAGCAAGTTGAATGCCTTGTTGAACAAGTATAATGCCTTATATACCTTGTTGAGCAAGTCGAGTTCCCTTTAGAACAAGTAGAATGCCTTGTTGAACAAGTAGAATGCCTTGTTGAACAAGTTGAAAGCCTTGGTGAACAAGTCGAAAGCCTTGCTGAACAAGTGGAAAGCCTTATTAAATAAGTCGAAAGCCTTGTTGAATAATTCGAATGCCTTGTTGACGAAGTCGAATGCCTTGTTGACCAAGTAATGCCTTGTTGAACAAGTCTAGTGCCTTGTATGCCTTGTTGACAAAGTCGGATGCCTTTTTGAACAAGTAGAATGCGTTGTTAAACAAGTCGAATGCCTTGTTAAGCTAGTACAATGCCTTGTATGCTTTATTGAGCAAGTCGAATGCCTTTTTGAACAAGTACAATGCCTTATATGCTTTGTTGAGAAAGTCGAATTCCCTTTAGAACAAGTAGATTGCCTTGTTGAAAAAGTCGAAAGCCTTGTTGAACAAGTCGAAAGACTTGTCGAACAAGTCAAAAGCCTTGTTGAACATGTCGAATGCCTAGTTGACCAAGTAATGCCTTTTTGAACAAGTCGAATTCCGTGTTGAATAAGTCGAACGCCTTGTTGAACAAGTCGAGTGCCTTGTTGAACAAGCCGACTGCCTTTTGACCAAGTCATGTCTTTTTTCCAAGTAGAATGCATTGTTGAACAGTTCTAGTGTCTTATTTACCATGTAGAAAACCTTGTTGAACAAGACGAATACCTTGTCAACAAGTAGAATGCCTTGTATGACATGTTGACAAGGTCGAAAATGCCTTGTTGTTGGAGGACAATTATGATATGAGAGGAAAATATATATATTTAAATGCTCTCTCTCTCTCTAGGCATTTTTGCTCTCTCCTCTCTCTAGGATTCCTACACGAATTTCATCCATAATTCAGTCCAGATTCATCATATTTTTCTCTAAATCTACACGGCGGATTAAAGGGCGGTGATACAAGGTGGCGCGCCTCCAGCGCCGGGATCAAACGGCTTTGGAGGGTTTCATCTTTTAGTTTTCGTTTTTATTTCGAATTTGCATGAAGATGGCTTCGACTTCACTCATGTGTGGATCGACAATGAGTGGATCTTCATCGCAGTCGCTGGAATCTGATTTGAATCGTGTTAATGTGGAGTTACTGTCCCGGGAATACCCGGCGTTTGCGGAGCGTTTTGATGGTCCGCGATTTAACAATCTTCTTGATAGAGTGCATGGCCGGGATGTAGTGGCTGTGAGACGATCTGATTCTCGGTGTGTGTTCGATGGTGGGAAAAACACGACGTGACACTACGGTTACTGCTCCTTTGCGTGCGGAATCTGATACGAGGGCGAGTTTCCGACGACGACCGGGTACACCTCCACCGCTGCGACGAGTGGTGGATGAGGAATCTGAAAATGAACGATCCAATCGGCGGGATCAAGTGGTGGTTGAAGCAGGGAAGCGAACGGAAATTATGGCAACTAGGGTTTCCACAACGACATCTCCGTTCCCGATTGTTGAATCTATTTCAGGAGAGGATCTTGATTTTTTGGCCAATCATTCTGGGGATCATCCTATTATGGCAAAGATCTTAACATATCTTCATCAGGAATTAAGCTTGCCATGATATCTCGATTTTAATGGCAAAGATCCCGACATTAATGGAAAAGATCCCGGTTTTGATATCCTGCCTTTGGAGGATTGTGGGGCCGCCTCGATTGCGGAACAGCCAATGCAATCTACGCCGTCAAATGAACGTATGGATGAGCAACGACCGACGACAAAGGTATCTGCCACGATGGAAAAGATTCGCAAGTGGACGGGTACGACGCCGCAGCCGACTATTGCAGCACATATAAATCTTCCGCGTGCGGTCATCGGAACTACTCTTGAGAAACGTACCGCACCAACTTCTGCAAATGTGACCAAAGGATCAGCACGACGTACACGACCCGCAACGAAGCGGGTCTCGTTGGATTACACGGCACCAATGATAGTTGATGGAATAGCCGAAGTCTGCCCAACATGGGAGGTAGCACGTCAAGGGTTTGCCCGGTGGGAACACACTCTGGTGGGCTATTTTTTGGGAAGAAAACCATACTTTCCTTTTGTGGAACGGTTTGTGCGCTCGATCTGGGCTGATTTAGTGGAGGTTAGGGCAACCATTAATGGGTTTTTCAAATTCCGATTTAAATCGGAGAATGCAATGCACGGGGCTCTTGATGGAGGTCCATGGCTCATGCAAGGGCAGCCATTATTCTTGGAGGTTTGGCGGCCAGGTATGTCATTTGCGAAACGAGACATTGTTGAAGTCCCGCTCTGGATTAAGTTATGGAATGTACCGAGCGAGTTTTGGACTCAGGCGGGACTAGGAATCATGGCCAGTGCGGTGGGGCGGCCGTTGTTTGCTGATGGCGTTACTACTACAGGCGAGCGCATTGATTTTGCGGGAGTTTGTGTGCTTAAGACACTTGCTGATCCGTTTGTCGAGCAATTTAATATACGGATGCCGTTGGAAGATGGGGGTTCAGGGGTTGTGGTTAGCGTACGGGTGGAGTACGAATGGAGACCAACAAAATGTTCGAAGTGCAAGTCATGGACTCACACGGCTGTGGCATGCCCGACATCTCCAGCCGGGCAGCAAGTGCAAGGTTGTCGTCCGCCTACACAGTTGTCGAATACTCCTATGGGTGGTTCACAAGTAACGGGCCAACAGTCTCGCAGGCCCGGTCCGGCAGTCAGGGCTCGAGATAGCAAAGGCGGGATAATGGCAACTCGATCCCGGGTTGAGTGGCGACAGGTGGGTGCAAAGGGCAAGGCTGTTAGGGTGGAGTCCACTGAGAGGGCAAATCGTGCTAGTACGCGGAATCATGGTGAGGTGACTCGGCGGGCAGATAGTGGACCCTCGACATCGTATGGGACCACGGCTCCACATGCGTGTGACGAATCGGTACATGACGCAGATGGATTGGCATCGAATTCTTTCGCTATCCTACACTCCTTGCGAGATGAGGATGACGATCTCATTATCTCTATGGGCCCTGAAGCTATGGCAGCCCCGGGAGGGGGTGATCCATGATCCCTGTCGGCGTATGGAATGTACGTGGTCTCAATAAGAGGGACCACGCGAGGGAGGTGGGGGAGCTCGTGGCTAAGTCTGAAATTCAATTAATGGGGTTGTTAGAAACGAGAGTGGCTAGCACTAATGCTGCGATGGTGTCGAATGGTCTACGGACGCGGTGGACGTGGTTTTATGATTACACAGAGGGCCCCGGTACGAGAATATGGGTAGGATGGAACCCCGTGTTTCTTCAGGTATCGGTTCTTGGGCTTTCGGACCAAGCGATACATTGTGAAGTTTTCTCCCGGGAATCGCGTGAGACGGTGTTTATTTCCTTTATCTATGGGAAAAACCGGCGAGAGGAGCGGGTTGCATTGTGGTACGACATTACTATCCGATCGGAGGAGCGGGCGAAGGATCCATGGCTGGTATTTGGTGATTTCAATACCATCTTAGGGTCAGGCGAAGCGAGGGGAGGGTCACCCAACGCCCACGATATGGGTGATATGCGAGAATGTCTGGTTGCTGCACATCTTGTCACCTTGCCTTCTACGGGGCAATTTTTCACATGGTATCACCAACAGCGAGGGGATGCAGGTGTATGGCGCCGTATTGATCGTATGCTTGGTAATCCCACGTGGTTCTCCAAGTATCCTGATATTTCCTACCACGCGGCTCTCCCATCGACATCGGACCATAGCCCGCTACTTCTCGAGTTGGTGCGCAGAAGTTCCCGAGGCGGTCCTTTTCGTTTCGATAATTTTCTGAGCCATGACGCACAGTTCCTTTTACATGTCCAGAAGATTTGGCAGATTCCGATCCAGGGTTACCCGATGTACACCCTGGTACGACGACTGAAACTAATGAAACCCATTATCCGACAGATGAGAAGGTAAAGGGTGACCTTGCGGTGAATGTTAGTGAAGCCAAACACTTTTTTGATGTGTGCCAGCAGTTTGCGACGTTTTTTCCCATGGAAAGTCGATTTCATGAGTTGGAGCGTATCTGTAAGAGGGTGTATGCGAAGGCCATCGAGATCGAGCATGCTGCCTTATCCCAGCGTGCTAAGTTAGCGTTTCTTAAAGATGGGGACAAATGCACCTCTTATTTCTTTAAGAAGGTGGCATTGCGTCGTGCGACTAACCGCATTTTTTCCCTTGAAGGTGATATGGGCGAGGTTTTTGAAGGAGAAGATAGCGTTCGAGCAGAGTTGATTCGGTTCTACCAGACCTTATTGGGACAGCGAGGGAGGTTCCCGTTGAGCCACGAGAGATTGCACCATTCGTAGCAAGGAAGCTATCTGATGAGGTTGCAATTGATATGATTCGGAAGGTGGAGGCTTTAGAGATTAAGGAGGCACTTTTCTCGATGGGGGATGAAAAGGCCCCAGGACCGGATGGCTATTCGGCGGGGTTTTTCAAGGCAGCGTGGGGAGTTATTGGTGATGCCTTGATTCAGGCCGTCCAGGAGTTTTTTTCGTCATGCCATTTGCTAAAAAGACTAAATAGCACGCTTCTTACACTTATTCCAAAGGGTGATTCCCCGAGGAAAGCGTCGGATTTTCGGCCAATTTCGTGCTGTAATGTTCTCTTCAAGGTTATCTCGAAGATTATGGCCAATCGGCTCAAGCCATGGTTAGGAAGTTTGGTTCACTCTTCTCAGACGGCGTTTATCCCTGGGCGACGCATTGGTGATAATATCTTGTTAGCACAGGAGATTTGTTCAGGCTATCGATGCAATAGGCGCCCTCCTCGTGTAACCTTCAAGATTGACCTGGCTAAGGCTTATGATAAGGTTGAGTGGAGCTTCGTGTTAGCCACGCTCACAGCTATGAAGTTTCATCCTATCTTTATCCATTGGGTGAGATGTTGTATGACCACGACGACTTTCTCGATTAATATCCATGGACACCCAGCGGGATACTTTGCAGGGAAGCGTGGTCTTCGGCAAGGCGATCCTATATCGCCGTATATATTTACATTAGTCATGGAGGTGCTACATGGCATCGTCACACATCGGATCAGCCGTGAGCCTCAGTTCTGTTATCATTGGCGATGCAAGGCGAATAGACTTTCTATGCTCTCTTTTGCTGACGATCTCCTCATGTTCTGTCACGCCGATCTTGTGTCGGCTGGAGTTATCAAGGAAGCATTAGTGGAATTTGCAATGCTTTCTGGACTTCATCCGAACCCGGCCAAAAGCGAGATGTTTGTTTCCAAGCGGGCGGAGAGCCTTGCGAATGACCTCCATGGTCTCATGGGTTTTCTAAGGGGACAGTTGCCTGTACGATATCTAGGAGTTCCGCTACTTCACTCTCGATTGACGCTAGCAGATTGTAACCCATTGTTACATAAGGTTGATGCGCGACTGGGATCATGGCTTAACCGCTCCCTGTCATATGCGGGGTGGGTTCAACTTATCAAGTCGGTACTGACTACCACGCATGCGTATTGGTCGGGGGTTTTCCTATTGCCGAAGGGGATCATTGCGGCTTTGGAGGCTCGTTTTCGACGCTTTTTCTGGGCAGGGTCGCCGGCAAAAGTTGCGTGGGTGGACATTTGCTTACCTGTTGCTGAGGGAGGTCTTGGAATTCGTTCGATTGCAACAGATAACAAGGCCCTCCTTTTGCGGCATTTATGGAGTGTTGTCTCCCGAGAGGAGAGCTCGATTTGGGTGGAATGGTTGCTTCTCAATCGACTCCGCTCCAATTCTTTTTGGGTGGTGCGTCCTGTACCTAATGACGCTTGGAGCTGGAAGAAGATGCTGAAGTTACGGCCTCTACTTAGGTCACTCATTTCTTTTCAGATAGGAAATGGTTCTACCATTTCCCTATGGAAGGACCCCTGGTTGTTTTCATATCCATTGATGGATTGTTTTCCACGAGGCCCGCAGGTTATGGGACTACCACATGATGCTCCTCTTGGAGCTGTTATCTCGACACATGGGTGGATGTGGCCTGCTCTCAATCTACAGTTGAGTTCATTGAGCTTAGTCCACATCTACCAGCAGTGGACCCGTCACGTCGTGACTTACTGCGGTTGGAAGGCACTCCGAATGGTCATTTCTCGAAAAAATCAGTCCGAGAAGCGATCCGATTGAGAAGTGATCCGGTGGGTTGGGCTATGCTATTTGGCGGATGTTTACGAGTTCCACGCTACGAATTCATTCTATGGCTGGCGATTCGGGGACGTCTTTCGACTCGAGAATTTGCATGGGTGGAACAGCGAGCGGGAACAGATACATGCCTGTTGTGTGGCAATAACATACGAGAGGCATATAACCATTTGTTCTTTGATTGTCTTCTCGAGACACTGTTTGAGACTTTTGAGCCGCCAGATTAGATGGAGATGGCCGTTTCGTGAGTGGCGTGTTGATGTCATATGGGCAGCGGCTAAGTGGCGAGGGCATCATCTTTACCATGTAGCCTATCATCATGTTTTGTCGTCGCTTGTTTATCACATTTGGCAGGAACAGAATACACAGTGGAAGGAGCATAGACGCGGCTCCCTTGAGCAAGTGATTGCTTTGGTTCTGGGGAATGCTTGTTTACGATTGGACACTGTAGCACATAGATATCCTTTACAAGTAGCTGCTATTCGCCGGCTGTGCCAAGTTGCATGGTAGCTTGTTTCGAGCTTTAGTTGTCGTCGCAGTCGTAGTCGATGTCGGAGTTGATGTCGTTGTTATCCGGTAGCTTGTTATCGGTTGTTTGCGGCATGAGTTTCTACTCATACGTGCTATTTTGTATTTTTCTCTTCATATATATATATATAATGGGACATTCATCCAAAAAAAAAAAGAATGCCTTGTTGAACAAGTAGAATGTCTTGTATGCCTTGTTGACCAAGTTGAAATCCCGTTAGAACAAGTAGAATGCCTTGTTGACCAAGTCAAATGCCTTGTTGAAGAAGTCAACTCCCTTGTTGACGAGGTCGAATGCCCTTTAGAACAAGTAAAAAGGCTTGTTGAACAAGTCGAATGCCTCTTTCAACAAGTCAAATGCCATGTTTCCCAAGACATGCCTTGTTGACAAAGTAGAATGCCTTGTGGAACAAGTGAAATGCCTGGTTGAACAAGTCGAATGCCTTGTAGAACAAATCGAGTGCATTGTTGAACAAGTCGACTGCCTTGTTGACCAAGTCATGCCTTTTTTAACAAGTAGAATGCCTTGTTGTACAAGTCTAGTGCCTTGTATGCCTTGTTGACAAAGTCGGATTCCTTTTTGAACAAGTAGAATGCGTTGTTAAACAAGTCGAATGCATTGTTAAGCAAGTATAGTGCCTTGTAGTCTTTATTGAGCAAGTCAAATGCCTTGTTGAACAAGTACAATGCCTTATATACCTTGTTGAGCAAGTCGAGTTCCCTTTAGAACAAGTAGAATGCCTTGTTGAATAAGTCGAAAACCTTGTTGAACAAGTCGAAAGCCTTGCTGAACAAGTCGAAAGCCTTATTGAGCAAGTCGAAAGCTTTGTTGACGAAGTCGAATGCCTTATTGACCAAGTAATGCCTTGTTGAACAAGTCTAGTGCCTTGTATGCCTTGTTTACAAAGTCGGATGCCTTTTTGAACAAGTAGAATGTGTTGTTAAACAAGTCGAATGCCTTGTTAAGCAAGTACAATGCCTTGTATGCTTTATTGAGCAAGTCGAATGCCTTGTTGAACATGTACAATGCCTTATATGCCTTGTTGAGAAAGTTGAATTCCCTTTAGAACAAGTAGAATGCCTTGTTGATCATGTCGAAAGCCTTGTTTTTTTTTTTGGATTAATGTCCCTTTATATATATATATATATGAAAAGAAGAATACAAAAGAGCGCGCAGGAGAAAAACTCATGCCGCATCAACCGATAACATGCTATTGGGTACAACTACGATAACATGCGATCCGTCGTTGCGGCAATCGTATTCTCTCTCTTGAGAATGCGGATGGCCAGTTGATTGAGGGGTCTGGCCCTATTCGTGACGAGCTGATTCGCTTCTACCAGGATCTTCTGGGCCAGTGTGGTAGATCTGCTCCTGTGTGTGCTGCGGACGTGGAGAGCTTCATCACGCATACTTTGTCTCGGGATCATGCGGATGGGATGATCTCGAGAGTTTCAGACGTGGAGATTCGCGATGTTATTTTCGCTATGGATGACGAAAAGGCCCCTGGCCCTGATGGCTATACGGCTGCCTTCTTCAAGGCGACGTGGGGAATCCTGGGTGCTGATGTCACTCGTGCTGTTGAGGACTTCTTTCGGACGAGTCATCTTCTTCGGGGCGTCAACAGTACTCTCATCAGCCTCATCCCTAAGGGGGCTTCTTCTAGACGTGCTTCCGACTTTAGGCCAATCTCTTGCTGCAATGTCCTGTATAAGGTCATTGCAAAGATTTTGGCCAATCGGCTCAGATCTGCCCTTCCTGGCCTCGTCCATCCGGTTCAAACGGCTTTCATCCCGGGCAGACGCATCAGCGATAACATTCTGTTAGCTCAAGAGATTTGCAGGGGCTACCAGAACCAGAGTCTCCCGCCCCGTTCTGCCATCAAGGTCGACCTTGCGAAGGCATTTGATAAGGTGGATTGGAGCTTTGTTATCGCTACTCTTCAGGCCATGTGGTTCCACCCTCTCTTCATCCATTGGATCAAGGAATGCATCACTTCTACTGCTTTCTCCGTTTGCATCAACGGAGCGCCGGAAGGTTTTTTTGCGGGTAAGCGGGGCCTCCGCCAAGGCGACCCCCTCTCTCCTTACCTGTTCGTTCTGGTCATGGAGGTGCTCTATGGGATTCTTTTATCCCGCATCCAGTCTTCTCCCGGATTCCGTTACCATTGGAGATGTGACACGAGTAAGCTGGCCATGCTGTCTTTTGCTGACGATCTGCTTCTTTTCTGTCACGCGGATGCCTGCTCTGTTCGGACCCTCCGTGATGCTCTTGATACCTTCGGCTCTTTGTCGGGTCTCCTCCCTAACCCGGCTAAAAGTGAGATGTTTCTTTCCAAAAGGGCTGAGCCTCTTTCGGGACAGCTTCTGAGTATCATGGGCTTCTCGCGTGGCCAGCTCCCTGTCCGCTACCTTGGAGTTCCTTTGATCCACTCCCGTCTCAGACTGGAGGACTGCACCCCTCTGCTCCAGTCTGTGGATAGACGGCTTGGATCCTGGTTGAACCGTTCCCTCTCGTATGCCGGTCGCTTGCAGCTCATTAAGTCTGTCCTCTCTGCCATGCAGGTCTATTGGGCTGGGGTCTTCCTCCTCCCGAAAGGAGTGATCAAGGCCTTGGAGTCTCGCTTTCGAAGTTTTCTGTGGGATGGATCTCCGGCTAAGGTGGCTTGGGATGACGTCTGCAAGCCTGTGGAAGAAGGAGGTCTTGGCGTTCGATCTCTCTTGATCGACAATCAGGCTCTCCTCTTCCATCACCTCTGGAACATTGTCTCTCGTGACCCTGACTCGATTTGGGTCCAGTGGCTTTATGCCACTAAACTCAGGGACCGCTCTTTCTGGGATGTTCAGCCCAACTCCTCGGACGCTTGGAGCTGGCGTAAGCTGCTTCACCTCAGAGGTACCTTCCGTTCCCTTTTCTCCTTTCGTATTGGAAATGGGAACTCTCTTTGGCTCTGGAAGGACCCTTGGCTGTCTGATACCCCTCTCATTGAGAGATTCCCGAGGGGGCCTTTGGTTATGGGTCTCCCTTTGGATTCCCGGCTCTCTGCTGTTGTGACGAATGCTGGATGGACCTGGCCTGCCCAACAGTCGGTGGAGTTTCTTCGCTTCAGCCCCTTCTTCCGGCTGTGGACCCCTCTGCTGCTGACTCCATTTGTTGGAAGGTGGCTCCGGATGGGAAGTTCTCTGTTAGGAGTGCTCGTGAGGCTATCCGGACCCACTCTCCGAGGATTGCTTGGACTTCTCTGTTTGGGGGCCCTTTTCGGGTCCCTAGACATGAATTTCTTCTGTGGCTTGCTATTCGTGAAAGATTGGCGACTAGGGACCGTGCTTGGGTGATGGTTCGTTCGGGTTCGGATGCTTGCTCTCTTTGTGAGTCGCAGAGCACGGAGACGGTCCGTCACCTCTTCTTCGAGTGCTCTTTCTCCAGGAGATGCATTCTCTTACTGAGAAGGAAGACCCATTGGAGGTGGCCGCATCGGGATTGGATTCATGGGATCGAGTGGGCCGCTGCTCGTTGGCGGAGTCATCATCTTCATAATGAGATCTCTTCGTCATCTTCTCGCCTCTCTGGTCTACCATATCTGGCAAGAGAGGAATAGGCGTTGGCGGGATCAGACTCGTTGCTCCCCGGAGCGAATTGTGAGTATGGTCTTAGAGATCGCGTGCTTGAGGTTGAGCCAGGCTCCCTCCCGCTTCATTCTGCAAGCGGCCTCGCTCAGGAACCTTTGGCGCATTGCATGGTAGTCTGCTTTTGTTTGTTTTGTGGCTTTGTTTTGTTTTGAGGCTTTGCTTGGCTTTGTCGGCTGCTGTTGTCGATTTTTTGCCTCGTTTGTTTGCTTCCGGTAGCTTGTTACCGGTTTTCTGCGGCATGGGATTTCCCTTGGGCGCTTTTCTGTTTTCATTCAGTTTTATTTACGGGAAATTTTACCAAAAAAAAAAACAACGACATCGACAACTAGCTCCCCCACCGCCCTTCCGTGGTCCCTCTTATTGAGACCACGCACATTCTACACACCTACAGGGATCGTGGATCACCCCCTGTTGGGGCTGCCGTTGCTTCAGGGCCCGTAGAAAAAGGAGGATCATTATCCTCATCCCGTAACGAGTGCAAAATAGCGAAAGAGTTAGAGGCCAACCCAACCTCCTCATGCACGGGCACCACCCGCGAATGTGGCTCTGTGGTCCGAGACGATGTCGACAATCCTCCAGCACACTCTGTTGACCGGGCCAGTTTTCTACCATTAGCTGCCCCATCCCGTGGTTCCACCCTCACGGCTTTGCCCTTTGCGCCCACATGCATCCACTCTACACGTGCGCTAGAAATCACCGCCCCTCCATTTCCCGCTCGAACCCCATCTGCCCCAACATGTGACTCTACCCATGCTGCTTTGCCCTTTGCTCCCACCTGCCGCCCCTCTACTCGTGGCTTATTACCACCCACCCGAACAGCCCTCAGCCGAGGATCCGGTCGTTTTCCCGGTGCGCTTTGTCCATCGGAGGACATCGGACACACCGTAGACGCATGATTCCAAGAAGCACACTTCAGACATTTGGTTGGTCTCCATTCGTACTCCACCCGCACAGTTGCCACACCCGATGTACCCCCACACTCTAACGACAGTCGAATATTAAAGTGCTCCACAAACGGGTCAGCAAGCTTCTTAAGTACACAAACACGTGCAAAATTAATACGCTCTCCACGTGTAACGCCATCAGCAAACAAGGGCTGCCCCACAGCACTAGCAAAGATCCCCAAACCAGCCTGAGTCCAGAATTCGCTTGGGACATTCCATAAGTTAACCCATAGAGGTACTTCTACGAGATCCCGCTTCGCAAACGACATTCCTGGCCTCCAAACCTCCAAGAAGAGTGGCTGCCCTTGGAAGAGCCAAGGTCCCCCTTCAAGGACCCCATGCATTGCATCCGCTGACATATAACGAAACTTAAAGAAACCATTAATAGTACCCCTGACCTCGGCAAGGTCAGCCCAATTCGCCCGCACAAATCGCTCCACAAAGGGAAAATATGGCTTCTTTCCCAAAAAATAGCCCACCAGTGTATGCTCCCATCGAGCAAAACCTTGACGGGCCACCTCCCACGTAGGTCGAACCTCCGCCACCCCACCTATGACTGTCGGCGCAGTGTAAACCAACGGAAGTCGCCGCACTCCGGTGCGGTTAGCCTGCCTCGCCGACCCCTTGGCAACCACCGCAAACGTCGGCTTTGGCAGATTTAACTTAGCCGGCACCGAAACCGTATCCGTCACCTTTGCCACCACTGTAGAAACTCTAGGTCCGTCATCAAGGATAGAAATTTTTTCCACGGTAACTGTCGTCGCTGTCGTCGTCATCCCCTCTTTTGCACCATCCCCAATCGTGAGATTGCATCTCCCAGCCTCCCGTTCCGAAGAAAACCTAGGCCCAAGACCACGTGGATGCTTGTGGCCCATATCAATCAAAGAAACCCTAGCCTTCATATGATGATCATGCAAATTTCCCGCATCGGGCTGTGCGTCATCCCCAACCACCGTATGATCAACGCGTAGAGTATGATGCGTGACCAATGGCGCAGCCGCATCAACCAATATCTCGTTATCGCATCCAAAATCTTTACGAAGATATTGTAGTATCCTTTCCAAAGACGGATTAGTAGCAGATTCCTTCATTAAATATATGATAGCCTCTCCCAAAATAGAAGCATTTTCCATATCTTCAAGATCTCCCAGCGATTTCTTACCATCCAGCTTGATCCTTTCCAAAGATGGATTAGTAGCAGATTCATTCATTAACTATACGAGATCTCCTCCCAAAATAGAAGCACTTTCCATATCTTCAAGATCTCCCAGCGATTTCTTACCATCCGGCATGATCCTTTCCAAAGACGGATTAGTAGCGGATTCCTTCATTGAGTATACGAGATCTCCTCCCAAAATAGAAGCACTTTCCATATCTTCAAGATCTCCCAGCGATTTTTTACCATCCGGCCTGATCCTTTCCAAAGACGGATTAGTAGCAGATTCTTTCATTGAGTATACGAGATCTTCTCCCAAAATAGAAGCACTTTCCATATCTTCAAGATCTCCCAACGATTTCTTACCATCCGACCTTCGTTGATCTTCAAGATCTCCCAGCGATTCCTTACCATCCAGCCTTTGCTGATCACTAAGTAGGTGGTGGTGTATCCGGCCTTCGTCGGATCAGATCTCGGACCGGAGATCCCGATCCACGTAGTGGCTGTAGAATCGTGATACCAGCCCCCGATTGTGGCATCTCGCGCGTTTGGGCAGCCACGCCACCGGATCTACCATGAAATTTCTCCATCAATGCATTAAAACGTGCCCCATCAAAACGCTTAGCAAACGTAGGATAGTCTTGCAGTAAAGAATCTATCTCGAGCGGCCGGGGATCCTCAGCAGTCACCATCTCAACTGAAGATATCGAATTCATCGTTGATCCACACATCAACGAGCATGAAGCCATAACAACACCGTAAAAGTGAATTAACTAACGAATTGAAACTAATTGAAAGAGACACAACCCTCCAAAGCCGTCTGATCCCGGCGATGGAGGCGGCCGATGGTGATCCCCCGCCCTACAAAGTGGCGTTAGGTTGGTGATTATAAAAAGAGTGAAGATTTGGCCGATTGTGGACGAAAATGTTAGAGAAACTCTAGAGAGAGGAGAGAGCAAAATCGCCTAAAGAGAGAGAGAGCATTCGACTTGGTCAATTCTACTTGTTCAATTAAATACATTGTTAGTACATGCCATGTTGAACAAGTCGAGCACCTGGTTGACCAACTAGAATGTCATGTTGACAGTCGAATTCTTGTTGAATAGGTTGAATTTCTTGCTCACAAAGACATGCCTTGTTGAACAAGTACAAGCATTGTTAAATAAGTCGAATGCCTTGTTGAACAAGTCGAACGCCTTGTTGAACAAATCGAATGCCTTGTTGAACAAGTCGGATGCCTTGTTGACCAAGTAAAATTCCTTATTGTACAAGTCAAATGCCTTGTTAAACAAGTAGAATGCCTTGTATGCCTTCTTGACCAAGTCAAATGCCCTTTGAACAAGTAGAATGCCTTGTTGAACAACTTAAATGCCTTGTTGACAAAGTCGAATGCCTTGTTGAACAAGCTGGATGCCTTCTTAACCAAGAGTAATGCCTTGTTAAACAATTCGAATGCCTTGTATGCTTTGTTGACCAAGTCGAATGCCTTGTATGTCTTGTTGACCAATTTGAATGGCGTTTTGAACAAGTCGTATGCCTTGTTGAACAGGTAGAATGCCTTGTTGAACAAGTCAAACGCCTTGTTAAACAAATCGAATGCCTTGTTGAAAAAGTCAAATGCCTTGTTGACCAACTAAAATGCCTTGTTGTACAAGTCGAATGCCTTGTAGAACAAGTAGAATACCTTGCAAGCCTTGTTGACCAATTCAAATGCCCTTTGAACAAGTAAAATGTCTTGTATAACAACTTACATGCCTTGTTGGACAAGTCGAATGCCTTACTGACCAAGTAGAATGTCTTGTGGAACAAGTCGAATGCCTTGTTGACCGAGTAAAATGCCTTGTTGGACAAGTCGAATGCCTTGTTGAACAAATAGAATGCCTTGTATGCTTTGTTGACCAAGTAAAATGCCCTTTGAATAAGTAGAATGCCTTGTTGAACAACTTAAATTCCTTGTTGATAAAGTCGAATGCCTTGTTGAACAAGCCGAATGCCTTCTTGACCAAGAGTAATGCCTTGCGGAACAAGTCGAATGGCTTGTATGCTTTGTTGACCAAGTCGAATGCCTTGTATGTCTTGTTGACCAATTTGAATGGCCTTTTGAACAAGTAGAATGCCTTGTTGACCAAGTAGAATGCCTTGTTAACCAAGTAGAATGCCTTGTTGGACAAGTCAAATGCCTTGTGGACCAAGTAGAATGCCTTGTTGGACAAGTCGGTGCCTTGTTGACCGAGTAGAATGCCATGTTGAACAAGTCGAGCACCTGGTTGACCAACTAGAATGTCACATTTTGACCAAGTCGAATGCCTTGTTGAATAGGTTGAATTTCTTGCTCAAAAAGACATGCCTTATTGAACAAGTTGAAGCATCATTGTTAAATAAGTCGAATGCGTTGTTGAACAAGTCGAACGCCTTGTTCAACAAATCGAATGCCTTGTTGAACAAGTCGGATGCCTTGTTGAACAAGTAAAATGCATTATTTTTTGGATGAATGTCCCGTTATATATATATATGAAGAGAAAAATACAAAATAGCACGTATGAGTAGAAACTCATGCCGCAAACAACCGATAACAAGCTATCGGATAACAACGACATCAACGACGACATCGACTACGATTGCGACAACTAATGCTCGAAACAAGCTACCACGCAACTCGCCACAGACGGCGAATAGCGGCTACTTGTAAATGATATCTATGTGCTACAGTGTCCAATCGTAAACAAGCATTCCCCAGAACCAAAGCAATCACTTGCTCAGGGGAGCCGCATCGATGCTCCTTCCACCGTGTATTCCGTTCCTGCCAAATGTGATAAACAAGCGACGACAAAACATGACGATAGGCTACATGGTAATAAAGGTGATGCCCTCGCCACTTAGCCGCTGCCCATATGACATCAACACGCCACTCCCGAAACGGCCATCTCCATCTAATCTGGCGGCTCAAAAGCCTCAAACAGCGTCTCGAGAAGCGACAATCAAAGAACAAATGGTTATGTGTCTCTCGTATGTTATTGTCGCACAACAGGCATGTATCTGTTCCCGCTCGCTGTTCCACCCATGCAAATTCTCGAGTCGAAAGACGTCCCCGAATCGCCAGCCATAGAATGAATTCGTAGCGTGGAACTCATAAACATCCGCCAAATAGCATAGCCCAATCCACCAGATCACTTCTCAATCGGATCGCTTCTCGCACTGATTTTGTCGAGAAATGACCATTCGGAGTGCCTTCCCACCGTAGTAAGTCACGACGTGACGGGTCCACTGCTGGTAGATGTGGACTAATCTCAATGAACTCAACAGTAGATTGAGCAGGCCACATCCACCCATGTGTCGAGATAACAGCGCTAAGAGGAGCATCATGTGGTAGTCCCATAACCAGCGGGCCTCGTGGAAAACAATCCATCAATGGATATGAAAACAACCTGGGGTCCTTCCATAGGGAAATGGAAGAACCATTCCGTATATGAAAAGAAATGAGTGACCTAAGTAGAGGCCGTAACTTCAGCATCTTCTTCCAGCTCCAAGCATCATTAGGTGCAGGACGCACCACCCAAAACGAATTGGAGCGGAGTCGATTGAGAAGCAACCATTCCACCCAAATCGAGCTCTCCTCTCGGGAGACAACACTCCATAAATGCCGCAAAAGGAGGGCCTTGTTATCCGTTGCAATCGAACGAATTCCAAGACCTCCCTCAGCAACAGGTAAGCAAATGTCCACCCACGCAACTTTTGCCGGCGACCCTGCCCAGAGAAAGCGTCGAAAACGAGCCTCCAAAGCTGCAATGATCCCCTTCGGCAATAGGAATACCCCCGACCCATACGCATGCGTGGTAGTCAATACCGACTTGATAAGTTGAACCTACCCCGCATATGACAGGGAGCGGTTAAGCCATGATCCCAGTCGCGCACCAACCTTGTGTAACAATGGGTTACAATCTGCTAGCGTCAATCGAGGATTAAGTAGCGGAACTCCTAGATATCGTACAGGCAACTGTCCCCTTAGAAAACCCATGAGACCGTGGAGGTCATTCGCAAGGCTCTCCGCCCGCTTGGCAACAAACATCTCGCTTTTGGCCGGGTTCGGATAAAGTCCAGAAAGCATTGCAAATTCCACCAATGCTTCCTTGATAACTCCGGCCGACAAAATATCGGCGTGACAGAACATGAGGAGATCATCAGCAAAAGAGAGCATAGAAAGTCTATTCGCCTCGCATCGCCAATGATAATGGAACTGAGGCTCATGGCTGATCCGATGTGTGACGATGCCCTGTAGCACCTTCATGACTAATGTAATTATATACGGCGATATAGGATCGCCTTGCCGAAGACCACGCTTCCCTGCAAAGTATCCCGCTGGGTGTCCATGGATATTAATCGAGAAAGTCGTCGTGGTCATACAACATCTCACCAAATGGATAAAGATAGGATGAAACTTCATAGCCGTGAGCGTGGCTAACACGAAGCTCCACTCAACCTAATCATAAGCCTTAGCCAGGTCAATCTTGAAGGTTACACGAGGAGGGCGCCTATTGCATCGATAGCCTGAAAAAATCTCCTGTGCTAACAAGATATTATCACTAATGCTTCGCCCAGGGATAAACGTCGTCTGAGAAGAGTGAACCAAACTTCCTAACCATGGCTTGAGCCGATTGGCCATAATCTTCGAGATAACCTTGAAGAGAACATTACAGCACGAAATTGGCCAAAAATCCGACGCTTTCCTCGGGGAATCACCCTTTGGAATAAGTGTAAGAAGCGTGCTATTCAGTCCTTTTAGCAAATGGCCTGAAGAAAAAAACTCCTTGTTGGACAAGTCCAATGCCTTACTGACCAAGTAGAATGTCTTGTTGAACAAGCCGAATGCCTTGTTGACAAAGAGTAAGGCCTTCCTGAACATGTCGAGTGCCTTGTATGCTTTGTTGACCAAGTCGAATGTCTTGTATATCTTGTTGACCAATTTGAATGGCTTTTTGAACAAGTAGAATGCCTTGTTGACCAAGTTGAATGTCTTGTTGAACAAGTCGATCGTCTTGGTGACCAAGTAGAATGCCTTGTTGAACAAGTCCAATGCCTTGTTGAGCAAGTAGAATGCCTTGTTGGACAAGTCGAATGCCTTGTTGACCAAGTAAAATGCCTTGTTGACCGAGTAGAATGCCATGTTGAACAAGCGGAGCACCTGGTCGACCAACTAGAATGTCTTGTTGATCAAGTCGAATGCCTTGTTGAATAGGTTGAATTTCTTGCTCACAAAGTCATGCCTTGTTGAACAAGTAGAAGCCTTGTTAAACAAGTCGAATGCTTAGTCGAACAAGTCGAACTCCTTGTTGAACAAATTAAATGTCTTGTTGAATAACTAGAATTTCTTGTTGATCAAGTCGAATGCCTTGTTGAATAGGTTGAATTTTTTGCTCACAAAGTCATTCCTTGTTGAACAAGTAGAAGCCTTGTTAAACAAGTCGAATGCCTTGTCGAACAAGTCGAACTCCTTGTTGAACAAATTAAATGCCTTTTTCATAAGTCGACCGCCTTTTGTTGAACAAATCGAATGCCTGTTGAACAAAGTCGAATGCGTTGTCGACCAAGTAAAATGCCTTGTTGTACAAGTCGAATGCCTTGTCAAGTAGAATGCCTTGTATGCCTTGTTGACCAAGTCAAATGCCCTTTGAACAAGTAGAATGCCTTGTATAACGACTTAAATGCCTTTTTGAGAAATTCGAAAGCCTTGTTGAACAAGCCGAATGCCTTGTTGACCAAGAGTAATGCCTTGTTAAATAAGTCGAATTCCTTGTATGCTTTGTTGACCAAGTCTAATGCCTTATATACCTTATTGACCAAGTAGAATGCCTTGTTGACCGAGTAGAATGCCATGTTGAACAAGCCGATCACCTGGTTGACCAACTAGAATGTCTTGTTGACCTAGTCGAATACCTTGTTGAAGTGCTTGAATTTCTTGCTCACAAAGTCATGCCTTGTTGAACAAGTAGAAGCATTGTTAAACAAGTCGAATGCCTTGTTGAACAAGTTGAATGCCTTGTTGAACAAATCGAATGCCTTGTTGAACAAGTTGGATGCGTTGTTGACCATGTAAAATGCCTCGTTGTACAAGTCAAATGCCTTGTTAAACAAGTAGAATGCCTTGTATGCCTTGTTGACCAAGTCAAATGCCCTTTGAACAAGTAGAATGCCTTATCTCTAATTCTCGGTAGCTAATTATCCAACGATTTGGTCTTTGAAAATTAACCATCTCTCTACACCAACCTTGGAATTCCAACAGTCATCTCACGTCTCCGATCATGGAGGATGCTTCGGACGGATCGCCGGCCACGCCCCCCGTGGTGGCGGCGATGGTGCCGGACCTGACGGCGCTCGCGGCCACATACCCGACCTTTAGCGTGGACTTCGACACGGATTGCTACAAGGCACTTGTCAAACGTCTCTTCGGGGACCATACGGCTGCCAGGACACCGGCCTCATCCCCCACCACCGGCTGCCAGGACACCGGCCCCGTCCCTCTCGCTGGGCTGGTTTCGTCTCATGGCCCGCCCCGGTTAATTGACCAGCCGGCTTCGGGCCGGATCGCGCGCCGTTTTGCTGCCCGTCCTTATGGACCGCGTCGCGGCCGTTCAGTGGACGTTCATGCCGTCGGGCTGCCGCCCGAAATTGCCAGGGCCGGGGCTGATGGGGCTGCTGTGGCGCGGGATGATGCGGGCTTTTCCGTCCCTCACCCATTGAGGGTGGAATACGAACAGTCACGCAGGGGAGATGAACAGCCACGCCATGCCATGATTGGCCGCGAAGAGTCCCATGGCGAGCATGGGGAGATGTCGACCTTGGATGGCGATGGGGTGCCTGCGTCGATTCCCGAGTCTGCCATGGATGCTGGCGACGGTGCCGTGGCAACTACGGTTGTGGTTGCGGATGGTGGGGCTGGGGTTGATGACGGGGCCATGGTGGTTGAATCACCGATGCCGCTGAATGGTGGAGCTGTGGCTGCTGATGAAGACTTGTTGGTCGACTCACCGATCCAGCTGAACGTTGGATCGTCCCTTTCTCATGCACCGTCAATGGGGGCTGCTCGTGGTGGCAGTTCGCCGCCCCATGTTTCGTTTGCTAAGGTGGTGGCCGGGGTGTCCCCGACCCGTCCCGCTCCCGGTGATCGACGTCCACAGGCCGCGTGCCGTGTGCCTTTGACATACACGGCCCCGGCAGGCCATGTTGATGGCATCGTCGAAGTTGCGCCGTCGTGGGACATCGCTACGCTAGGTTTCTCTCGTTGGGCCCACACTTTGGTGGGATTTTTCCTGGGGCGTAAGCCTTATTTTCCCACAGTCGAACGACATTGGCGGGCTCGATGGAAGGACCTTGTTGAGGTTCGGGCTACGATGAATGGTTTCTTCAAGTTTAGATTCTCTTCAAGCGAGGCCATGCGTGAGGTTCTTGAGGGCGGCCCATGGCTACTTAACGGGCAGCCGCTGTTTCTCGAGGAATGGCGCCTGGAATGTCATTTGAGCGAAAGGAGATCACTGATGTTCCCCTCTGGGTGAAGTTATGGAATGTGCCGGGGGAATTTTGGACTGCTGCGGGGCTTGGCGTCATTGCTAGTGCGGTGGCAAGCCGTTGTTTACTGATGGTATCACGGCTGACGGAGATAGGATTGACTTTGCGCGTGTGTGTGTCATGAAGCGCCTTGCTGAACCTTTTATTGAGAATGTCCATCTGCGCATGCCCACGGCAGATGGAGGGGTATCGGGGATCATTCCGGTTCGGGTTGAGTACGAGTGGCAGCCCGAGCGGTGTGATGCCTGTAGTACGTGGACCCACGGGCCCTCACTTTGTCCAAAGCTTCCTCGGTTACACCCATCGGCATCGTCGAAGGGTGGGACCGCCCCATCCACGACCCACGGCTCTCGGGCTGCCGCCTCTCGTGCAGCACTCTCCACTTCTGTGATGCGGGCTGCTACCACCCCTGATACGCGACCAATGGCCAATTCATCCCGCCGCAATCGGCCCAAGGCTGCAGCTGTAGCCACGGCCCCTCCTGGGATTCCCCGACCAACGCCGGTTGCTAAGGTGGATCGATCCTCAACTAAGGAGTCAGAATGGCGCCAAGTGGGTGCTCACGGCAAGGCCGTCCGTGTGCCGGCTACTGGGGCAGTCTCGCCTTCCGCATGTAAGGAGTTGTTTCTGGGTAGCACGTCTTCCGCTGCGCGCTCTAGGACGTCACGGTCTCCGTTTAGACCTCTGCGTCGTGAGGATATGGCAATGGCGGATCATAACGCTTTTGCCCTCCTCCACTCCATCGATCCAGATGCCATGGACACCTCTATCCCCAAGGGCCCTGAAGTTGATGCAGCCCGCCCCCCGGGTATCCCATGATCAGGCTCGGATCCTGGAATGTCCGTGGTCTAAACCGGGTAGACCACAGGAAAGCGGTGGGGGAGTGGAGTTCTTTTGGTTGGTTTGCTTGAAACGCGGATTCTGGAGGGCAATGCTATCCGACTTTCTTGTGGGATGCGGCCCACTTGGTGCTGGTACTTTGACTTTGTGGCTGGCCCTGGCTCTCGTTTTTGGGTAGTTGTACCCGATAGCATGTTTTCCGTTGATGTGGCATGAGTTTTTTCCTGCGCACTCTTTTGTATTTTCTTTTCATATATATATACAAAGGGACATTAATCCAAAAAAAAAAAAGTAGAATGCCTTGTATAACAACTTAAATGCCTTGTTGAGAAAGTTGAATGCCTTGTTGAACAAGCCGAATGCTTTGTTGACCAAGAGTAATGCCTTGTTAAACAAGTCGAATGCCTTGTATGGTTTGTTGACCAAGTCGAATGCCTTGTATGTCTTGTTGACCAATTTGAATGGCCTTTTGAACAAGTAGTATGCCTTGTTTAACAAGTATAATGCCTTGTTGAACAAGTCGAACGCTTTGTTGAACAAATCGAATGCCTTGTTGAACAAGTCCAATGCCTTCTTGACCAAGTAAAATGCCTTGTTGTACAAGTCGATTGCCTTGTTGAACAGTACAATGCATTGTATGCCTTGTTTACCAAGTCAAATGCCCTTTGAACAAATAGATTGCCTAGTATAACAATGTAAATGCCTTGTTGAGAAAGTCGAATGCCTTGTTGAACAAGCCGAATGCCTTGTTGACCAAGAGTAATGCCTTGTTAAACAATTCGAATGCCTTGTATGCTGTGTTGACCAAGTCCAATGCCTTGTATGTCTTTTTGACCAATTTGAATGGCCTTTTGAACAAGTAGTATGCCTTGTTGAACAAGTAGAATGCCTTGTTAAACAAGTCGAACGCCTTGTTAAACGAATCGAATGCCTTGTTGAACAAGTCCAATGCATGTTGACCAAGTAAAATGCCTTGTTGTACAAGTCGATTGGCTTGTTGAACAAGGAGAATGCCTTGTATGCCTTGTTGACCAAGTCAAATGCCCTTTGAACAAGTAGAATGCCTTGTATAACACCTTAAATGCCTTGTTGAGAAAGTCGAATGGCTTGTTGAACAAGCCGACTGCCTTGTTGACCAAGTGTAATGCCTTGTTAAACAAGTCGAATGCCTTGTATGCTTTGTTGACCAAGACTAATGCCTTTTATGTCTTGTTGACCAATTTGAATGCCTTTTGAACAAGTAGAATACCTTGTTGACCAAGTAGAATGCCTTGTTGAACTAGTGAATCGCCTTGTTGACCAAGTAGAATGCCTTGTTGAACTAGTAGAATGCCTTGTTGGACAAATCGAATGCCTTACTGATCAAGTTGAATGCCTTGTTGACCAAGTAAAATGCCTTGTTGGACAAGTCGAATGCCTTGTGGAACAAGCCGAATGCCTTGTTGACAAAGAGTAAGGCCTTCCTGAACAAGTCGAGTGCCTTGTATGCTTTGTTGGCCAAGTCGAATGCCTTGTATATCTTGTTGAGAAATTTGAATGGCTTTTTGAACAAGTAGAATGCCTTGTTGACCAAGTTGAATGTTTTGTTGAACAAGTCGATCGCCTTGTTGACCAAGTAGAATGCCTTGTTGAACAAGTCCAATGCCTTGTTGACCAAGTAGAATGCCTTGTTGGACAAGTCGAATGCCTTGTTGACCAAGTTGAATGCCTTGTTGACCGAGTAGAATGCCATGTTGAACAAGTCGAGCACCTGGTTGACCAACTAGAATGTCTTGTTGACCTAGTCGAATGCCTTGTTGAAGTGGTTGAATTTCTTGCTCACAAAGTCATGCCTTGTAGAACAAGTAGAAGCATTGTTAAACAAGTCGAATGCGTTGTTGAACAAGTCGAACGCCTTGTTGAACAAATCGAATGCTTTGTTGAACAAGTTGGATGCGGTTTTGACCAAGTAAAATGACTTGTTGTACAAGTCAAATGCCTTGTTAAACAAGTAGAATGTCTTGTATGCCATGTTGACCAAGTCAAATGCCCTTTGAACAAGTAGAATGCCTTGTTGAACCACTTAAATGCCTTGTTGACAAAGTCGAATGGCTTGTTGACCAAGAGTAATGCCTTGTTAAATAATCCGAATGTCTTGTATGCTTTGTTGACCAAGTTGAATGCCTTGTATGTCTTGTTGACCAATTTGAATGGCGTTTTGAACAATTAGTATGCCTTTTTAAACAAGTAGAATGCCTTGTTGGACAAGTCGAATGCCTTACTGACCAAGTAGAATGTCTTGTTGAACAAGTCGAATGCCTTGTTGACCAAGTAAAATGCCTTGTTGGACAAGTCGAATGCCTTGTGGAACAAGTAGAATTAACTGTATGCCTTGTTGACCATGTCGAATTTCCTTTGTACAAGTAGAATGCTTTGTTGAACAACTTAAATGCCTTGTTGACAAAGTCAAATGCCTTGTTCAACAAGCCGAATGCCTTGTTGACCAAGAGTAATGCCTTTTTAAACAAGTTGAATGCCTTGTATGCTTTATTGACCAATTCTAATGCTTTTTATGTCTTGTTGACCAATTTGAATGCCTTTTGAACAAGTAGAATGCCTTGTTGAACAAGTAGAATGCCTTGTTGAACAAGTCGAACGCCTTGTTGAACAAATCGAATGCCTTGTTGAACAAGTCCAATGCCTTGTTGACCAAGTATAATGCCTTGAAGCTATGGCAGCCCCGGGAGGGGGTGATCCATGATCCTTGTCGGCGTATGGAATGTACGTGGTCTCAATAAGAGGGACCACGTGAGGGAGGTGGGTGAGCTCGTGGCTAAGTCTGGAATTCAATTAATGGGGTTATTGGAGACGAGAGTGGCTAGCACTAATGTTGCGATGGTGTCGAATGGTCTACGGACGCGGTGGACGTGGTTTTATGATTACACAGGGGGCCCCGACACGCGAATATGGGTAGGATGGAACCCCGTGTTTCTTCAGGTATCGGTTATTGGGCTTTCGGACCAAGCGATACATTGTGAGGTTTTCTCCCGGGAGTCGCGTGAAACGGTTTTTATCTACTTTATCTATGGGAAAAACCGGCAAGAGGAGCGGGTTGCATTGTGGTACGACATTACTATCCGATCAGAGGAGTGGGCGGAGGATCCATGGCTGGTATTGGGTGATTTCAATACCATCGTAGAGTCAGGCAAAGCGAGGGGAGGGTCACCCAATGCCCACGATATGGGTGATATGCGAGATTGTCTGGTTGGTGCAGATCTTGTCACCTTGCCTTCTACGGGGTAATTTTTCACATGGTATAACCAACAGCGAGGGGATGCAGGTGTATGGCGACGTATTGATCGTATGCTTGGTAATCCTACATGGTTCTCCAAGTATCCTGATATTTCCTACCACGCGGCTCTCCCATCGACATCGGACCATAGCTCGCTACTTCTCGAGTTGTGACAGAAGACCCCGAGGCGATCCTTTCTTTTCGATAATTTTCTGACCCATGACGCACAGTTCCTTTACATGTCCAGAAGATTTGGCAGATTCCGATCCAGGGTTACCCGATGTACACACGGGTACAACGACTGAAACTACTGAAGCCCATTCTCTGACAGATGAGAAGGGTAAAGGGTGATCTTGCGGTGAATGTTAGTGAAACTTTCTTGATGTGTGCTAGTAGTTTGCGACGTTTTTTCCCATGGAAAGTCGATTTCATGAGTTGGAGCGTATCTGCAAAAGGGTGTATGAGAAGGCCATCGAGATCGAGCACTGCCTTATCCCAGCGTGCTAAGTGTTGGGAAAGGTACTCGATTTGTACCCGAGACGCAACGCCCCGGGATACGGTACGGATTAAAAAATTTTCCGGGTTCCTTCGCAGCTCGGATCAAAAACTCTAATCACGTTGACACGTAATAGGGCGGGTCATACCCGTGAGAGATTACCTTTGAAGCGAGTGGCAGCTCCTCGTCGATTGCGTCGTCGGCCGCGGTCGTGTTGGGTATCGTCTAGATCGTCATGCCGACCTCGCAGTGTACCACGGTTTCGATTCTCCGAAGATGGCTAGAGAGAATTGATCCGTCGCTCGGGAAGTGGTTTGCGTTTGTGTGTTCGTGTTTCGATTCTCGGGTCGAGAAATTTCGCGTCGATTCTCTTCCCGTGTCTGTTTCTTTGACGAGGGTCTCACCCTTATTTATAGTAGGGGAGGACGAAATTTTCAGCCATAAACAAGGCTAAAATCTCGAAATATTTGTTTATAAATATGAGAGATATTCTTACCAAAATATCTCTCCTAATTGAATTCAAAATTCTATTAAAGGAACATACTATATATAGAAAACTAACTAAGATATTAAAATATCTTCAACTATGGTAAATAAATTTCAAAATTTATATAAAATATAAATTCGAATTTTAGTTTTAATAAATAATATTCCAAATATTTTTATTACCATATTTGTAAATTACGAAAATACCCTTTAAGGCATTTTTCGAATTTCTCGGCTTAGGGTTGAATTCCAATTCTTCCCTCAAGTCTTTCTAAGCACTTAGCCAAGCCTAAGTCTTAAAGTTAGTTTCATATGAAGTCCGACTTCGGTCCACTTAATGACCCCGAGGCCCAATAAGGCGTGGCATAACGACCCGAGGCCCGTTAAGGCCCAAAACACAATCTCTCCTTCTCGGTACACATTGATGATCCTTTTTAAGCCCGACTCTCTAGGTTCGACTCAATCGGCAAGGGAGAAATCCAAGAGTCCGGTAGGTGCCTAGCCAATCCCGCAGTACCGGACAGATCCCGACTTGAGCACGAATTTCGAACTAGTCTCATTCCAGAACCTAACTATAGATTATAGTACTACGTACAAACCCTTCTGTTGTGTCCCGATCGAGTGAGAGCCATGGTATTTGTCGAACTCACTAAACTCGATACTATGATAAAATGACACGAGGCAAATTACCAAACTACCCTCCATGTCTAACATGAGTTAGTTTAATACCTTGGCCAAGGATTTTGTAATTTCCCGTCGTCATTCTCATAGGACACTTGTCTCGATTACTTGCGAGACTGTGAATCCGTACTCGGCGGTCTAAGCCTGGCAATCACAAATATCCATCAAGACCGCATCTGTCCCGCTGACCCATGCAATAGCAAATCGGATCTAGCGAAACCAGTGATAGTCAAGACTTTCAAAGTCAACTCCGTCAAAGCCCCTTTCGGTCTAAGGTTCAAGCAGACTACTATAGTTTTGTAGTCGATCATTGACACTCCTTGAGTAATAAGCCATGTTAGATCGTACGACCTGCGAGTCAGTGTCCATGAAACGATTCAATCCCTTTATTCGACTCGTATCACAAGTCATGACTTTCGCTTCCAAGCGGTATATCGGCACACGATAAGTCATCTACAAATAAGCCATGATTGGTTTTCCAGCACCCAACTGAAACCTAAGGCTTATGGACATTTTATGTTCGAGGTTAAGAGTCCACTGGTGCCTTCCTCTCTCGTACCCATCGAGAACAGTGACTCAACTCGACACATTTGGATTTATTCATTTATTGCTTTACCCGATGCTAAGTAAAGAACTCATATAACCAATAAACGAATAATGTCTTTATTAATACGCAAAACAATGTTTGATTACATTGACAATCGAATGATAAATAAGCTAATGCCCTATACATATCCAATCCTCGTATATCATTCGAGGGCATATCCCTAACAATCTCCCACTTGCACTCAATGCCATGCGCTGTTGTATCTAATACCCATCTTCTCGAGATGTTTGTTCAGCACTGCCTGAGATAAAGGCTTGGTGAATGGGTCAGCCACGTTGTCCGCAGTCGCAATCTTCTGGACGGCTATGTAGCCACTCTCAACGAATCCACGTAACACGTGGTATTTTCTTTCTATGTGTTTGGATTTACTGTGAGATCTTGGTTCCTTCGCTTGCGCGATTGCACCACTATTGTCGCACCACAGTGGCAGTGGTTTTTCGGCAATCGGAACCACTTGCAGTTCTTCCAAAAACTTTCTCATCCAAACTCCTTCTTTAGCTGCCTATGAGGCGGCTATGTATTCAGCCTCGCAGGTGGAATCAGCAGTTGTGCTCTGCTTGGAACTTTTCCAAGATACTGCTCCACCGTTGAGTGTAAAGACAAAACCTGAAGTGGATTTTCGGTCGTCCACGTCTGACTGGAAATCCGAATTCGTATATCCTTCCACTTCTAATTCTCCATTTCCATAGACCAGCATCATATCCTTTGTTCTTCTAAGATACTTGAGGATATTCTTGACTGCTGTCCAGTGTTCTTTACCCGGGTTGGCTTGAAATCGACTGACTACGCTCACAGCGTATGCTATGTCCGGTCGCGTGCAAAACATCGCGTACATCAAGCTACCCACTGCGGATGCATAGGGGATTCCATTCATCTCTTTTCTATCTGCCTCACTTTGAGGACACATAGCTTTGGAGAGATGTATCCCATGCCCCATAGGTAAGAACCCTTTCTTAGAATTGTCCATGTTATATCGTTTCAGGACCTTTTCTAAGTATAGGGCTTGGGAGAGCCCTAACATCTTATTCGTTCTACCCCTATAGACACGAATTCTTAGGATGTAGGTCGCTTCTCCCAAGTCTTTCATGGAGAATTCGGTCGAAAGCCATGCTTTCACCATCGAGAGCATCCCAATATCGTTTCCTATCAAAAGGATGTCATCGACGTAAAATACGAGGAACGATATCTTGCTCCCACTGCTTTTTCTGTAGACGCATGGTTCATCTTTGTTCTTTATGAATCTGTAGCTCTTAACTACTTCATCAAACCAAAGATTCCAGCTCCTAGAGGCTTGTTTAAGTCCGTAAATTGACTTATTCAATTTGCATACTTTATGAGCATCCTTTTGTGATGTAAAACCCTTTGGCTGTTCCATATATATTTCCTCCTTGAGGTATCCATTTAGGAACGCGGTTTTCACATCCATCTGCCAGATCTCATAATCGTTATACGCTGCTATCGCAAGTAATATCCGAATGGACTTCATCATCGCAATGGGCGAAAAGGTTTCCTCATAGTCAAATTCCTTCTTTTTGACTATAACCTTTCGCTACAAGCCTAGCTTTGTATGTATCCACCAGTCCGTCTGATCCAATCTTTTTCTTGAAGATCCACTTACACCCACTGGGTCTAAAACCATCGGGGAGATCAACAAGTGTCCAGACCTGATTTTCGTGCATTGAATCCATTTCGACTTGCATAGCTTCAAGCCATCTTACGGAGTCTATATCCGTCATTGCCTGGTCATAGGTAGCGGGGTCGTCCCCGACGTTACCCCCCGTCGCAGCATCCCCGTGCTCGACGTGTACCATTCCATATCTCTCAGGCTGGCGAGATACTCTACCAGACCTGCGCAACTCTGATTGCGTCTTGGACTGCTCTACGGTGTCTTCTAACACTGGAGTTTGTGAAATTATTTCTGTCGTTTCTCCAAGAGTTACTTCACGACCCACTCCACCTTCTCGAACGAACTCTTCTTCGAGAAAGTGAGCCTGAAGGGCTACAACGATTTTCTGATCGTCGTGGAAGTAAAATTGGTATCCCATGGAATCCTCAGGATACCCGACAAAACTTCCTTTCACAGCTCTCGATTCCAATTTTTCTGTCTTGAGCTTTTTCACAAAAGCGGGGCAACCCCATATTCTTATGTGGTTCAAGCTCGGCTTTCTACCAGTCCATATTTCATAAGGGATCTGGTCGACAGAACTAGAAGGGATTCGGTTTAAAACGTGCGTTGCGGTTAAGGATCTCCACATCCAGCAAACTATCATGATCTGACTCGATGTCTCATCTCGGCTGATCTCCATAACTTACCATGCTCGGGTCAATATTTCACGTGGTTTAATCAACGACGAGGTGATGCGGGTATTTGGCGCCGTTTGGACAGGATGGTTGCTAACCCGACGTGGTTTGCTAAATTTGGGGATCTTGGATATCGATGTGAACTACCAGCCACTTCTGACCATTCTCCTCTTATTCTGGAGCCGGGGTGATCGACGTTTTCTCGAGGTACGGTGTTTCGATTCGATAATTTTCTCACGTCGGATCCACAGTTTGGCACTGTCGTAAGCTCAGGGTGGCAGCTTCCTATTTCGGGATACCCGATGTTTCGGGTCCTTGCGTGTCTGAAGGCCCTCAAGCGAGCGTTCAAGGATATGAGGCGTGCTAAAGGGAATCTGGCGCGTAACGTGGTGGAGGCGCGAAATTTCCTTGACATTGCCCAGGAGTTTGTCTCATTGTACCCGCATGATGATCGTTTTCTGGTACTACAATCTATATGTCGACGTCTCTATGCAGCTGCGGTAGCAATGGAGTAATCGGCCCTAGCACAACGGGCCAAAATGACTTGGCTCAAAGAAGGCGACCGTTGCTCCGCTTTTTTCTTCAAGAAGGTTGCCATACGCCGAGTGACAAACAATATCTTCTCGCTTGAGGATGATGCTGGGAACTTAATTAAAGGGGAGCCACAAGTAAAGGGCGAGCTTCTTAGACACTACAAGAACCTCTTGGGTACGACCGCTCGGAGCGGCCCGCTGGATCGCTCTGCTATCTATGCGGCTATATCTCGCACATTACCCAATCACGCACCGGGAGATCTACTTCGGCTCATCGACGAAGGTGAGATTAAGCTGGCGCTTTCTTCTATTACGGATGACAAAGCATCGGGTCCGGATGGTTTTACTTCGGCTTTCTATAAAGCCGCTTGGACTACAATTGGAGGGGACATCATATCTGCTATTCAGGAATTTTTTCGTACATGCCATCTTCTGAGGGAGCTGAATACTACACTTCTTACGTTGATCCCTAAGCAGGACTCCCCACGACGACCTGCTGACTTTCGGCCTATATCGTGCTGTAATGTCTTATACAAGATTATTTCGAAGATCTTGGCTAATCGTCTGAAGACTTATCTCCCAGGCTTACTGGATGTCTCCCAGACTGCATTTATCCCTGGTCGCAGGATCATCGATAATATTCTCCTCGCTCAGGAGTTATGCTCTGGCTACCGGAATCAGAGCTTACCGGCACGGGCTACGGTGAAGGTGGACTTGGCAAAGACATACGATCATGTCGAGTGGGACTTTTTAGTGTGTGTGTTGGAGGCCATGGGTTTTCCTTCGCGGTTCATTGCATGGATCCAGGTGTGTTTGACGACTCCTTATTACTCGATCAATGTCAATGGTCGAGCGGAGGGGTATTTTCCGGGACAGCGGGGTCTTCGTTAGGGCGATCCTATATCTCTGTATCTTTTTACGTTGGCCATGGAGGTGCTTCATGGTATTCTTCGGAACAAGATTCTTTCGGAGGGGAGATTTACTTTCCATTGGAGATGCGAGCCTTCCCGTATTTTCATGCTGACATTTGCCGACGATCTTCTTCTTTTCAGTCACGCGGACACTGAATCCATCCAGACTTTTCGAGCGGGGTTGGATGAATTTGCGATACTTTTGGGGTTAAGGGCTAACCCTGGAAAGAGCGAGATGTTTCTTTCCAAACGGGCGAGCGGCTGCCAACCCTTATTATCTATTATGGGTTTTCCTTTAGGCAATTTACCAGTGAGGTATTTGGGTGTCCCGTTACTTACATCACGACTGACTATTCATGACTGTAATCCACTTCTACAGCGCATTGACCAACGCTTAGGCTCTTGGCTCAATCGCTCTCTTTCATATGCTGGGAGGGTACGGTTGATCCGTTCAGTCCTTGCTGCGCTGCATGGGTATTGGTCCGGGGTGGTGTTCATCCTGCCCAAAGGCGTTATTAGAGTGATTGAGCAACGATTCAGATCGTTCCTCTGGGCGGGTTCTGCTGCCAAGGTTGCTTGGGATGATGTATGTTTCCCGGTGGATGAGGGTGGTTTGGGCATTCGCTCGCTTGTTGACGATAACAAGGCCCTTCTTCTTAAGCACTTATGGAGTATTCTGAGCAAGGATCCCAATTCTATTTGGGTATCGTGGCTTCTCCAGACGCGACTGCAAAATTGCTCGTTGTGGACTATATCGGGAACCGCCCAATCGGCGTGGAGTTGGAGGAAACTCTTACAACTTCGTCCTATGCTTCGATCGAAGGTTAGTATCCGTATTGGTAATGGCGAAACTATTTGGTTGTGGCAGGACCCATGCATCGATGATAGGCCGCTTCTGGAACGATTTCCACGGGGACCGATGATTGATGCCTTTCTGATGATTCACGTTTGAGTCGAGTCATTGCTAGTGACGGTTGGAGGTGGCCAACGACTTCCTCGATGGAATTTTTGATGATTGAACCCATGCTCCCGGACGTTCACCCATTGGAAGCTGACTCTTACCGATGGCTACCGTCTCCCACAGGACTTTTCACCACTGCTTCTGCTCGGGATGCGTTCCGGCAGAAACGCTCGCCGGTTCATTGGGCAGCCCTATTTGGGGGGGTGACTAGGGTCCCAAGCTATGAATTCATCTTATGGCTTGCTATTCGTGAACGCCTAGCTACCAGAGATAAGCCTTGGGTTGCGCTCAAGGCCGTGTCGAGTGCTTGCTTATTGTGTGACGCGGATGAGATGGAGACGATCAATTACCTTTTCTTTGATTGCCCATACACATCTCGATGCTTACGACTTCTTCGGCGGCAGATTCGATTTCTCTGGCCTTACCGCGATTGACAACAGGAGATTTGGTGGGCTGCCTGTGGTGGAAAGGTATGCACCTCCAGCATCTGGCATATCGACATGTTCTGGCTTCGACGATTCACCACATCTGGACTGAGCGAAACCACCGTTGGACTGATGGCAGACAGCAGCATCCCCAGCAGCTCGTTGAGGATATTGTGAGGGTATTGCTTATGCACCTATCATTACTACCGTGTCGATATGAGCTACAGTATTGTGCCCTGCGTCGCCTGTGGCACATTGCCTGGTAGATGTATGAACGTTATTTGTGGTAGTTTGTTTGGTGGATAGAGATTATATCCATCTTGTACACAGTGGCATGTCACTGGTCTTTGCGACATGAATCATATCATGTGCGCTTTACTGTCCTTTATTTCATTTATTTAGTGAACGTTCCCCAAAAAAAAAAAAACAAGTCATTCGACATGTTCAACAATGCATTCGACTTGTTCTAAAGGGCATTCGACTTGGTCAACAAGGCGGTTGACTTCTTCAACTGGGCTTTCGACTTCGTCAACAAGGCATTCGACTTGTTCAACAAGGCTTTTGACTTGTTTAACAAGACATTCGACTTAATCAACAAGGCATTCTACTTGTTTTAAAGGGCATTCGACTTGGTCAACAAGGCATACATGGCATTTTACTTGTTCAACAAGGCGTTCGATTTGGTCAACAAGGCATACAAGGCATTGTACTTGTCCAAGAAGGCCTTCGACTTGGTCAACAAGGCACACGACTTTTTCAACAAGGCATTCTACTTGTTCAACAAGGCATACAAGGTATTGTACTTGTTCAACAAGGCATTTGACTTGGTCAACAAGGCACTCGACTTGTTCATCAAGGTATTACGTGGTCAAAAAGGCATTCGACTTATTCAACAAGGCATTCGACTTGGTCAACAAGGCAGTTGACTTCTTCAACGGGGCATTCGACTTCGTCAACAAGGCATTCGACTTGTTCAACAAGGCTTTGTTCAACAAGGCTTCGACTTGTTCAACAAGACATTTGACTTGTTCTAAAGGGCATTTGACTTGGTCAACAAGGCATACAAGGGATTTTACTTGTTCAACAAGGCATTCGACTTGGTCAACAAGAGATACAAGGCATTGTACTTGTTCAACAAGGCGAACTTGGTCAACACAAGACACTCGACTTGTTTAACAAGGTATTACGTGGTCAACAAGGCATTCAACTTATTCAACAAGGCATTCGACTTGTTCTAAAGGGCATTCGACTTGGTCAACAAGGCAGTTGACTTCTTCAACGGGGCATTCGACTTCGTCAACAAGGCATTCGACTTGTTCAACAAGGGTTTTGACTTGTTCAACAATGCATTCGACTTGTTCAACAAGGCATTTTACTTGTTCTAAAGGTCATTCGACTTGGTCAACAAGGCATACAAAGCATTTTACTTGTTCAACAAGGCATTCGACTTGGTCAACACGGCATACAAGGCATTGTACTTGTTCAACAAGGCCTTTGAATTGGTCCACAAGGCACTCGACTTGTTCGACAAGGTGTTACTTGGTCAACAAGGAATGATTTTTTCAACAAGGCATTCTACTTGTTCAAAAAGGGCATCCGACTTGGTCAACAAGGCATACAAGGCATTCTACTTGTCCAACAAGGCATTCGACTTGTTGCACAAGGCATTCTACTTGGTTAACAAGGCACCCGACTTGTTCAACAAGGCATTCTACTTGGTCAAAAAGGCATGACTTGGTCAGCAAGGCACTCGACTTGTTCAACAAGCCATTCTACTTGGTCAACAAGGTATTTGACTTGTTCAATAAGGCATTTGACATGTTTAGCTAGACATTTTGACTAGTTCAATAGGCCTTACATGGTAAACAAGACATTCGACTTTTTCAACAAGGCTTTCGACTTGCTCAACAAGGCATTCTATTTGTTCTAAAAGGCATTCGACTTGGTCAACAAGGTGGTGGCCTTCTTCAATAAGGTATTCGACTTCGTCAACAAGGCATTCTACTTGTTCAATAAGCCATTTGACATGTTTAGCGAGACAGTCGACTTGTTCATCAAGGTATTCGACTAGTTCACAAGGCTTTCGACTTGTTCAACAAGGCATTCGACTTGTTCAAAATGGCATTTTACTTTGTTCAACAAGGCATACAAGGCCGTGTCCTTGTTCAATAAGGCCTTCGACTTGGTCAACAAGGCACTCGACTTGTTCGACAAGGTATTACTTGGTCAACGAGGAATGACTTTTTCAACAAGGCATTCGACTTGTTTAACAACGCATTCTATTAGTTCAAAAGGGCATCCGACATGGTCAACAAGGCTTTTGACTTCATCAAAAAGGCATTCTACTTGTTCTAAAGGCATTCGTCTTGGTCAACAACGCATACAAGGCATTTTACTTGTTCAACAAGGCATTCGACTTGGTCAACAAGACATTCAAGGCATTGTACTTGTTCAACAAGGCCTTTGACTTGGTCAACAAGGCACTCGACTTGTTCAACAAGGTATTACGTGGTCAACAACATTCAACTTATTCAACAAGGCATTCGACTTTTTCTAAAGGGCATTCGACTTGGTCAACAAGGCAGTTGACTTGTTCAACGGGGCATTCGACTTCGTCAACAAGGCATTCGACTTGTTCAATAAGGCTTTGGACTCGTTCAACAAGGCATTCGACTTGTTCAACAAGGCATTCTACTTGTTCTAAAGGGCATCGACTTGGTCAACAAGGCATACAAGGCATTCTACTTGTCCAACAAGGCATTCGACTTGGTTAACAAGGCACCCGACTTGTTCAACAAGGCATTCTATTTGGTAAAAAAGGCATGACTTGGTCAACAAGGCACTCGAGTTGTTCAACAAGGCCTTCAACTTGTTCAACAAGGCATTCTACTTGGTCAACAAGGCATTTCACTTGTTCAATAAGCCATTTGATATGTTAAGCTATACATTCGACTTGTTCAACAAGGCCTTACTTGGTAAACAAGGCATTCGACTTGGTCAACAAGGCAGTTGACTTCATCAACAAGGCATTCGACTTCGTCAACAAGGCATTCGACTTGTTCAATAAGGCATTTGACATGTTTAGCGAGACATTCAACTTGGTCAACAAGGCGTTACTTGGTCATCAAGGCATTCGACTTGTTTAACAAGGCATTCGACTTGTTCAAAATGGCATTTTTACTTATTCAACAAGGCATACAAGGTAGTGTACTTGTTCAACAAGGCCTTCGACTTGGTCAACAAGGCACTCGACTTGTTCGACAAGGTATTACTTGGTCAACAAGGAATGACTTTTTCAACAAGGCATTCGACTTGTTTAACAACGCAATCAGTTAGTTCATATGGGCATCCGACATGGTCAACAAGGCTTTTGACTTGATCAAAAAGGCATTCTACTTGTTCTAAAGGCATTCGTCTTGGTCAACAAGGCATACAAGGCATTTTACTTGTTCAACAAGGCATTCGACTTGGTCAACAAGGGATACAAGGCATTGTACTTGTTCAACAAAGCAAACTTGGTCAACAAGGCACTCGACTTGTTCAACAAGGTATTACGTGGTCAACAAGGCATTCAACTTATTCAACAAGGCATTCGACTTGGTCTAAAGGGCATTCGACTTGGTCAACAAGGCAGTTGAGTTCTTCAAAGGGGCATTCGACTTGTTCAACAAGGGTTTTGACTTGTTCAACAATGCATTCGACTAGTTCAACAAGGCATTGTACTTGTTCAACAGGGCCTTCGAATTGGTCAACAAGGCACTCGACTTGCTCGACAAGGTGTTACTTGGTCAACAAGGAATGACTTTTTCAACAAGGCATTTGTTCAATAGGGCATCCGACTTGGTCAACAAGGCATACAAGACATTCTACTTGTCCAACAAGGCATTGGACTTGTTTAACAAAGGCATTCTACTTTGTAAACAAGGCACCCCACTTGTTCAACAAGGCATTCTACTTGGTCAAAAAGGCATGACTTGGTCAACAAGGCACTCGACTTGTTCTACAAGGCATTCTACTTGGTCAACAAGGTATTTGACTTGTTCAATAAGGCATTTGACATGTTTAGCTAGACATTTTGACTAGTTCAATAGGCCTTACTTGGTAAACAAGACATTCGACTTTTTCAACAAGGCTTTCGACTTACTCAACAAGGCATTCTATTTGTTCTAAAAGGCATTCGACTTGGTCAACAAGGCGGTTGACTTCTTCAGCAAGGTATTCGACTTTGTCAACAAGGCATTCTACTTGTTCAATAAGGCATTTGACATGTTTAGCGAGACAGTCGACTTGTTCATCAAGGGATTCGACTTGTTCACAAGGCTTTCGACTTGTTCAACAAGGCATTGGATTTGTTAAAAATGGAATTTTACTTTGTTCAACAAGGCAAACAAGGCAGTGTCCTTGTTCAACAAGGCCTTCGACTTGGTCAACAAGGCACTCGACTTGTTCGACAAGGTATTACTTGGTCCACAAGGAATGACTTTTTCAACAAGGCATTCGACTTGTTTAACCACACATTCTATTAGTTCAAAAGGGCATCCGACATGGTCAACAAGGCTTTTGACTAGATCAAAAAGGCATTCTACTTGTTCTAAAGGCATTCGTCTTGGTCAACAAGGCATACAAGGCATTCGACTTGGTCAACAAGGCATTCGACTTGGTCAACAAGGCATTCAAGGCATTGTACTTGTTCAACAAGGCCTTTGACTTGGTCAACAAGGCACTCGACTTGTTCAACAAGGTATTACGTGGTTAACAACATTCAACTTATTCAACAAGGCATTCGACTTGGTCAACAAGGCAGTGGACTTCTTCAACGGGGCATTCGACTTCGTCAACAAGGCATCCGACATGGTCAACAAGGCTTTTGACTTGATCAAAAAGGCATTCTACTTGTTCTAAAGGCATTCGTCTTGGTCAACAAAGCATACAAGGATTTTACTTGTTCAACAAGGCATTCGACTTGGTCAACAAGGGATACAAGGCATTGTACTTGTTCAACAAGGCGAACTTGGTCAACAAGGCACTCGACTTGTTCAACAACGTATTACGTGGTCAACAAGGCATTCAACTTATTCAACAAGGCATTCGACTTGTTCTAAAGGGCATTCGACTTGGTCAACAAGGCAGTTGACTTCTTCAACGGGGCATTCGACATGTTCAACAAGGGTTTTGACTTGTTCAACAATGCATTAGAATTGTTCAACAAGGCATTTTACTTGTTCTAAAGGGCATTCGACTTGGTCAACAAGGCATACAAGGCATTTTACTTGTTCAACAAGGCATTCGACTTGGTCAACACGGCATACAAGGCATTGTACTTGTTCAACAAGGCCTTCGAATTGGTCAACAAGGAACTCTACTTGTTCGACAAGGTGTTACTTGGTCAACAAGGAATGACTTTTTCAACAAGGCATTATACTTGTTCAAAAGGGCATCCGACTTGGTCAACAAGGCATACAAGGCATTCTACTTGTCCAACAAGGCATTCGACTTGTTTCACAAGGCATTCTACTTGGTGAACAAGGTACCCGACTTGTTCAACAAGGCATTCTACTTGGTCAACAAGGCATTCTACTTGGTCAACAAGGACTTTGACTTGTTCAATAAGGCATTTGACATGTTTAGCTAGACATTTGACTTGTTCAATAGGCCTTACATGGTAAACAAGGCATTCGACTTTTTCAACAAGGCTTTCGACTTGCTCAACAAGGCATTCTACTTGTTCTAAAAGGCATTCGACTTGGTCAACAAGGCAGTTGACTTCTTCAACAAGGTATTCGACTTCGACAACAAGGCATTCTATTTGTTCAATAAGGCATTTGACATGTTTATAGCGAGACATTCGACTTGTTCATCAAGGCATTTGACTTGTTCACAAGGCTTTCGACTTGTTCAACAAGGCATTCGACTTGTTCAAAATGGCATTTTACTTGTTTAACAAGGCATACAAGGCAGTGTACTTGTTTAGCAAGGCCTTCGACTTGGTCAACAAGGCACTCGACTTGGTCAACAAGGTATTACTTGGTCAATAAGGAATGACTTTTTCAACAAGGCATTCGACTTGTTTAACAACGCATTCTAGTACTTCAAAAGGGCATCCAACATGGCCAACAAGGCTTTCGACTTGTTCAAAAAAAGGGCATTCTACTTGTTCTAAAGGTATTCGTCATCCTTGTCAACAAGGCATTTTACTTGTTCAACAAGGCATTCGACTTGGTCAACAATGCATACAAGGCATTGTACTTGTTCAAGTGACATTTGACTTGGTCAAAAAGGCACTCGACTTGTTCAACAAGGTATTACGTGGTCAACAAGGCATTTGACTTATTTAACAAGGCATTCGACTTGTTTTAAAGGGCATTCGACTTGGTCAACAAGGCAGTTGACTTCTTCAACGGGGCATTCGACTTCGTCAACAAGGCATTCGACTTGTTCAAGAAGGCTTTTGACTTGTTCAACAAGGCATTCGACTTGTTCTAAAGGGCATTCGACTTGGTCAACAAGGCATCCAAGGCATTTTTTTTTGGATTAATGTCCCTTTATATTTATATATGAAAAGAAAATACAAAAGAGCGCGCAGGAGAAAAACTCATGCCGCATTAACCGAAAACATGCTATCGGGTACAACTACCCAAAAACGAGAGCCAGGGCCAGCCACAAAGTCAAAGTACCAGCACCAAGTGGGCCGCATCCCACAAGAAAGTCGGATAGCATTGCCCTCCAGAACCCGCGTTTCAAGCAAACCAACCAAAAGAACTCCACTCCCCCACCGCTTTCTTGTGGTCTACCCGGTTTAGACCACGGACATTCCAGGATCCGAGCCTGATCATGGGATACCCGGGGGGCGGGCTGCATCAACTTCAGGGCCCTTGGGGATAGAGGTGTCCATGGCATCTGGATCGATGGAGTGGAGGAGGGCAAAAGCGTTATGATCCGCCATTGCCACATCCTCACGACGCAGAGGTCTAAACGGAGACCGTGACGTCCTAGAGCGCGCAGCGGAAGACGTGCTACCCAGAAACAACTCCTTACATGCGGAAGGCGAGACTGCCCCAGTAGCCGGCACACGGACGGCCTTGCCGTGAGCACCCACTTGGCGCCATTCTGACTCCTTAGTTGAGGATCGATCCACCTTAGCAACCGGCGTTGGTCGGGGAATCCCAGGAGGGGCCGTGGCTACAGCTGCAGCCTTGGGCCGATTGCGGCGGGATGAATTGGCCATTGGTCGCGTATCAGGGGTGGTAGCAGCCCGCATCACAGAAGTGGCGAGCGCTGCACGAGAGGCGGCAGCCCGAGAGCCGTGGGTCGTGGATGGGGCGGTCCCACCCTTGACGATGCCGATGGGTGTACCGAGGAAGCTTTGGACAAAGTGAGGGCCCGTGGGTCCACGTACTACAGGCATCACACCGCTCGGGCTGCCACTCGTACTCAACCCGACCGGAATGATCCCCGATACCCTCCATCTGCCGTGGGCATGCGCAGATGGACATTCTCAATAAAAGGTTCAGCAAGGCGCTTCATGACACACACACGCGCAAAGTCAATCCTATCTCCGTCAGCCGTGATACCATCAGTAAACAACGGCTTGCCCACCGCACTAGCAATGACGCCAAGCCCCGCAGCAGTCCAAAATTCCCCCGGCACATTCCATAACTTCACCCAGAGGGGAACATCAGTGATCTCCTTTCGCTCAAATGACATTCCAGGGCGTCATTCCTCGAGAAACAGCGGCTGCCCGTTAAGTAGCCATGGGCCGCCCTCAAGAACCTCACGCATGGCCTCGCTTGAAGAGAATCTAAACTTGAAGAAACCATTGATCGTAGCCCGAACCTCAACAAGGTCCTTCCATCGAGCCCGCCAATGTCGTTCGACTGTGGGAAAATAAGGCTTACGCCCCAGGAAAAATCCCACCAAAGTGTGGGCCCAACGAGAGAAACCTAGCGTAGCGATGTCCCACGACGGCGCAACTTCGACGATGCCATCAACATGGCCTGCCGGGGCCGTGTATGTCAAAGGCACACGGCGCGCGGCCTGTGGACGTCGATCACCGGGCGGGACGGGTCGGGGACACCCCGGCCACCACCTTAGCAAACGAAACATGGGGCGGCGAACTGCCACCACGAGCAGCCCCCATTGACGGTGCATGAGAAAGGGACGATCCAACGTTCAGCTGGATCGATGAGTCGACCAACAAGTCTTCATCAGCAGCCGCAGCTCCACCATTCAGCGGCATCGGTGATTCAACCACCATGGCCTCGTCATCACCCCAGCCCCACCATCCGCAACCACAACCGTAGTTGCCACGGCACCATCGCCAGCATCCATGGCAAACTCGGGAATTGACGCAGGCACCCCATCGCCATCCAAGGTCGACATCTCCCCATGCTCGCCATGGGACTCTCCGCGGCCAATCATGGCATGACGTGGCTGTTCATCTCCCCTGCGTGACTGTTCGTATTCCACCCTCAATGGGTGAGGGACGGAAAAGCCTGCATCATCCCGCGCCACAGCAGCCCCATCAGCCCCGGCCCTGGCAGTTTCGAGCGGCAGCCCGACGGCATGAACATCCACCGAACGGCCGCGACGCGGTCCATAAGGACGGGCAGCAAAACGGCGCGCGATCCGGCCCGAAGCCGGCTGGTCAATTAACCGGGGCGGGCCATGAGACGAAACCAGCCCAGCGAGAGGGACGGGGCCGGTGTCCTGGCAGCCGGTGGTGGGGGATGAGGCCGGTGTCCTGGCAGCTGTATGGTCCCCGAAGAGTTTGACAAGTGCCTTGTAGCAATCCGTGTCGAAGTCCACGCTAAAGGTCGGGTATGTGGCCGCGAGCGCCGTCAGTCCGGCACCATCGCCGCCACCACGGGGGCGCGGCCGGCGATCCGTCCGAAGCATCCTCCATGAACGGAGACGTGAGATGACTGTTGGAATTCCAAGGTTGGTGTAGAGAGATGGTTAATTTTCTAAGACCAAATTTTAATGCTATTATTGAAGTTTTTTATTAAGGATTGTTGAAGGCATAGTTGAGAACATACAAGGCATTTTACTTGTTCAACAAGACATTCGACTTGGTCAACACGGCGTACAAAGCATTGTACTTGTTCAACAAGGCCTTCGACTTGGTCAACAAGGCACTCGACTTGTTTAACAAGATATTCGACTTTTTCAACAAGGCATTCTACTTGATCAAAAGGGCATGACGTGGTCAACAAGGCACTCGACTTGTTCAACAAGGCCTTCAACTTGTTCAACAAGGAATTTGACTTGTTCAATAAGGCATTTGACATGTTTAGCTATACATTCGACTTGTTCAATAAGGCCTTACTTGGTAAACAAGGCTTTCGACTTGCTCAACAAGGCATTCGACTTGTTCAACAAGGCATTCTACTTGTTCTAAAGGGCATTCGACTTGGTCAACAAGGCATTCGACTTCGTAAACAAGGCATTCTACTTGTTTAATAAGGCATTTGACATGTTTAGCGAGACATTCGACTTGGTCAACAATGCGTTACTTGGTCATCAAGGCATTCGACTTGTTCACAAGGCTATCGACTTGTTCAACAAGGCATTCGACTTGTTCAAAATGGCATTTTAATTGTTCAACAAGGCATACAAGAGTGTACTTGTTCAACAAGGCCTTCGACTTGGTCAACAAGGAATGACTTTTTTCAATAAGGCATTCGACTTGTTTAACAACGCATTCTATTAGTTCAAAAGGGTATCCGACATGGCCAACAAGGCTTTTGACTTGATCAAAAAGGCATTCTACTTGTTCTAAAGGCATTCGTCTTGGTCAACAAGGCATACAAGGCATTTTACTTGTTCAACAAGGCATTTGACTTGGTCAACAAGGCATTCAAGGCATTCTACTTGTTCAACAAGGCCTTTGACTTGGTCAACAAGGCACTCGACTTGTTCAATAAGGTATTACGTGGTCAACAAGGCATTGAACTTATTCAACAATGCATTCGACTTGTTCAACAAGGCATTCGACAAGTTCAACAAGGCATTATACTTGTTCTAAAGGGCATTCAACTTGGTCAACAAGGCATACAAGACATTTTACTTGTTCAACAAGGCATTCGACTTGGTCAACACGGCATACAAGGCATTGTACTTGTTCAACAAGGTCTTCGACTTGGTCAACAAGGCACTCGACTTGTTCGACGAGGTATTACTTGGTCAACAAGGAATGACTTTTTCAACAAGGCATTCGACTTGTTTAAAAGGGCATCCGACTTGGTCCACAAGGCATACAAGGTATTCTACTTGTCCAACAAGGCATTCGACTTGTTGCACAAGGCATTCGACTTGGTGAACAAGGCACCCGACTTGTTCGACAAGGGATTTTACTTGGTTGAAAAGGAATTCCTTGGTCAACAAGGCATTGGACTTGTTCAACAAGTCACTCAACTTGTTCAACAAGGCATATAACTTGTTCAAGAAGGCATTCGACTTGGTCAACAAGGAATACAAGGCATTGTACTTGTCCATCAAGGCCTTTGACTTGGTCAACAAGGCACTCGACTTGTTCAACAAGGTATTACTTGGTTAACAAGGTACTCGACTTGTTCTAAAGGGCCTTCGACTTGGTCAACAAGGCGGTTGACTTCTTCAACAACGCATTCGACTTCGTCAACAACGCATTCGACTTGTAAAAGGCATTTGACATGTTTAGCAAGACATTCGACTCGGTCAACATGACATTACTTGGTCATCAAGGCATTCGACTTGTTCACAAGGCTTTCGACTTGTTCGACAAGGCATTCGACTTGTTCAAAATGGCATTTTATTTGTTCAACAAGGCATACAAGGCAGTGTACTTGTTCAACAAGGCCTTCCACTTGGTCAACAAGGCATTCGACTTGTTCAATAATGTATTACTTGGTCAACAAGGAATGACTTTTTCAACAAGGCATTCGACTTGTTTAATAACGCATTCTACTAGTTCAAAGGGCATCCGACATGGTCAACAAGGCTTTCAACTTGTTTGACAAGGCATTCTACTTGTTTTAAAGGCATTCGTCGTCCTTGTCAACAAGCCATACAAGGCATTTTACTTGTTCAACATGGCATTCGACTTGGTCAACAAGGCATACAAGGCATTGTGCTTGTTCAACGAGGCCTTAAACTAGGTCCACCAGGCACTCGACTTGTTCAACAAGGTATTACGTGGTTAACAAGTCATTCGACATGTTCAACAATGCATTCGACTTGTTCTAAAGGGCATTCGACTTGGTCAACAAGGTGGTTGACTTCTTCAACTGGGCTTTCGACTTCGTCAACAAGGCATTCGACTTGTTCAACAAGGCTTTTGACTTGTTTAACAAGACATTCGACTTAATCAACAAGGCATTCTACTTGTTCTAAAGGGCATTCGACTTGGTCAACAAGGCATACAAGGCATTTTACTTGTTCAACAAGGCGTTCGATTTGGTCAACAAGGAATGAATTTTTCAACAAGGCATTCGACTTGTTTAACAACGCATTCTATTAGTTCAAAAGGGCATCCGACATGGTCAACAAGGCTTTTGACTTGATCAAAAAAAGGCATTCTACTTGTTCTAAAGGCATTCGTCTTGGTCAAAAAGGCATACAAGACATTTTACATGGTCAACAAGGCATTCGACTTGGTCAACAAGGCACTTGACTTGGTCAACAAGGCATTCATGGCATTGTACTTGTTCAACAAGGCCTTTGACTTGGTCAACAAGGCACTCGACTTGTTCAACAAGGTATTACGTGGTCAACAAGGCATTCAACTTATTCAACAAGGCATTCGACCTTTTCTAAAGGGCATTCGACTTGGTCCACAAGGCAGTTGACTTCTTCAACGGGGCATTCGACTTCGTCAACAAGGCATTCGACTTGTTCAACAAGGTTTTGACTTGTTCAACAAGGCATTTGACTTGTTCAACAAGGCATTATACTTGTTCTAAAGGGCATTCGACTTGGTCAACAAGGCATACAATGCATTCTACTTGTATTACAAGGCATTAGACATGGTTAACAAAGCACCCGACTTGTTCAACAAGGCATTCTACTTGGTCAAAAAGGCATGACTTGGTCAACAAGGCACTCGACTTGTTCAACAAGGCCTTCAACTTGTTCAACAAGGCATTCTACTTGGTCAACAAGGCATTTGACTTGTTCAATAAGGTATTTGACATGTTTAGCTATACATTCGACTTGTTCAACAAGGCCGTACTTGGTAAACAAGGCTTTCGACTTGCTCAACAAGGCATTCGACTTGTACAACAAGGCATTCTACTTGTTCTAAAGGGCATTCGACTTGGTCAACAAGGCAGTTGACTTCATCTACAAGGCATTCGACTTCGTCAACAAGGCATTCTACTTGTTCAATAAGGCTTTTGACATGTTTAGCGAGACTTTAGACTTGGTCTAAACGGCGTTACTTGGTCATCAAGGCATTCGACTTGTTCACAAGGCTTTCGACTTGTTCAACAACGCATTCGACTTGTTCAAAATGGCATTTTACTTGTTCAACAAGGCATACAAGGCAGTGTTACTTGTTCAACAAGGCTTTCAACTTGGTCAACAAGGCACTCGACTTGTTCGACAAGGTATTACTTGGTCAACAAGGAATGACTTTTTCAATAAGGCATTCGACTTGTTTAACAACGCATTCTATTAGTTCAAAAGGGCATCCGACATGGTCAACAAGGCTTTTGACTTGTTTAAAAAGGCATTCTACTTGTTCAAAAGGCATTCGTCTTGGTCAACAATGCATACAAGGCATTTTACTTGTTCAACAAGGCATTCGACTTGGTCAACAAGGCATAAAGGCATTGTACTTGTTCAACAAGGCCTTGGACTTGGTCAACAAGGCACTCGACTTGTTCAACAAGGTATTACGTGGTCAACAAGGCATTCAACGTATTCAACAAGGCATTCGACTTGTTCAACAAGGCATTCGACTTGTTCGAAAGGGCATTCGACTTGATCAACAAGGCAGTTGACTTCTTCAACGGGGCATTCGACTTCCTCAACGAGGCATTCGACTTGTTCAACAAGGCTTTTGACTTGTTCAACAAGGCATTCGACTTGTTCAACGAGGCATTCTACTTGTTCTAAAGGGCATTCAACTTGGTCAACAAGGCATACAAGACATTTTACTTGTTCAACAAAGCATTCGACTTGGTCAACACGGCATACAAGGCATTGTACTTGTTCAACAAGGTCTTCAACTTGGTCAACAAGGCACTCGACTTGTTCGACGAGGTGTTGGACTTGTTCAACAAAGCATTCGACTTGTTTATCGAATTCGACTTGTTCAACAAGGCATTACTTGGTTAACAAGGCAATCTAATTTGCAACAAGGCATTCGACTTGTTCAACAAGGCTTTCGACTTGTTCAACAAGGCTTTCTACTTGTTCAACAAGCCATTCGACTTGTACAACAAGGCATTTTGCTTGTTCTAAAGGGCATTCGACTTGGTCAACAAGGCATTCTGCTTGTTCAACAAGGCATTCGACTTGGTCAACAAGGCATAAAGGCATTGTACTTGTTCAACAAGGCCTTGGCCTTGGTCAACAAGGCACTCGACTTGTTCAACAAGGTATTACGTGGTCAACAAGGCATTCAACGTATTCAACAAGGCATTCGACTTGTTCAACAAGGCATTCGACTTGTTCGAAAGGGCATTCGACTTGATCAACAAGGCAGTTGACTTCTTCAACGGGGCATTCGACTTCTCAACGAGGCATTCGACTTGTTCAACAAGGCTTTTGACTTGTTCAACAAGGCATTCGACTTGTTCAACGAGGCATTCTACTTGTTCTAAAGGGCATTCAACTTGGTCAACAAGGCATACAAGGCATTTTACTTGTACTTGTTCAACAAGGTCTTCAACTTGGTCAACAAGGCACTCGACTTGTTCGACGAGGGTGTTGGACTTGTTCAACAAAGCATTCGACTTGTTTATCGAATTCGACTTGTTCAACAAGGCATATACTTGGTTAACAAGGCAATCGAATTCCAACAAGGCATTCGACTTGTTGAACAAGGCTTTCGACTTGTTCAACAAGGCTTTCTACTTGTTCAACAAGCCATTCGACTTGTACAACAAGGCATTTTGCTTGTTCTAAAGGGCATTCGACTTGGTCAACAGGCATTTGCTTGTTCAACAAGGCATTCGACTTGGTCAAAGGCATCATGGCATTGTACTTGTTCAACAAGGCCTTCGACTTATTCAACAAGGCACTCGACTTTTTCAAAATGGTATTACTTGGTCAACAAGGAATGACTTTGTCAACAAGGCATTCTACTTGTTCAATATGGCATCCGACTTGGTCAACAAGGCATACAAGGCATTCTACTTGTTCAAGACGGCTTCGTCTTGCTCAACAAGGCATTCGTCTTGTTCAAAGACATTCTACTTGGTTAACAAGCCACTCGACTAGTTAAACATGTCATTCTACTTGGTCAAAAGGCATGATGAGTTGGTCAATAAGGCAGTCCACTTGTTCAACAAGGCACTCGATCTGTGCACAAGGCGTTCGATTTCTTCAACAAGGAATTCCACTGTTCAACAAGGCATTCTACTTTTCAACAAGGCATGTCTTGGGCAACATGGCATTTGACTTGTTGAAAAAGGCATTCGACTTGTTCAACAAGGCATTACTTGGTCAAGAAGGCATTGGACTAGTTCAACAAGGCATTCGACTTGTTCAACAAAGCATTTACTTGTTCTAAAGGGCATTCGACATGGTCAACAAGGCAGTTGGCTTCTTCAACAAAACATTCAACTTGTTCAACAAGGCATTCGACTTGTTCAACAAGTCTATCGACTTGTTTAACAAGACATTCTACTTATTCTAAAGGGCATTCAACTTGGTCAACAAGGCATACAAGACATTCTACTTGTTCAACAAGGCATTCTCGACCTTGTCAACAAGTCATACAAGGCATTCTACTTGTGGAACAAGGCATTCGACTTGTTCCACAAGGCATTCTACTAGGTCAATTAGGCATGACTTGGTCAACATGGCATTCGACTAGTTTAAAAAGGCATTACTTGGTCAACAAGGCATTCGACTTGTTCAACAAGGGTTTCGACTTGTTCAACAAGGCTTTTGACTTGTTCAATAAGGCATTCTACTTGTTCTAAATGGAATTCGACTTGGTCAGTAATGTATTCTACATGTTCAACAAGGCAGTTGACTTGTTCAACAAGGCACTCGATTTGTTCAACAAGGCGTTCGACTTCTTCAACAAGGCATTCCACTTGTTCAACAAGGCATTCTACTTTGTCAACAAGGCGTGTCTTGGGCAACATGGCATTTGACTTGTTGAAAGAGGCAGTCGACTTGTTCAACAAGGCATTACTTGGTCAAAAAGGCATTTGACTTGTTCAACAATGCTTTCTACTTGGTTAACAAGGCACCCGACTTGTTCAACAAGGCATTCTACTTGGTCAAAAAGGCATGACTTGGTCAACAAGGCACTCGACTTGTTCAACAAGGACTTCAACTTGTTCAACAAGGCATTCTACTTGGTCAACAAGGCATTTGACTTGTTCAATAAGGCATTTGACATGTTGAGCTAGACATTTGACTTGTTCAATAGGCCTTACTTGGTAAACAAGGCATTCGACTTGGTCAACAACGCGGTTGACTTCTTCAACAAGGTATTCGACTTCGTCAACAAGGCATTTTACTTGTTCAATAAGGCATTTGACATGTTTAGCGAGACATTCGACTTGTTCATCAAGGGATTCGACTTGTTCACAAGGCTTTCGACTTGTTCAACAAGGCATTCGACTTGTTCAAAATGGAATTTTACTTGTTCAACAAGGCATACAAGGCAGTGTACATGTTTAACAAGGCCTTCGACTTTGTCAACAAGGCACTCGACTTGTTCGACAAGGTATTACTTGGTCAACAAGGAATGACATTTTCAACAAGGCATTCGACTTGTTTAACAACGCATTCTAGTACTTCAAAAGGGCATCCGACATGGCCAACAAGGCTTTCGACTTGTTCAAAAAGGCATTTTACTTGTTCTAAACGCATTCGTCGTCTTTGTCAACAAGGCATACAAGGCATTTTACTTGTTTAACAACGCATTTGACTTGGTCAACAATGCATACAAGGCATTGTACTTGTTCAAGTGGCCTTTGACTTGGTCAACAAGGCACTCGACTTGTTCAACAAGGTATTACATGGTCAACAAGGCATTTGACTTATTTAACAAGGCATTCGACTTGTTTTAAAGGGCATTCGACTTGGTCAACAAGGCAGTTGCCTTGTTCAATGGGGCATTCGACTTCGTTAACACGGCATTTTACTTGTTCAACAACGCTTTTGACTTGTTCAACAAGGCATTCGACTTGTTCAACAAGGCATTCTACTTGTTCTAAAGGGCATTCAACTTGGTCAACAAGGCATACAAGACATTTTACTTGTTCAACAAGGCATTCGACTTTGTCAACACGGCATACAAGGCATTGTACTTGTTCAACAAGGTCTTCGACTTGGTCAACAAGGCACTCGACTTGTTCGACAAGGTATTACTTGGTCAACAAGGAATGACTTTTCAACATGGCATTCGACTTGTTTAAAAGGGCATACGACTTGGTCAACAAGGCATAAAAGGTGTTCTACTTGTCCAACAAGGCATTCGACTTGTTGAACAAGGCATTCGACTTGGTTAACTAGGCACTTGACTTGCTCAACAAGGCACTCGACTTGTTCAACAAGGCATTCGACTTGGTCAACAAGGCATACAAGGCATTGTACTTGTTCATCAAGGCCTTTGACTTGTTCAACAAGGCACTCGACTTGTTTAACAAGGCATTCGACTTGTTCTAAAGGGCATTCGACTTGGTCAACAAGGCGGTTAACTTCTTCAACAACGCATTCGACTTCGTCAACAAGGCATTCGACATCTATAAGGCATTTGACATGTTTAGCGAGACATTCGACTTGGTCAACAAGGCATTACTTGGTAATCAAGGCATTCAACTTAATCACAAGGCTTTCGACTTGCTCGACAAGTCATTCGACTTGTTCAAAATGGCATTTTACTTGTTCAACAAGGGCATACAAGGCAGTGTACTTGTTCAACAAGGCCTTCGACTTGGTCAACAAGGCACTCGACTTGCTCGACAAGGTATTACTTGGCGAACAAAGAATGACTTTTTCAACAAGGCATTCGACTTGTTTAACAACGCATTCTACTAGTTGAAAAGGGCATCCGACATGGTCAACAAGGCTTTCGACTTGTTTTACAAGGCATTCTACTTGTTCTAAAGGCATTCGTCGTCCTTGTCAACAAGGATTTTACTTGTTCAACATGGCATTCGACTTGGTCAACAAGGCATACAAGGCATTGTGCTTGTTCAACGAGGCCTTTAACTTGGTCAACCAGGTACTCGACTTGTTCAACAAGGTATTACGTGGTTAACAAGTCATTCGACATGTTCAAAAACGCATTCGACTTGTTCTAATGGGCATTCGACTTGGTCAACAAGGTGGTTGACTTCTTCAACTGGGCATTCGACTTCGTCAACAAGGCATTTGACTTGTCCAACAAGGCTTTTGACTTGTTTAACAAGACATTCAACTTAATCAACAAGGCATTCTACTTGTTCTAAAGGGCATTCGACTTGGTCAACAAGGCATACAAGGCATTTTACTTGTCCAAGAAGGCGTTCGACTTGGTCAACAAGGCATACGACTTTTTCAACAAGGCATTCTACTTGTTCAACAAGGCATACAAGGCATTGTACTTGTTCAACAAGGCCTTTGACTTTGTCAACAAGGCACTCGACTTGTTCATCAAGGTATTACGTGGTCAATAAGGCATTCAACTTATTCAACAAGGCATTCGACTTGGTCAACAAGGCAGTTGACTTCTTCAACGGGGCATTCGACTTCGTCAACAAGGCATTCAACTTGTTGAACAAGGTTTTGTTCAACAAGGCATTCGACTTGTTCAACAAGGCATTCGACTTGATCAACAAGGCATTTGACTTGTTCTAAAGGGCATTCGACTTGGTCAGCAAGGCATACAAGGCATTTTACTTGTTCAACAAGGCATTCGACTTGGTCAACTCGGCGTACAAGGCATTGTACTTGTTCAAGAAAGCCTTCGACTAGGTCAACAAGGCACTCAACTTGTTTAACAAGGTATTCAACTTTTTCAACAAAGCATTTTACTTGTTCAAAAGGGCATCCGACATTGTCTCTCTCTCTCTCTCTCTCTAGGCGATTTTGCTCTCTCCTCTCTCTAGAGTTTCTCTAACATTTTCGTCCACAATCGGCCAACTCTTCACTCTTTTTATAATCACCAACCTAACGCCACTTTGTAGGGCGGGGGATCATGATCGGCCGCCTCCATCGCCGGGATCAGACGGCTTTGGAGGGTTGTGTCTCTTTTAATTAGTTTCAATTCGTTAGTTAATTCACTTTTACGGTGTTGTTATGGCTTCATGCTCGTTGATGTGTGGATCAACGATGAATTCGATCTCTTCAGTTGAGATGGTGATTGCGGAGGATCCCCGGCCGCTCGAGATAGATTCTTTACTGCAAGACTATCCTACGTTTGCTAAGCGTTTTGACGGGGCACGTTTTAATGCGTTGATGGAGAAAGTGGTAGATCCGGTGTCGTGGCTGCCCAAACGCGTGAGATGCCACAATCGGGGGCTGGTATCACGATTCTACAGCCACTACGTGAATCGGGATCTCCGGTCCGAGATCTGATCCGCCGAAGGCCGGATACACCACCACCTACTCGTGATCAGCGAAGGCTAGATGGTAAGGAATCGCTGGGAGATCTTGAAGATCAACGAAGGTCGGATGGTAAGAAATTGTTGGGAGATCTTGAAGATATGGAAAGTGCTTCTATTTTGGGAGGAGATCTCGTATACTCAATGAAGGAATCTGCTACTAATCCGTCTTTGGAAAGGATCAGGCCGGATAGTAAGAAATCGGTGGGAGATCTTGAAGATATGGAAAGTGCTTCTATTTTGGGAGGAGATCTCGTATACTCAATGAAGGAATCCGCTACTAATCCGTCTTTGGAAAGGATCATGCCGGATGGTAAGAAATCGCTGGGAGATCTTGAAGATATGGAAAGTGCTTCTATTTTGGGAGGAGATCTCGTATACTTAATGAAGGAATCTGCTACTAATCCGTCTTTGGAAAGGATCAAGCTGGATGGTAGGAAATCGCTAGGAGATCTTAAAGATATGGAAAATGCTTCTATTTTGGGAGAGGATCTCGTATATTTAATGAAGGAATCTGCTACTAATCCGTCTTTGGAAAGGATACTACAATATCTTCGTAAAGATTTTGGATGGGATAACGAGATATTGGTTGATGTGGCTGCGCCATTGGTCACGCACATACTCCACGTGTTGATCATATGGTAGTTGGGGATGACGCACAGCCCGATGCGAGAAATTTGCATGATCATCATATGAAGGCTAGGGTTTCTTTGATTGATATGGGCCACAAGCATCCACGTGGTCTTGGGCCTATGTTTTCTCCGAAACGGGAGGCTGGTAGATGCAATCTCACGATTGGGGATGGTGCGAAAGAGGGGATGACGACGACAGCGCCGACGGCAACCGTGGAAAAAATTTCTATCCTTGATGACGGACCTAGAGTTTCTACAGTGGTGGCAAAGGTGACGGATACGGTTTCGGTGCCGGCTAAGGTAAATCCGCAAAAGCCGACGTTTGCGGTGGTTGCCAAAGGGTCGGCGAGGCAGGCTAACCGCACCGGAGTGCGGCGACTTCCGTTGGTTTACACTGCACCGGCAGTCATAGATGGGGTGGCGGAGGTTCGACCTACATGGGAGGTGGCCCGTCAAGGTTTTGCTCGATGGGAGCATACACTGGTGGGCTATTTTTTGGGAAAGAAGCCATATTTTTCCTTTGTGGAGCGATTTGTACGGGCGAATTGGGCTGACCTTGCCGAGGTCAGGGCTACCATTAATGGTTTCTTTAAGTTTCGTTTTATGTCGGCGGATGCAATGCATGGGGTCCTTGAAGGGGGACCTTGGCTCTTCCAAGGGCAGCCACTCTTCTTGGAGGTTTGGAGGCCAGGAATATCGTTTGCGAAGCGGGATCTCGTAGAAGTACCTCTATGGGTTAAGTTATGGAATGTCCCAAGCGAATTCTGGACTCAGGCTGGTTTGGGGATCGTTTCTAGTGCTGTGGGGCAGCCCTTGTTTGCTGATGGCATTACAACAAGTGGAGAGCGTATTGATTTTGCACGTGTTTGTGTACTTAAGAAGCTTGTTGACCCGTTTGTGGAGCACTTTAATATTCGACTGCCGTTAGAGTGTGGGGGTACATCGGGTGTGTGGGAGCTAGCTGTCGATGTCGTTGTTGATATCGTAGTTGTACCCGATAGCATGTTATCGGTTGATGCGGCATGAGTTTTTCTCCTGCGCGCTCAAAAAAGTCAACAAGGCATTTGACTTGTTCAATAAGGCATTTGACATGTTTAGCTATACATTCGACTTGTTCAACCAGACCTTACTTGGTAAACAAGGCTTTCGACTTGTTCAACAAGGCATTCTACTTGTTCTAAAGGGCATTCGACTTGGTCAACAAGGCAGCTGACTTCATCAACAAGCCATTCGACTTCGTCAACAAGGCATTCTACTTGTTCAATAAGGCATTTGACATGTTTAGCGAGACATTCGACTTGGTCAACAAGGCCTTACTTGGTCAGCAAGGCATTCGACTTGTTCACACGGCTTTCGACTTGTTCAACAAGGCATTCGACTTGTTGAAAATGGCATTTTAATTGTTCAACAAGGCATACAAGAGTGTACTTGTTCAACAAGGCCTTCGACTTGGTCAACAAGGCACTCGACTTGTTCGACAAGGTATTACTTGGTCAACAAGGAATGACTTTTTTCAATAAGCCATTCGACTCGTCTTGGTCAACAAGGCATACAAGGCATTTTACTTGTTCAACAAGGCATTCAACTTATTCAACAAGGCATTCGACTTGTTCTAAAGGGCATTCGACTTGGTGAACAAGGCATTTGACTTCTTCAACGGGGCATTCGACTTGTTCAACAAGCCTTTTGACTTGTTCAACAAGGCATTCGACTTGTTCAACAAGGCATTCTACTTGTTCTAAAGGGCATTCGACTTGGTCAAATACAAGACATTTTACTTGTTCAACAAGGCATTCGACTTGGTTAACACGGCATTGTACTTGTTCAACAAGGCCTTTGACTTGGTCAACAAGGCACTCGACTTGTTAGACAAGGTATTACTTGGTCAACAAGGAATGACTTTTTCAACAAGGCATTCGACTTGTTTAAAAGGGCATACGACTTGGTCAACAAGGCATATAAGGTATTCTACTTGTCCAACAAGGCATTGACTTGTTGGACAAGGCACCGGACTTGTTCAACAAGGCATTCTACTTGGTTGAAAAGGCATGACTTGGTCAACAAGGCACTTGACTTGTTCAACAAGGCACTCGACTTGTTCAACAAGGCATATAACTTGTTCAACAAGACATTCGACTTGGTCAACAAGGCATACAAGGCATAATATTTGTTCATCAAGGCCTTTGACTTGGTCAACAAGGCACTCGACTTGTTCAACAAGGTATTACTTGGTTAACAAGGCACTCGAGTTGTTCAACAAGGCATTCGACTTGTTCTAAAGGGCATTCGACTTGGTCAACAAGGCGGTTGACTTCTTCAACAACGCATTAGACTTCGTAACCAAGGCATTCGACTTCGTCAACAATGCATTCGATTTCGTCAACAAGGCACTTGTTCAATAAGGCATTTGACATGTTTAGCGAGACATTCGACTTGGTCAACAAGGCATTACTTGGTAATCAAGGCATTCGACTTTATCACAAGGCTTTCGACTTGCTCGACAAGGCATTCGACTTGTTCAAAATGGCATTTTACTTGTTCAACAAGGCATACAAGGCAGTGTACTTGTTCAACAAGGCCTTCGACTTGGTCAACAAGGCACTCGACTTGCTCGACAAGGTTTTACTTGGGCAACAAGGAATGACTTTTTCAACAAGGCATTCGACTTGTTTAACAACACATTCTACTTATTCAAAAGGGCATCCGACATGGTCAACAAGGCTTTCGACTTGTTCGACAAGGCATTCTGTTTGTTCTAAAGGCATTCGTCTAAGGCATACAAGGCATTTTACTTGTTCAACAAGGCATTCGACTTGGTCAACATGGCATACAAGGCATTGTACTCGGTCAACGAGGCCTTTGACTTGGTCAACCAGGCACTCGACTTGTTCAACAAGGTATTATGTGGTCAACAAGCCATTCGACATGTTCAACAAGGCATTCGAGTTGTTCTAAAGGTCATTCGACTTAGTCAACAAGGAGGTTGACTTTTTCAACGTGGCATTCGACTTCGTCAACAAGGCATTCGACTTGTTCAACAAGGCTTTTGACTTGTTCAACAAGACATTCGACTTGATCAACAAGACATTCGACTTGTTCTAAAGGGCATTTAACTTGGTCAACAAGGCATACAAGGCATTTTACTTGTTCAATAAGGCATTCGACTTGGTAAACAAGGGATACAAGGCATTGTACTTATCCAAGAAGGGCTTCAACTTGGTCAACAAGGCATTCTACTTTTTCAACAAGGGATTCTATTTGTTCAACAAGGCATACAAGGCATTGTACTTGTTCAAAAAGGCCTTTGACTTGGTCAACAAGGCACTCGACTTGTTCATCAAGGTATTACGAGGTCAAAAAGGCATTCGACTTATTCAACAAGGCATTCGACTTGGTCAACAAGGCAGTTGACTTCTTCAACGGGGCATTTGACTTCGTCAACAAGGCATTCGACTTGTTCAACAAGGCTTTGGACTTGTTCAACAAGGCATTCGACTTGTTCAACAAGGCATTCGACTCGTTCTAAAGGGCATTCGACTTGGTCAACAAGGCATACAAGGCATTTTACTTGTTCAACAAGGCACTCGACTTGTTCGACAAGGTGTTATTTGGTCATCAAGGAATGACTTTTTAAACAAGGCATTCGACTTTTTCAACAAGGCATTCTACTTGTTCAAAAGGGCATCTGACTTGGTCAACACAAGGCATACGAGGCATTCTTCTTGTCCAACAAAGCATTCGACTTGTTTCACAAGGCATTCTACTTGGTTAACAAGGCACCCGACTTGATCAACAACGCATTCTACTTGGTCAAAAAGGCATGACTTGGTCAACAAGGCACTCGACTTGTTCAACAAGGCCTTCAACTTGTTCAACAAGGCATTCTACTTGGTCAACAAGGCATTATACTTGGTCAACAAGGCATTTGACTTGTTCAATCAGGCATTTGACATGTTTAGCGAGACATTCGACTTGGTCAACAAGGCATTACTTGGTCATCAAGGCATTCGACTTGTTCACAAGGCTTTCGACTTGTTGAACAAGGCATTCGACTTGTTCAAAATGGCATTTACTTGTTCAACAAGGCATACAAGGAAGTGTACTTGTTCAGCAAGGCCTTCGACTTGGTCAACAATGCACTCGACTTGTCTGACAAGGTATTACTTGGTCAACAAGGAATAACTTTTTCAACAGGGCATTCGACTAGTTCAAAAGGGCACTCGACATGGTCAACAAGGCTTTTGACTTGTTCAACAAGGCATTAGACTTGTTGAATAAGGCATTCTACTTGTTTTAAAGGCATTCGTCTTGGTCAACAAGGCATACAAGGCATTTTACTTGTTCAACAAGGTATTCGACTTGGTCAACAAGGCATACAAGGCATTGTACTCTTTCAACAAGGCCTTTGACTTGGTCAACCAGGCACTCGACTTGTTCAACAAGGTATTACATGGTCAACAAGGCATTCGACATGTTCAACAAGGCATTCGACTTGTTCTAAAGGGCATTGGACATGGTCAACAAGGCGGTTGACTTCTTCAAAGGGGCATTGGACTTCGTCAACAAGGCTTTTGACTTGTTAAACAAGGCATTCGACTTGATCAACTAAGCATTCGACTTGTTCTAAAGGGCATTCGACTTGGTCAACAAGACATACAAGACATTTTACTTGCTCAACAAGGCATTCGACTTGGTCAACAAGGCATTGTACTTGTCCAAGAAGGCCTTCGACTTGATCAATAAGGCACTCGACTTGTTCGACAAGGTATTACATGGTCAAAAAGGAACGACTTTTTCAACAAGTCATTCGACTTTTTTACCAAGGCATTATACTTGTGCAAATGGGCATCCGACTTGGTCAGCAAGGCATACAAGACATTCTACTTGTCAAACAAGGCAGTCGACTTGTTTCACAAGGCATCCTACTTGGTTAACAAGGCATTCTATTTTGTCAAAAAAGTATGACTTGGTCAACAAGGCACATGACTTGTTCAACAAGGCACTCGACTTGTTTAACAAGGCATTCAACTTGTTCAACAAGGCATTATACTTGGTCAACAAGACATTTTACTTGTTCAATAAGGCATTTGACATGTTTAGACATTCGACTTGTTCAACAAGGCCTTAGGTGGTAAACAAGGCTTCCGACTTGTTCAACAAGGCTTTCGACTTGCTCAATAAGACATTCTACTTCTTCTAACGGGCATTCGACTTGGTCAACAAGGCGGTTGACTTCTTATTCTTAAACAAGGCATTCGACTTCGTCAACAAGGCATTCAACTTGTTCAATAAGGCATTTGACATGTTTAGCGAGACATTCGACTTGGTCATCAAGGCATTCGATTTGTTCAATAAGGCATTTGACATGTTTAGCGAGACATTCGACTTGTTCAATAAGGCCTTACTTGGTAAACAAGGCTTTCGACTTGGTCAACAAGGCGTTCGAGTTGTTCAACAAGGCATTTTACTTATTCTAAAGGGCATTCGACTTGGTCAACAAGGCGGTTGACTTCTTCAACAATGCATTCGAATTGTTCAACAAGGCATTCGACTTGTTCAACAAGGCATTCGACTTGTTCAAAAAGACTTTCGACTTGTTCAACAAGGCATTCTATTTGTTCAACAAGGCATTCGATTTGTTCAACAAGGCGTTCGACTTGTTCAACAAGGTATTTGACCTGTTCAACAAGACAGTTGACTTCTTGAAAAGGCATTCGACTTGTTCAACAAGGCATTCGACTTGTTCAACAAGGCATTCGACTTGTTCAACAAGTCTTTCGACTTGTTCAACAAGGCATTCTACTTGGTCAACAAGGCCAACAAGGCAGTCGACTTGTTCAACAAGGCATTCGACATGTTCAACAAGGTGTTAGACTTATTCAACAAGGCATTCGACTTGTTCAACAAGGCAATACTTGGTTAACAAGGCAATCGAATTTGCAACAAGGCATTCGACTTGTTCAACAAGGCTTTCGACTTGTTCAACAACGCATTCGACTTGTACAACAAGGCATTTTGCTTGTTCTAAAGGGCATTCGACGTGGTCAACAAGGCATTCTGCTTGTTCAACAAGGCATATATGGCATTGTTCTTGTTCAACAAGGCCTTCGACTTATTCAACAAGGCACTCGACTTTTTCAAAATGGTATTACTTGGTCAACAAGGAATGACTTTGTCAACAAGGCATTCTACTTGTTCAATAGGGCATCCGACTTGGTCAACAAGGCATACAAGGCATTCTACTTGTTCAAGAAGGCATTCGTCTTGCTCAACAAGGCATTCGTCTTGTTCAACAAGACATTCTACTTGGTTAACAAGCCACTCGACTAGTTTAACATGTCATTCTACTTGGTCAAAAAGGCATGAGTTGGTCAATAACGCAGTCCACTTGTTCAACAAGGCACTCGATCTGTGCAACAAGGCGTTCGACTTCTTCAACAAGGAATTCCACTTGTTCAACAAGGCATTCTACTTTTCAACAAGGCATGTCTTGGGCAACATGGCATTTGACTTGTTGAAAAAGGCATTCGACTTGTTCAACAAGGCATTACTTGGTCAAAAAGGCATTGGACTTGTTCAACAAGGCATTCGACTTGTTCAACAAACCATTTTACTTGTTCTAAAGGGCATTCGACTTGGTCAACAAAGGCAGTTAGCTTCTTCAACAAGGCATTCAACTTGTTCAACAAGGCATTCTACTTGTTCTAAAGGGCATTCAACTTGGTCAACAAGGCATACAAGACATTCTACTTGTTCAACAAGGCATTCTCGACCTTGTCAACAAGTCATACAAGGCATTCAACTTGTTGAACAAGGCATTCGGCTTGTTCAACAAGGTTTTCTACTTGGTTAACAAGGCACTAGAATTGTTCAACAAGGCATTCTACTGGGAAAATGGACATGACTTTTTCAACAAGGCAGTCGACTTGTTCAACAAGGCATTCAACTTGTTCAACAAGGCATTGGACTGGTTCAACAAGGGATTCGACTTGTTTATTGAATTCTACTTGTTTAACAAGACATTACTTGGTCAACAAGGCAATCGAATTTTCAACAAGGCGTTCGACTTTTTCAACAAAGCTTTCGACTTTTCCAAGGCATTCGACTTGTTCAATAAGGCATTCTTTTTTTTTTTTTTTTTGGGAAAAGGTCATTTAAATAAAATTTTGGAAAGATACAATGTTCAGCAGCAATAAGCTGCACCGCTCGGTAACATGCTACCTATAAACAACGCAAGCAATCCAATCGAGCAAGCAAACATCAAAAGCAAGCAAGCAGACTGTAAGCAAGTGTCTACGTGCTCGGCCACGCAATGCGCCAAACACGTCGAAGCGCACAAGACTGTAGCTAATACTTCCCTCCAAGGGTAGAGAGCCGTATACAGAGTGTAGTCTCGACGTCCGCAATGATATGAGTAGGAGGTCTTCGTCTTCCTTCCCGCCATCGTCGGTTACGCTCGGCCCATAGGTGATAGACAAGCAATGCAAGCGCATGTCGGGGCCCCATCCATGCGAGGTGCTTGCCCCGCCACCTTTGAGCAGCCCAGTGAACCCCTTCGATCCAGTCCGTGTAAGGCCATCCAAAACGTAACTTTCCCTGCAAAGACTGTAGGCAATGTCTGGAAAATGAACACTCAAAGAAAAGATGTCGTGTTGTCTCTATAGCATGGCCATCATCACACAAAGAGGCAAGCTGAACTTCCTGCTGCCGCGAACACCCATGGCTTGTCCCTCGTCGCCAGGCGTTCCCTAATCGCCAGCCATAAAATGACTTCATGCCGTGGTATCGAGATAGGGCCTCCGAACAGGTTGGTCCAGAATGCAGGCGGAGAATGTTGGCGTATGCAATTTCTCGCGGAGTGAGTAGAGAAGACGCCATTGGGAGTCCCCCGCCATCGAATCGTGTCCATCTCACCGTGTTGAATGGGAGGTAGAAGACCAGCAAAATCCATGAACTCCACCGTTGTCTGTCCTGGCCAATGCCATCCCGACTCATCAATCACCGCGCTCAATCGTGAATCAAGTGGGAGGCCCATAACAGATGGACCACGCGGGTACCGTTCCACCAGCGGAATCGTGAGTAGCCATGGGTCAGTCCAGAGGCGTGTATTCGCTCCATTCCCAATGCGGAACTCTAGAAGTGGCCGGATGATGGGTCTGAGCTTGAGGAGCTTCTTCCAGCTCCATGAGGTATTAGCCGTGGATCTGATGGTCCAGAAGGATGTGTTGTGCAGCCGCGTCCGTCGTATCCATGTGGCCCATATCGAAGACTCATCTCCCCTGAGAATGTTCCAAATAAGACGCATCATCAGCGCCTTGTTCTCCACCTCAATCGATCTCAGTCCAAGTCCCCCTTCGTCCATTGGTGCACATACGTCGGTCCATGCCACCTTCGCGCTAGATCCCTTCCACAAGAAAGCTCGAAGACGCTTCTCGATACTGCGGATGATTCCCTTGGGGGGTAAGAAGACTCCCGCCCAATACACATGGATAGCCATAAGGATTGATCGAATGAGCTGTACCCTCCCGGCGTATGAGAGCGAGTGGTTGGTCCAAGAACCAAGCCGACGATCAATAGAACGTAATAAGGGGGCGCAATCATCGATAGTCAATCGCGATGTGATAAGGGGGACCCCCAGGTACCGCACAGGAAGAGACCCAATAGGGAAGCCCATAACAGCCTGGAGTGTACCCTTCAGTCGTTCTGCCCGTTTCGAGATAAACATCTTGCTTTTACTGGAGTTTGCCCGTAGCCCTGAAAGCGAAGCAAAAAGCTCGAGGCTGTCGGGAAGATACTGACTGATTGAACGTCTGCCTGCGAGAAAAGAAGAAGATCATCGGCGAAGGTCAACATGAAGAGGGATGTGGCCTCGCATCGCCAATGGTATCGGAAGCTGCTGCTAAGTTGGATGCGGGACACTATGATTCCATGTAAAGCCTCCATCACCAACACAAAGAGATAAGGTGATATGGGTCGCCCTGTCTGAGACCCCGCCGTCCTTTGAAGAAACCCTCCGGCCTACCGTTGATGTTGATGGAAAAATGCGTCGACGTGAGGCATGACCGGACCCACCCAATGAAGGTCGGGTGAAAGTGAAGTGCCTGAAGTGCCTGAAGTGTGGCAAAGATAAAATCCCACTCAATCTTATCATATGCCTTGGCGAGGTCGACCTTAAGAGCCACCCGTTCAGGCAGCCCGGCTCTATTGTATCCGTGACAAATCTCTTGGGCTAAGAGAATGTTGTCGGAAATACGCCTTCCAGGGATAAATGTCATCTGTGTTGGGTGGACAAGTTTCCCCAAGCTGTCTCGTAGCCGATTAGCAATGATCTTGGAGATGATCTTATAGAGAACGTTGCAGCAGGCAATCGGTCGAAAATCCTTCGCCATGCGTGGATTATCCCCTTTTGGAATGAGGGTGATAAGGGTCGAATTCAGCTCCCCCAGGAGGCGTCCCGTCCGGAAGAAATCCCGGATGGCGAACGAGATATCCTCCCCGATGATGTGCCATGCCCGCTTGTAGAAAACCGCGGAGTACCCGTCTGGCCCTGGCGATTTGTTATCTCCCATTGCATGCAGCGCGTTGTTGATTTCCACATCAGTGACCAGCTGAACCATTGCCTCCGTGTCGGTTGTGCTGAGCGCTGCCCCGAAGTAAGGCGCGACGTCAGAGGCAGATATTGGGGTTGTCCGCATGGATTGCCCGAGGAGTTCCGAGTAATATCGGACCAATTCAGCCCGCACTTGTGCACCATCCTCGAACGTGTTTCCCGCCTCATCCTCCAAGTGGAAGATACGATTTCCAACCCGCCGTGTGGCCACTTTCTTGAAGAAAAAAGAAGTGCATTGGTCACCGTCCTTGAGCCATGCCACTTTCGCCCGCTGAAGGAGTGCCGAATGCTCCAATTCGACCGCTTTGGCATACACAAGCCGACATTGCTTCTCCAAGATTAGTAATTGATCCTCCAATGGATAGTTTGCCGCCATGTCCTGAGCAATCTCTAGAAATTTGTGCGCCTCGAGCACGTTACGATTGAGATCACCCTTGTCTCGCCGTAGTTGTCGTAGTTCCCTCTTCATCGCTTTCAGTCTCTGGACGACTACATACATCGGGTATCCATTTGCTTGCAGACTCCAAGTTTCCGCCACGATAGGAAGAAAACGAGGATCCTGCGCCAAAAAATTATCAAAACGAAAAGAATTATTCCTCTCAGAAGCCCTAGCTGTAGTCGCGAGGATGAGTGGAGAGTGGTCCGATGTAGCAGGGGTTGCGCAATGATAAGTAAGGTCCCCAAATCTAGCGAACCAAGAGGGGTTGCCAAGCATCCTATCGAGGCGTCGCCATACACCCGACGTGCCCCCTTGCTGGTTATACCACGTGTAGAGTTGTCTCGTGCATGGCAGGGTTGCAAGGTCCGATGTAGTCATGCATGCAATCATCTCCGGACAGCCCCCCGTGGCCGATCCTCCCCGTGCGTCCGTGTTTGCCATGATCGCGTTGAAATCCCCCATAACAAGCCATGGTGAGTTTGCGTGCAGCTGTGAGGTCTCGATGAGATCCGTCCAAAGGTCGCGTCGGGACACCCTCTGATTATGACCGTATGCGAATGTGATGAAGAAATCCTCACGCTCCGCAAGGATCGTCGCCTTACAGTGAATGGTCTGAGTAGTATACGCAAGAATTGTGACAGTAACTAGGCGGGCATCCCAGCCCACCCAGATACGAGATGCCGGCCCATTATCGTATCAAAGAACCAACTCCAAGCCCTGGTAGAATGTGAAAGGGCAGGATAAGGCATTCTGTTTGTTCTAAAGGGCATTCGACTTGGACAACAAGGCATTCTGTTTGTTCAACAAGGCATACAAAGCATTGTACTTGTTCAACAAGGCCTTCGACCTATTCAACAAGGCACTCGACTTTTTCAACAAGGTATTACTTGGTCAACAAGGAATGACTTTGTCAACAAGGCATTCGACTTCTTCACAAGGCATTCTACTTGTTCAAAAGGGCATCCGACTTGGTCAACAAGGCATTCTACTTGTTCAACAAGGCATTCGTCTTGCTCAACAAGACATTCGTCTTGTTCAACAAGGCATTCTACTTGTTTAACAAGGCACACTACTTGGTCAACATGGCATTCTACTTGGTCGAAAAGGCATGACTTGGTCAACAAGGCAGTTGACTTGTTTAACAAGGCACTCGACTTGTTCAACAAATCGTTCGACTTGTTCAACAAGGCATTCTACTTGGTAAATTAGGCATGACTTGGTCAACATGGCATTCGACTTGTTCAATAAGGCATTACTGGGTCAACAAGGCAATCGACTTGTTCAACAAGGGTTTCGACTTGTTCAACAAGGCTTTTGACTTGTCTAACAAGGCATTCTACTTGTTCTAAAGGAAATTCGACTTGGTCAACAAGGCATTCGACTTGGTCATTAAGGCATACAAGGCATTGTACTTGTTCAACAAGGCATTCGACTTGTTCAACAACACATTCTAGTTGTTGAAAAGGGCATCCGACTTAGTCAACAAGGTATTCTGCTTGTTCAACAAGGCATACAAGGTATTGTACTTGTTCAACAAGGCGTTCGACTTATTCAACAAGGCACTCGAGTTTTTCAACAAGGTATTACTTGGTCAACAAGGCATTCGACTTCTGCACAAGACATTCTACTTGTTCAAATTGGCATCCGACTTGGTCAAAAAAGCATACAAGGCATTCTACTATTTCAACAATGCATTCGTCATCTCAACGAGGCATTCGTCTTGTTCAACAAGGCATTCTACTTGGTTAACAAGGCACTCGACTTGTTCAACATTGCATTCTACTTAGTAAAAAAGGCATGACTTTGTCAACACGGCCGTTGACTTGTTCAACAAGGCACTCGACTTGTTCAACAAGGCACTCGACTTGTTCAACAAGTTGTTCGACTTGTTCAACAAGGCATTCTACTAGGTCAATTAGGCATGACTTGGTCAACATGGCATTCGACTAGTTTAACAAGGCCTTACTTGGTCAACAAGGCATTCGACTTGTTCAACAAGGGTTTCGACTTGTTCAACAAGGCTTTTGACTTGTTCAATAAGGCATTCTACTTGTTCTAAATGGAATTCGACTTGGTCAGTAAGGTATTCTACAAGTTAAACAAGGCAGTTGACTTGTTCAACAAGCCACTCGAGTTGTTCAACAAGGCGTTCGACTTCTTCAACAAGGCATTCCACTTGTTCAACAAGGCATTCTACTTTGTCAACAAGGCGTGTCTTGGGCAACATGGCATTTGACTTGTTGAAAGAGGCAGTCGACTTGTTCAACAAGGCATTACTTGGTCAAAAAGGCATTTGACTTGTTCAACAATGCTTTCTACTTGGTTAACAAGGCACCCGACTTGTTCAACAAGGCATTCTACTTGGTCAAAAAGGCATGACTTGGTCAACAAGGCACTCGACTTGTTCAACAAGGACTTCAACTTGTTCAACAAGGCATTCTACTTGGTCAACAAGGCATTTGACTTGTTCAATAAGGCATTTGACATGTTGAGCTAGACATTTGACTTGTTCAATAGGCCTTACTTGGTAAATAAGGCATTCGACTTGGTCAACAAGGCGGTTGACTTCTTCAACAAGGTATTCGACTTCGTCAACAATGCATTTTACTTGTTCAATAAGGCATTTGACATGTTTAGCGAGACATTCGACTTGTTCATCAAGGGATTCGACTTGTTCACAAGGCTTTCGACTTGTTCAAAAAGGCATTCGACTTGTTCAAAATGGCATTTTACTTGTTCAACAAGGCATACAAGGCAGTGTACTTGTTTAACAAGGCCTTCGATTTGGTCAACAAGGCACTCGACTTGTTCGACAAGCTATTACTTAGTCAACAAGGAATGACTTTTTCAACAAGGCATTCGACTTGTTTAACAACGGATTCTAGTACTTCAAAAGGGCATCTGACATGGCCAACAAGGCTTTCGACTTGTTCAAAAAGGCATTTTACTTGTTCTAAACGCATTCGTCGTCTTTGTTAACAAGGCATACAAGGCATTTTACTTGTTTAACAAGGCATTCGACTTGGTCAACAATGCATACAAGGCATTGTACTTGTTCAAGTGGCCTTTGACTTGGTCAACAAGGCACTCGACTTGTTCAACAAGGTATTACGTGGTCAACAAGGCATTTGACTTATTTAACAAGGCATTCGACTTGTTTTAAAGGGCATTCGACTTGGTCAACAAGGAAGTTGCCTTCTTCAACGGGGCATTCGACTTCGTTAACACGGCATTCGACTTGTTCAACAAGGCTTTTGACTTGTTCAACAAGTCATTCGACTTGTTCAACAAGGCATTCTACTTGTTCTAAAGGGCATTCAACTTGGTCAACAAGGCATACAATAAATTTTACTTGTTCAAGAAGGCATTCGACTTGGTCAACACGGCATACAAGGCATTGTACTTGTTCAACAAGGTCTTCGACTTGGTCAACAAGGCACTCGACTTGTTCGACAAGGTATTACTTGGTCAACAAGGAATGACTTTTCAACAAGGCATTCGACTTGTTTAAAAGGGCATACGACTTGGTCAACAAGGCATACAAGGTGTTCTACTTGTCCAACAAGGCATTCGACTTGTTGAACAAGGCATTCGACTTGGTGAACTAGGCACTTGACTTGCTCAACAAGGCACTCGACTTGTTCAACAAGGCATTCGATTTGTTCAACAAGGCATTCGACTTGGTCAACAAGGCATACAAGGCATTGTACTTGTTCATCAAGGCCTTTGACTTGGTCAACAAGGCACTCGACTTGTTCAACAAGGCATTCGACTTGTTCTAAAGGGCATTCGACTAGGTCACCAAGGCGGTTAACTTCTTCAACAACGCATTCGACTTGTATAAGGCATTTGACATGTTTAGCGAGACATTCGACTTGGTCAACAAGGCATTACTTGGTAATCAAGGCATTCGACTTGATCACAAGGCTTTCGACTTGCTCGACAAGGCATTCGACTTGTTCAAAATGGCATTTTACTAGTTCAACAAGGCATACAAGGAAGTGTACTTGTTCAACAAGGCCTTCGACTTGGTCAACAAGGCACTCGACTTGGTCAACAAGGCACTCGACTTGCTCGACAGGGTATTACTTGGTCAACAAGGAATGACTTTTTCAACAAGGCATTCGACTTGTTTAACAACGCTTTCTACTAGTTCATAAGGGCATCCGACATGGTCAACAAGGCTTTCGACTTGTTTTAAGAGGCATTCTACTTGTTCTAAAGGCATTCGTCGTCCTTGTCAACAAGGCATACTTGGCATTTTACTTGTTCAACATGGCATTCGACTTGGTCAACAAGGCATACAAGGCATTGTGCTTGTTCAACGAGGCCTTTAACTTGGTCAACGAGGCACTCGACTTGTTCAACAAGGTATTACGTGGTTAACAAGTCATTCAACATGTTCAAAAACGCATTCGACTTGTTCTAAAGGGCATTCGACTTGGTCAGCGAGGCGGTTGACTTCTTCAACTGGGCATTCGACTTCGTCAACAAGGCATTTGACTTGTTCAACAAGGCTTTTGACTTGTTTAACAAGACATTCGACTTAATCAACAAGGCATTCTACTTGTTCTAAAGGGCATTCGACTTGGTCAACAAGGCATACAAGGCATTTTACTTGTTCAACAAGGCATTCGACTTGGTCAACAAGGCATTGTACTTATCCAAAAAGGCCTTCGACTTGGTCAACAAGGCATACGACTTTTTCAACAAGGCATTCTACTTGTTCAACAAGGCATACAAGCATTGTAGTTGTTCAACAAGGCCTTTGACTTGGTCAACAAGGCACTCGACTTGTTCATCAAGGTATTACGTGGTCAAAAAGGCATTCGACTTATTCAACAAGGCACTCGACTTGGTCAACAAGGCAGTTGACTTCTTCAACGGGGCATTCGACTTCGTCAATAAGGCATTCAACTTGGTGAACAAGGCGTTGTTCAACAAGGCATTCGACTTGTTCAACAAGGCATTCGACTTGTTCTAAAGGGCATTCGACTTGGTCAACAAGGCATACAAGGCATTTTACTTGTTGAACAAGGCATTCGACTTGGTCAACTCGGCGTACAAGGCATTGTACTTGTTCAAGAAGGCCTTCGACTTCGTCAACAAGGCACTCGACTTGTTTAACAAGGTATTCGACTTTTTCAACAAGGCATTTTACTTGTTCAAAAGGGCGTCCGACTTGGTCAACAAGGCGTACAAGGCATTCTACTTGTCCAACAAGGCATTCGACTTGTTTCACAAGGCATTCTACTTGGTTAACAAGGCACCTAACTTGTTCAACAAGGCATTCTACTTGGTCAAAAAGGCATGACTTGGTCAACAAGGCACTCGACTTGTTCAACAAGGCCTTCAACTTGCTCAACAAGGCATTCTACTCGGTCAACAAGGCATTTGACTTGTTCAATAAGGCATTTGACATGTTTAGCTCTATACATTCGACTTGTTCAACAAGGTCGGACTTGTTCAACAAGGCATTCGACTTGTTCAACAATGCATTCGACTCGTTCTAAAGGGCATTCGACTTGGTCAACAAGGCAGTTGACTTCATCAACAAGCCATTCGACTTCGTCAACAAGACATTCTACTTGTTCAATAAGGCATTTGACATATTTAGCGAGACATTCAACTTGGTCAACAAGGCCTTACTTGGTCATGAAGGCATTCGACTTGTTCACAAGGCTTTCGAATTGTTTAACAAAGCATTCGACTTGTTCAAAATGGCATTTTAATTGTTCAACAAGGCATACAAGAGTGTACTTGTTCAACAAGGCCTTCGACTTGGTCAACAAGGAGTGACTTTTTTCAATAAGGCATTCGACTTGTTTAACATCGCATTCTATTAGTTCAAAAGGGCATCCGACATGGTCAACAAGGCTTTTGACTTGTTCAAAAAGGCATTCTACTTGTTCTAAAGGCATTCGTCTTGGTCAACAAGGCATACAAGGCATTTTACTTGTTCAACAAGGCATTCGACTTGGTCAACACGGCATACAAGGCATTGTACTTGTTCAACAAGGCATTCGACTTGGTCAACACGGCATACAAGGCATTGTACTTGTTCAACAAGGCCTTCGACTTGGTCAACAAGGCACTCGACTTGTTAGACAAGGTATTACTTGGTCAACAAGGAATGACTTTTTCAACAAGGCATTCGACTTGTTTAAAAGGGCATACGACTTCGTCAACAAGGCATACAAGGTATTCTACTTGTCCAACAAGGCATTCGACTTGTTGGACAAGGCACCCGACTTGGACAACAAGGCATTCTACTTAGTTGAATAGGCATGACTTGGTCAACAAGGTACTCGACTTGTTCAACAAGGCATATTACTTGTTCAACAAGGCATTCGACTTGGTCAACAAGGGATACAAGACATTGTACTTATCCAAGAAGGGCTTCAACTTGGTCAACAAGGCATTCTACTTTTTCAACAAGGGATTCTATTTGTTCAACAAGGCATACAAGGCATTGTACTTGTTCAAAAAGGCCTTTGACTTGGTCAACAAGGCACTCGACTTGTTCATCAAGGTATTACGAGGTCAAAAAGGCATTCGACTTATTCAACAAGGCGTTCGACTTGGTAAACAAGGCAGTTGACTTCTTCAACGGGGCATTCGACTTCGTCAACAAGGCATTCGACTTGTTCAACAAGGCTTCGGACTTGTTCAACAAGGCATTCGACTTGTTCAACAATGCATTCGACTCGTTCTAAAGGGCATTCGACTTGGTCAACAAGGCAGTTGACTTCATCAACAATCCATTCGACTTCGTCAACAAGGCATTCTACTTGTTCAATAAGGCATTTGACATGTTTAGCGAGACATTCAACTTGGTCAACAAGGCCTTACTTGGTCATGAAGGCATTCGACTTGTTCACAAGGCTTTCGAATTGTTTAACAAAGCATTCGACTTGTTCGAAATGGCATTTTAATTGTTCAACAAGGCATACAAGAGTGTACTTGTTCAACAAGGCCTTCGACTTGGTCAACAAGGAGTGACTTTTTTCAATAAGGCATTCGACTTGTTTAACAGCGCATTCTATTAGTTCAAAAGGGCATCCGACATGGTCAACAAGGCTTTTGACTTGTTCAAAAGGCATGCTACTTGTTCTAAAGGCATTCGTCTTGGTCACAAGGCATACAAGGCATTTCACTTGTTCAACAAGGCATTCGACTTGGTCAACACGGCATACAAGGCATTGTACTTGTTCAACAAGGCCTTCGACTTGGTCAACAAGGCACTCAACTTGTTAGACAAGGTATTACTTGGTCAACAAGGAATGACTTTTTCAACAAGGCATTCGACTTGTTTAAAAGGGCATACGACTTCGTGAACAAGGCATAAAAGGTATTCTACTTGTCCAACAAGGCATTCGACTTGTTGGACAAGGCACCCGACTTGTTCAACAAGGCATTCTACTTGGTTGAATAGGCGTGACTTGGTCAACAAGGTACTTGACTTGTTCAACAAGGCACTCGACTTGTTCAACAAGATATATTACTTGTTCAACAAGGCATTCGACTTGGTCAACTAGGGATACAAGGCATTGTACTTATCCAAGAAGGGCTTCAACTTGGTCAACAAGGCATTCTACTTGTTCAACAAGGGATTCTATTTGTTCAACAAGGCATACAGGCATTGTACTTGTTCAAAAAAGCCTTTGACTTGGTCAACAAGGCACTCGACTTGTTCATCAAGGTATTACGAGGTCAAAAAGGCATTCGACTTATTCAACAAGGCATTCGACTTGGTCAACAAGGTAGTTGACTTCTTCAACGGAGAATTCGACTTCTTCAACAAGGCATTCGACTTGTTCAACAAGGCTTCGGACTTGTTCAACAAGGCATTCGACTTGTTCAACAATGCATTCGACTCGTTCTAAAGGGCATTCGACTTGGTCAACAAGGCAGTTGACTTCATCAACAAGCCATTCGACTTCGTCAAACAAGGCATTCTACTTGTTCAATAAGGCATTTGACATGTTTAGCGAGACATTCGACTTGGTCAACGAGGCCTTACATGGTCATGAAGGCATTCGACTTGTTCACAAGGCTTTCGAATTGTTCAACAAGGCATTCGACTTGTTCAAAATGGCATTTTAATTGTTCAACAAGGCATACAAGAGTGTACATGTTCAACAAGGCCTGCGAATTGGTCAACAAGGAATGACTTTTTTCAATAAGGCATTCGACTTGTTTAACAACGCATTCTATTAGTTCAAAAGGGCATCCGACATGGTCAACAAGGCTTTTGCCTTGTTCAAAAAGGCATTCTACTTGTTCTAAAGGCATTCGTCTTGGTCAACAAGGCATACAAGGCATTTTACTTGTTCAACAAGGCATTCGACTTGGTCAACAAGGCATACAAGGAATTGTACTTGTTCAACAAGGCCTTTGACTTGGTCAACAAGGCCGGTACTCGACTTGTTCAACAAGGTATTACGTGGTCAACAAGGCATTCAACTTATTCAACAAGGCATTTGACTTCTTCAACGGGGCATTCGACTTCGTCAACAAGGCATTCGACTTGTTCAACATGGCATTCTACTTGTTCTAAAGGGCATTCGACTTGGTCAACAAGGCACACAAGACATTTTACTTGTTCAACAAGGCATTCGACTTGGTCAACACGGCATACAAGGCATTGTACTTGTTCAACAAGGCCTTCGACTTGGTCAACAAGGCACTCGACTTGTTAGACAAGGTATTACTTGGTCAACAAGGAATGACTTTTTCAACAAGGCATTCGACTTGTTTAAAAGGGCATATGACTTGGTCAACAAAGCATACAAGGTATTCTAATTGTCCAACAAGGCATTCCACTTGTTTGACAAGGCACCCGACTTGTTCAACAAGGCATTCTACTTGGTTGAAAAGGCATGACTTGGTCAACAAGGCACTGGACTTGTTCAACAAGGCACTCGACTTGTTCAACAAGGCATATAACTTGTTCAACAAGACATTGGACTTGGTCAACAAGGCATACAAGGCATAATATTTGTTCATCAAGGCCTTTGACTTGGTCAACAAGGCACTCGACTTGTTCAACAAGGTATTACTTGGTTAACAAGGCACTCGAGTTGTTCAACAAGGCATTCGACTTGTTCTAAAGGGAATTCGACTTGGTCAACAAGGCGGTTGACTTCTTCAATAACGCATTAGACTTCGTAACCAAGGCATTCGAATTCGTCAACAAGGCATTCGACTTCGTCAACAAGGCACTTGTTCAATAAGGCATTTGACATGTTTAGCGAGACATTCGACTTGGTCAACAAGGCCTTACTTGGTCATCAACGCATTCGACTTGATTACAAGGCATTCGACTTGTTCAAAATGGCATTTTACGTGTTCAACAAGGCATACTAGGCAGTGTACTTGTTCAATAAGGCCTTCGACTTGGTCAACAAGGCACTCGACAAGGTATTACTTGGTCAACAAGGAACGACATTTTCAACAAGGCATTCGACTTGTTTAACAACACATTCTACTTATTCAAAAGGGCATCCGACATGGTCAACAAGGCTTTCGACTTGTTGGACAAGGCATTCTGTTTGTTCTAAAGGCATTCGTCTAAGGCATACAAGGCATTTTACTTGTTCAACAAGGCATTCGACTTGGTCAAGATGGCATACAAGGCATTGTACTTGGTCAACGAGGCCTTTGACTTGGTCAACCAGGCACTCGACTTGTTCAACAAGGTATTACGTGGTCAACAAGCCATTCGACATGTTCAACAAGGCATTTGACTTGTTCTAAAGGGCATTCGACTTGGTCAACAAGGCGGTTGACTTTTCAACGGGGCATTCGACATCATCAACAAGGCATTCGACTTGTTCAACAAGGCTTTTGACTTGTTCAACAAGACATTCGACTTGATCAACAAGACATTCGACTTGTTCTAAAGGGCATTTAACTTGGTCAACAGGGCATACAAGGCATTTTACTTGTTCAACAAGGCATTCGACTTGGTCAACAAGGGATACAAGGCATTGTACTTATCCAAGAAGGGCTTCAACTTGGTCAATAAGGCATTCTAGTTTTTCAACAAGGGATTCTATTTGTTCAACAAGGCATACAAGGCATTGTACTTGTCCAAAAAGGCCTTTGACTTGGTCAACAAGGCACTCGACTTGTTCAACAAGGTATTACTTGGTTAACAAGGCACTCGAGTTGTTCAACAAGGCTTTCGACTTGTTCTAAAGGGCATTCGACTTGGTCAACAAGGCGGTTGGCTTCTTCAACAACGCATTAGACTTCGTAACCAAGGCATTCGACTTCGTCAACAAGGCATTCGACTTTATCACAAGGCTTTCGACTTGTTCAAAATGGCATTTTACTTGTTCAACAAGGCATACAAGGCAGTGTACTTGTTCAACAAGGCCTTCGACTTGGTCAACAAGGCACTCGACTTGCTCGACAAGGTATTACTTGGTCAACAAGAAATGACTTTTTCAACAAGGCATTCGACTTGTTTAACAACACATTCTACTTATTCAAAGGCATCCGACATGGTCAACAAGGCTTTCGACTTGTTCGACAAGGCATTCTGTTTGTTCTAAAGGCATTCGTCTAAGGCATACAAGGCATTTTACTTGTTCAACAAGGCATTCGACTTGGTCAAGATGGCATACAAGGCATTGTACTTGGTCAACGAGGCCTTTGACTTGGTCAATCAGGCACTCGACTTGTTCAACAAGGTATTACGTGGTCAACAAGCCATTCGACATGTTCAACAAGGCATTTGACTTGTTTTAAAGGGCATTCGACTTGGTCAACAAGGCGGTTGACTTTTTCAACGGGGCATTCGACATCGTCAACAAGGCATTCGACTTGTTCAACAAGGCTTTTGACTTGTTAACAAGACATTCCACTTGATCAACAAGACATTCGACTTGTTCTAAAGGGCATTTAACTTGGTCAACAAGGCATACAAGGCATTTTACTTGTTCAACAAGGCATTCGACTTTGTCAACAAGGGATACAAGGCATTGTACTTATCCAATAAGGGCTTCAACTTGGTCAACAAGGCATTCTACTTTTTCAACAAGGGATTCTATTTGTTCAACAAGGCATACAAGGCATTGTACTTGTTCAAAAAGGCCTTTGACTTGGTCCACAAGGCACTCCACTTGTTCATCAAGGTATTACGAGGTAAAAAAGGCATTCGACTTATTCAACAAGGCATTCGACTTGGTCAACAAGGCAGTTGACTTCATCAACGGGGCATTCGACTTCGTCAACAAGGCATTCGACTTGTTCAACAAGGCTTCGGACTTGTTCAACAAGGCATTCGACTTGTTCAACAAGGCTTCGGACTTGTTCAACAAGGCATTCGACTCGTTCTAAAGGGCATTCGACTTGGTCAACAAGGTATACAAGGCATTTTACTTGTTGAACAAGACATTCGACTTGGTCAACACGGCGTACAAGGCATCGTACTTGTTCAACAAGGCCTTCGACTTTGTCAACAAGGCACTCGACTTGTTCGACAAGGTGTTATTTGGTCATCAAGGAATGACTTTTTCAACGAGGCATTCGACTTTTTCAACAAGGCATTCTTCTTGTTCAAAAGGGCATCTAACTTGGTCAACACAAGGCATACGAGGCATTCTACTTGGTTAACAAGGCACCCGACTTGTTCAACAACGCATTCTACTTGGTCAAAAAGGCATGACTTCGTCAATAAAGCACTCGACTTGTTCAACAAGGCCTTCAACTTGGCATTCTACTTCGTCAACAAGGCATTATACTTGGTCAACAAGGCATTTGACTTGTTCAATAAGGCATTTGACATGTTTAGCTAGACATTCGACTTGTTCAACAAGGCCTTACTTGGTAAACAAGGCTTTCGACTTTTTCAACAAGGCTTTCGACTTTATCAACAAGGCTTTCGACTTGCTCAACAAGGCATTCTACTTGATTTAAAGGGCATTCGACTTGGTCAACAAGGCGCCTGACTTCTTCAACAAGGCATTCGACTTCGTCAACAAGGCATTCCACTTGTTCAATAAGGCATTTGACATGTTTAGCGAGTTATTTGACTTGGTCAACAAGGCATTACTTGGTCATCAAGGCATTCGACTTGTTCAACAAGGCATTCGACTTGTTCAAAATGGCATTTTACTTGTTCAACAAGGCATACAAGGAAGTGTACTTGTTCAGCAAGGCCTTCGACTTGGTCAACAATGCACTAGACTTGTCCGACAAGGTATTACTTGGTCAACAAGGAATGACTTTTTCAACAAGGCATTCGACTTGTTTAACAACGCATTCTACTAGTTCAAAAGGGCACCCGACATGGTCAACAAGGCTTTTGACTTGTTCAACAAGGCATTAGACTTGTTGAATAACGCATTCTACTTGTTTTAAAGGAATTCGTCTTGGTCAACAAGGCATACAAGGCATTTTACTTGTTCAACAAGGTATTCGACTTGGTTAACAAGGCATACAAGGCATTGTACTTGTTCAACAAGGCCTTTGACTTGGTCAACCAGGCACTCGACTTGTTCAACAAGGTATTACGTGGTCTACAAGGCATTCGACATGTTCAACAAGGTATTCGACTTGTTCTAAAGGGCATTCGACATGGTCAACAAGGCGGTTGACTTCATCAACGGGGCATTCGACTTCGTCAACAAGGCATTTGACTTGTTCAACAAGGCTTTTGACTTGTTCAACAAGGCATTCGACTTGATCAACAAGACATTCGACTTGTTCTAAAGGGCATTCGACTTGGTCAACAAGGCATACAAGACATTTTACTTCTTCAACAAGGCATTCGACTTGGTCAACAAGGCATTGTACTTGTCCAAGAAGGCCTTCGACTTGGTCAATAAGGCACTCGACTTGTTCGACAAGGTATTACATGGTCAAAAAGGAACGATTTTTTCAACAAGTCATTCGACTTTTGTAACCAAGGCATTATACTTGTGCAAATGGGCATCTGACTTGGTCAACAAGGCATACAAGGCATTCTACTTGTCAAACAAGGCAGTTGACTTGTTTCACAAGGCATCCTACTTGGTTAACAAGGCATTCTATTTTGTCAAAAAAGTATGACTTGGTCAACAAGGCACTTGACTTGTTCAACAAGGCACTCGACTTGTTCAACAAGCCATTCAACTTGTTCAACAAAGGCATTATACTTGGTCAAGAAGGCATTTTACTTGTTCAATAAGGCATTTGACATGTTTAGACATTCGAATTGTTCAACAAGGCCTTAGGTGGTAAACAAGGCTTCCAACTTGTTCAACTAGGCTTTCGACTTGCTCAATAAGGCATTCTACTTCTTCTAACGGGCATTCGACTTGGGAGACAAGGCGGTTGACTTCTTCAACAAGGCATTCGACTTCGTCAACAAGGCATTCGACTTGTTCAATAAGGCATTTGACATGTTTAGCGAGACATTCGACTTGGTCATCAAGGCATTCGATTTGTTCAATAAGGTATTTGACATGTATAGTGAGACATTCGACTTGTTCAACAAGGCCTTACTTGGTAAACAAGGCTTTCGACTTGTCAACAAGGCTTTCGACTTGCTCAATAAGGCATTGTACTTGTTCTAACGGGCATTCGACTTGGTCAACAAGGCGGTTGACTTCTTCAACAAGGCATTCGACTTCGTCAACAAGTCATTTGACTTGTTCAATAAGGCATTTGACATGTTTAGCGAGACATTCGACTTGGTCAACAAGGTATTACTTGGTCATCAAGACATTCGATTTGTTCACAAGGCTTTCGATTTGTTCGACAAGGCATTTGACTTGTTCAAAATGGCCTTTTACTTGTTCAACAAGGCATACAAGGCAGCGTACTTGTGCAACAAGGCCTTCGACATGGTCAACAAGGCACTCGACTTATTCGACAAGGTATTACTTGGTCAACAAGGACTGACTTTTTTAACAAGGCATTCGACTTGTTTAACAACACATTCTACTTGTTCAAAAGGGCTTCCGACATGGTCAACAAGGCATACAAGGCATTCTACTTGTCCAACAAGGCATTCGACTTGTTTCACAAGGCATCCTACTTGGTTAACAAGGCACCCGACTTGATCAACAAGTCATTCTACTTGGTCAAAAAAGCATGACTTGGTCAACAATGCACTTGACTTGTTCTACAAGGCATTCGACTTGTTCAACAAGGCATTCTACTTGTTCTAAATGCCATTCGACTTGGTCAACAAGGCATTCGACTTTGTCAACATCGCATACAAGGCATTGTACTTGTTCAACAAGGCCTTCGACTTGGTCAACAAGGCACTCGAGTTGTTAGACAAGGTATTACTTGGTCAACAAGGAATAACTTTTTCAACAAGGCATTCGACATGTTTAAAAGGGCATACGACTTGGTCAACAAGGCATACAAGGTATTTTACTTGTCCAACAAGGCATTCGACTTGTTGCACAAGACACCCGACTTGTTCAACAAGGCATTCTACTTGGTTGAAAAGGCATGACTTGGTCAACAAGGCACTGGACTTGTTCAACAAGGCACTCGACTTGTTCAACAAGGCATATAACTTGTTCAACAAGACATTCGACTTGGTCAACAAGGCATACAAGGTATAATATTTGTTCATCAAGGCCTTTGACTTGGTCAACAAGGCACTCGACTTGTTCAACAAGGTATTACTTGGTTAACAAGGCACTCGAGTTGTTCAACAAGCCACTCGACTTGTTCTGAAGGGCATTCGACTTGGTTAACAAGGCGGTTGACTTCTTCAACAACGCATTAGACTTCGTAACCAAGGCATTCGACTTCGTCAACAAGGCATTAGACTTCGTCAACAAGGCACTTGTTCAATAAGGCATTTGACATGTTTAGCGAGACATTCGATTTTGTCAACAGGCATTACTTGGTAATCAAGACATTCGACTTGATCACAAGGCTTTCGACTTGCTCGACAAGGCTTTCGACTTGCTCGACAAGGCATTCGACTTGTTCAAAATGGCATTTTACTTGTTGAACAAGGCATACAAGGCAGTGTACTTGTTCAACAAGGCCTTCGACTCTGTCAACAAGACACTCGACTTGCTCGACAAGGTATTACTTGGTCAACAAGGAATGACTCTTTCAACAAGGCATTCGACTTGTTTAACAACACATTCTACTTATTCAAAAGGGCATCCGACTTGGTCAACAAGGCATTCGACTTTGTCAACAAGGTATACAAGGCATTATACTTGTCAAACAAGGCAGTCGACTTGTTTCACAATGCATCCTACATGGTTAACAAGGCATTCTATTTTGTCAAAAAAGTATGACTTGGTCAACAAGGCACTTTACTTGTTCAACAAGGCACTCGACTTGTTTAACAAGGCATTCAACTTGTTCAAAAAGGCATTATACTTGGTCAACAAGGCATTTGACTTGTTCAATAAGGCATTTGACATGTTTAGACATTCGACTTGTTCAACAAGGCCTTACGTGGTAAACAAGGCTTCCGACTTGTTCAACAAGGCTTTCGACTTGCTCAATAAGGCATTCGACATCGTCAACAAGTCATTTAACTTGTTCAATAAAGCATTTGACATGTTTAGCGAGACATTCGACTTGGTCAACAAGGCATTACTTGGTAATTAAGTCATTCGACTTGATCACAAGGCTTTCGACTTGCTCTACAAGGCATTCGACTTGTTCAAAATGGCATTTTACTTGTTCAACAAGGCATACAAGGCAGTGTACTTGTTCAACAAGGCCTTCGACTTGGTCAAAAAGGCACTCGACTTGCTCGACAAGGTATTACTTTGTCAACAAGAAATGACTTTTTCAACATGGCATTCGACATGTTTAACAACACATTCTACTTATTCAAAAGGGCATCCGACATGGTCAACAAGGCTTTCGACTTGTTCGACAAGGCATTCTGTTTGATCTAAAGGCATTCGTCTAAGGCATACAAGGCATTCGACTTGTTCAACAAGGCTTTTGACTTGTTCAACAAGACATTCGACTTGATCAACAAGACATTCGACTTGTTCTAAAGGGCATTTAACTTGGTCAACAGGGCATACAAGGCATTTTACTTGTTCAACAAGGCATTCGACTTGGTCAACAAGGGATACAAGGCATTGTACTTATCCAAGAAGGGCTTCAACTTGGTCAACAAGGCATTCTAGTTTTTCAACAAGGGATTCTATTTGTTCAACAAGGCATACAAGGCATTGTACTTGTCCAAAAAGGCCTTTGACTTGGTCAACAAGCCACTCGACTTGTTCAACAAGGTATTACTTGGTTAACAAGGCACTCGAGTTGTTCAACAAGGCTTTCGACTTGTTCTAAAGGGCATTCGACTTGGTCAACAAGGCGGTTGGCTTCTTCAACAACGCATTAAACTTCGTAACCAAGGCATTCGACTTCGTCAACAAGGCATTCGACTTTATCACAAGGCTTTCGACTTGCTCGCCAAGGCATTCGACTTGTTCAAAATGGCATTTTACTTGTTCAACAAGGCATACAAGGCAGTGTACTTGTTCAACAAGGCCCTCGACTTGGTCAACAAGGCACTCGACTTGCTCGACAAGGTATTACTTGGTCAACAAGGAATGACTTTTTCAACAAGGCATTCGACTTTTTTAACAACACATTCTACTTATTCAAAAGGGCATCCGACATGTTCAACAAGGCTTTCGACTTGTTCGACAAGGCATTCTGTTTGTTCTAAAGGCATTCATCTAAGGCATACAAGGCATTTTACTTGTTCAACAAGGCATTCGACTTGGTCATGATGGCATACAAGACATTGTACTTGGTCAACGAGGCCTTTGACTTGGTCAACCTGGCACTCGACTTGTTCAACAAGGTATTACGTGGTCAACAAGCCATTCGACATGTTCAACAAGGCATTTGACTTGTTCTTAAGGGCATTCGACTTTGTCAACAAGGCGGTTGACTTTTTCAAGGGGCATTCGACATCGTCAACAAGGCATTCGACTTGTTCAACAAGGCTTTTGACTTGTTCAACAAGACATTCGACTTGATCAACAAGACATTCGACTTGTTCTAAAGGGCATTTAACTTGGTCAACAGGGCATACAAGGCATTTTACTTGTTCAACAAGGCATTCGACATGGTCAACAAGGGATACAAGGCATTGTACTTATCCAAGAAGGGCTTCAACTTGGTTAATAAGGCATTCTAGTTTTTCAACAAGGGATTGTATTTGTTCAACAAGGCATACAAGGCATTGTACTTGTCTAAAAAGGCCTTTGACTTGGTCAACAAGGCACTCGACTTGTTCAACAAGGTATTACTTGGTTAACAAGGCACTCGAGTTGTTCAACAAGGCTTTCGACTTGTTCTAAAGGGCATTCGACTTGGTCAACAAGGCAGTTGGCTTCTTCAACAACGCATTAGACTTCGTAACCAAGGCATTCGACTTCGTCAACAAGGCATTCGACTTGATCACAAGGCTTTCGACTTGCTTGCCAAGGCATTCGACTTGTTCAAAATGGCATTTTACTTGTTCAACAAGGCATACAAGGCAGTGTACTTGTTCAACAAGGCCTTCGACTTGGTCAACAAGGCACTCGACTTGCTCGACAAGGTATTACTTGGTCAACAAGAAATGACTTTTTCAACAAGGCATTCGACTTGTTTAACAACACATTCTACTTATTCAAAAGGGCATCCGACATGGTCAACAAGGCTTTCGACTTGTTCGACAAGGCATTCTGTTTGTTCTAAAGGCATTCGTCTAAGGCATACAAGGCATTTTACTTGTTCAACAAGGCATTCGACTTGGTCAAGATGGCATACAAGGCATTGTACTTGGTCAACGAGGCCTTTGACTTGGTCAACCAGGCACTCGACTTGTTCAACAAGGTATTACGTGGTCAACAAGCCATTCGACATGTTCAACAAGGCATTTGACTTGTTCTAAAGGGCATTCGACTTGGTCAACAAGGCGGTTGACTTTTTCAACGGGGCATTCGACATCGTCAACAAGGCATTCGACTTGTTCAACAAGGCTTTTGACTTGTTCAACAAGACATTCGACTTGATCAACAAGACATTCGACTTGTTCTAAAGGGCATTTAACTTGGTCAACAGGGCATACAAGGCATTTTACTTGTTCAACAAGGCATTCGACTTGGTCAACAAGGGATACAGGCATTGTACTTATCCAAGAAGGGCTTCAACTTGGTCAATAAGGCATTCTAGTTTTTCAACAAGGGATTCTATTTGTTCAACAAGGCATACAAGGCATTGTACTTGTCCAAAAAGGCCTTTGACTTGGTCAACAAGGCACTCGACTTGTTCAACAAGGTATTACTTGGTTAACAAGGCACTCGAGTTGTTCAACAAGGCTTTCGACTTGTTCTAAAGGGCATTCGACTTGGTCAACAAGGCGGTTGGCTTCTTCAACAACGCATTAGACTTCGTAACCAAGGCATTCGACTTTGTCAACAAGGCATTCGACTTGATCACAAGGCTTTCGACTTGCTTGCCAAGGCATTCGACTTGTTCAAAATGGCATTTTACTTGTTCAACAAGGCATACAAGGCAGTGTACTTGTTCAACAAGGCCTTCGACTTGGTCAACAAGGCACTCGACTTGCTCGACAAGGTATTACTTGGTCAACAAGAAATGACTTTTTCAACAAGGCATTCGACTTGTTTAACAACACATTCTACTTATTCAAAAGGGCATCCGACATGGTCAACAAGGCTTTCGACTTGTTCGACAAGGCATTCTGTTTGTTCTAAAGGCATTCGTCTAAGGCATACAAGGCATTTTACTTGTTCAACAAGGCATTCGACTTGGTCAAGATGGCATACAAGGCATTGTACTTGGTCAACGAGGCCTTTGACTTGGTCAACCAGGCACTCGACTTGTTCAACAAGGTATTACGTGGTCAACAAGCCATTCGACATGTTCAACAAGGCATTTGACTTGTTCTAAAGGGCATTCGACTTGGTCAACAAGGCGGTTGACTTTTTCAACGGGGCATTCGACATCGTCAACAAGGCATTCGACTTGTTCAACAAGGCTTTTGACTTGTTCAACAAGACATTCGACTTGATCAACAAGACATTCGACTTGTTCTAAAGGGCATTTAACTTGGTCAACAGGGCATACAAGGCATTTTACTTGTTCAACAAGGCATTCGACTTGGTCAACAAGGGATACAAGGCATTGTACTTATCCAAGAAGGGCTTCAACTTGGTCAATAAGGCATTCTAGTTTTTCAACAAGGGATTCTATTTGTTCAACAAGGCATACAAGGCATTGTACTTGTCCAAAAAGGCCTTTGACTTGGTCAACAAGGCACTCGACTTGTTCAACAAGGTATTACTTGGTTAACAAGGCACTCGAGTTGTTCAACAAGGCTTTCGACTTGTTCTAAAGGGCATTCGACTTGGTCAACAAGGCGGTTGGCTTCTTCAACAACGCATTAGACTTCGTAACCAAGGCATTCGACTTTGTCAACAAGGCATTCGACTTGATCACAAGGCTTTCGACTTGCTCGCCAAGGCATTCGACTTGTTCAAAATGGCATTTTACTTGTTCAACAAGGCATACAAGGCAGTGTACTTGTTCAACAAGGCCTTCGACTTGGTCAACAAGGCACTCGACTTGCTCGACAAGGTATTACTTGGTCAACAAGAAATGACTTTTTCAACAAGGCATTCGACTTGTTTAACAACACATTCTACTTATTCAAAAGGGCATCCGACATGGTCAACAAGGCTTTCGACTTGTTCGACAAGGCATTCTGTTTGTTCTAAAGGCATTCGTCTAAGGCATACAAGGCATTTTACTTGTTCAACAAGGCATTCGACTTGGTCAAGATGGCATACAAGGCATTGTACTTGGTCAACGAGGCATTTGACTTGGTCAACCAGGCACTCGACTTGTTCAACAAGGTATTACGTGGTCAACAAGCCATTCGACATGTTCAACAAGGCATTTGACTTGTTCTAAAGGGCATTCGACTTGGTCAACAAGGCGGTTGACTTTTTCAACGGGGCATTCGACATCATCAACAAGGCATTCGACTTGTTCAACAAGGCTTTTGACTTGTTCAACAAGACATTCGACTTGATCAACAAGACATTCGACTTGTTCTAAAGGGCATTTAACTTGGTCAACAGGGCATACAAGGCATTTTACTTGTTCAACAAGGCATTCGACTTGGTCAACAAGGGATACAAGGCATTGTACTTATCCAAGAAGGGCTTCAACTTGGTCAATAAGGCATTCTAGTTTTTCAACAAGGGATTCTATTTGTTCAACAAGGCATACAAGGCATTGTACTTGTCCAAAAGGCCTTTGACTTGGTCAACAAGGCACTCGACTTGTTCAACAAGGTATTACTTGGTTAACAAGGCACTCGAGTTGTTCAACAATGCTTTCGACTTGTTCTAAAGGGCATTCGACTTGGTCAACAAGGCGGTTGGCTTCTTCAACAACGCATTAGACTTCGTAACCAAGGCTTTCGACTTGTTCAAAATGGCATTTTACTTGTTCAACAAGGCATACAAGGCAGTGTACTTGTTCAACAAGGCCTTCGACTTGGTCAACAAGGCACTCGACTTGCTCGACAAGGTATTACTTGGTCAACAAGAAATGACTTTTTCAACAAGGCATTCGACTTGTTTAACAACACATTCTACTTATTCAAAAGGGCATCCGACATGGTCAACAAGGCTTTCGACTTGTTCGACAAGGCATTCTGTTTGTTCTAAAGGCATTCGTCTAAGGCATACAAGGCATTTTACTTGTTCAACAAGGCATTCGACATCGTCAACAAGGCATTCGACTTGTTCAACAAGGCTTTTGACTTGTTCAACAAGACATTCGACTTGATCAACAAGACATTCGACTTGTTCTAAAGGGCATTTAACTTGGTCAACAGGGCATACAAGGCATTTTACTTGTTCAACAAGGCATTCGACTTGGTCAACAAGGGATACAAGGCATTGTACTTATCCAAGAAGGGCTTCAACTTGGTCAATAAGGCATTCTTGTTTTTCAACAAGGGATTCTATTTGTTCAACAAGGCATACAAGGCATTGTACTTGTCCAAAAAGGCCTTTGACTTGGTCAACAAGGCACTCGACTTGTTCAACAAGGTATTACTTGGTTAACAAGGCACTCGAGTTGTTCAACAAGGCTTTCGACTTGTTCTAAAGGGCATTCAACTTGGTCAACAAGGCGGTTGGCTTCTTCAACAACGCATTAGACTTCGTAACCAAGGCATTCGACTTTGTCAACAACGCATTCGACTTGATCACAAGGCTTTCGACTTGCTCGCCAAGGCATTCGACTTGTTCAAAATGGCATTTTACTTGTTCAACAAGGCATACAAGGCAGTGTACTTGTTCAACAAGGCCTTCGACTTGGTCAACAAGGCACTCGACTTGCTCGACAAGGTATTACTTGGTCAACAAGAAATGACTTTTTCAACAAGGCATTCGACTTGTTTAACAACACATTCTACTTATTCAAAAGGGCATCCGACATGGTCAACAAGGCTTTCGACTTGTTCGACAAGGCATTCTGTTTGTTCTAAAGGCATTCGTCTAAGGCATACAAGGCATTTTACTTGTTCAACAAGGCATTCGACTTGGTCAAGATGGCATACAAGGCATTGTACTTGGTCAACGAGGCCTTTGACTTGGTCAACCAGGCACTCGACTTGTTCAACAAGGTATTACGTGGTCAACAAGCCATTCGACATGTTCAACAAGGCATTTGACTTGTTCTAAAGGGCATTCGACTTGGTCAACAAGGCGGTTGACTTTTTCAACGGGGCATTCGACATCGTCAACAAGGCATTCGACTTGTTCAACAAGGCTTTTGACTTGTTCAACAAGACATTCGACTTGATCAACAAGACATTCGACTTGTTCTAAAGGGCATTTAACTTGGTCAACAGGGCATACAAGGCATTTTACTTGTTCAACAAGGCATTCGACTTGGTCAACAAGGGATACAAGGCATTGTACTTATCCAAGAAGGGCTTCAACTTGGTCAATAAGGCATTCTTTTTTCAACAAGGGATTCTATTTGTTCAACAAGGCATACAAGGCATTGTACTTGTCCAAAAAGGCCTTTGACTTGGTCAACAAGGCACTCGACTTGTTCAACAAGGTATTACTTGGTTAACAAGGCACTCGAGTTGTTCAACAAGGCTTTCGACTTGTTCTAAAGGGCATTCGACTTGGTCAACAAGGCGGTTGGCTTCTTCAACAACGCATTAGACTTCGTAACCAAGGCATTCGACTTTGTCAACAACGCATTCGACTTGATCACAAGGCTTTCGACTTGCTCGCCAAGGCATTCGACTTGTTCAAAATGGCATTTTACTTGTTCAACAAGGCATACAAGGCAGTGTACTTGTTCAACAAGGCCTTCGACTTGGTCAACAAGGCACTCGACTTGCTCGACAAGGTATTACTTGGTCAACAAGAAATGACTTTTTCAACAAGGCATTCGACTTGTTTAACAACACATTCTACTTATTCAAAAGGGCATCCGACATGGTCAACAAGGCTTTCGACTTGTTCGACAAGGCATTCTGTTTGTTCTAAAGGCATTCGTCTAAGGCATACAAGGCATTTTACTTGTTCAACAAGGCATTCGACTTGGTCAAGATGGCATACAAGGCATTGTACTTGGTCAACGAGGCCTTTGACTTGGTCAACCAGGCACTCGACTTGTTCAACAAGGTATTACGTGGTCAACAAGCCATTCGACATGTTCAACAAGGCATTTGACTTGTTCTAAAGGGCATTCGACTTGGTCAACAAGGCGGTTGACTTTTTCAACGGGGCATTCGACATCGTCAACAAGGCATTCGACTTGTTCAACAAGGCTTTTGACTTGTTCAACAAGACATTCGACTTGATCAACAAGACATTCGACTTGTTCTAAAGGGCATTTAACTTGGTCAACAGGGCATACAAGGCATTTTACTTGTTCAACAAGGCATTCGACTTGGTCAACAAGGGATACAAGGCATTGTACTTATCCAAGAAGGGCTTCAACTTGGTCAATAAGGCATTCTAGTTTTTCAACAAGGGATTCTATTTGTTCAACAAGGCATACAAGGCATTGTACTTGTCCAAAAAGGCCTTTGACTTGGTCAACAAGGCACTCGACTTGTTCAACAAGGTATTACTTGGTTAACAAGGCACTCGAGTTGTTCAACAATGCTTTCGACTTGTTCTAAAGGGCATTCGACTTGGTCAACAAGGCGGTTGGCTTCTTCAACAACGCATTAGACTTCGTAACCAAGGCATTCGACTTCGTCAACAAGGCATTCGACTTTATCACAAGGCTTTCGACTTGTTCAAAATGGCATTTTACTTGTTCAACAAGGCATACAAGGCAGTGTACTTGTTCAACAAGGCCTTCGACTTGGTCAACAAGGCACTCGACTTGCTCGACAAGGTATTACTTGGTCAACAAGAAATGACTTTTTCAACAAGGCATTCGACTTGTTTAACAACACATTCTACTTATTCAAAAGGGCATCCGACATGGTCAACAAGGCTTTCGACTTGTTCGACAAGGCATTCTGTTTGTTCTAAAGGCATTCGTCTAAGGCATACAAGGCATTTTACTTGTTCAACAAGGCATTCGACTTGGTCAAGATGGCATACAAGGCATTGTACTTGGTCAACGAGGCCTTTGACTTGGTCAACCAGGCACTCGACTTGTTCAACAAGGTATTACGTGGTCAACAAGCCATTCGACATGTTCAACAAGGCATTTGACTTGTTCTAAAGGGCATTCGACTTGGTCAACAAGGCGGTTGACTTTTTCAACGGGGCATTCGACATCGTCAACAAGGCATTCGACTTGTTCAACAAGGCTTTTGACTTGTTCAACAAGACATTCGACTTGATCAACAAGACATTCGACTTGTTCTAAAGGGCATTTAACTTGGTCAACAGGGCATACAAGGCATTTTACTTGTTCAACAAGGCATTCGACTTGGTCAACAAGGGATACAAGGCATTGTACTTATCCAAGAAGGGCTTCAACTTGGTCAATAAGGCATTCTTGTTTTTCAACAAGGGATTCTATTTGTTCAACAAGGCATACAAGGCATTGTACTTGTCCAAAAAGGCCTTTGACTTGGTCAACAAGGCACTCGACTTGTTCAACAAGGTATTACTTGGTTAACAAGGCACTCGAGTTGTTCAACAAGGCTTTCGACTTGTTCTAAAGGGCATTCGACTTGGTCAACAAGGCGGTTGGCTTCTTCAACAACGCATTAGACTTCGTAACCAAGGCATTCGACTTTGTCAACAAGCATTCGACTTGATCACAAGGCTTTCGACTTGCTCGCCAAGGCATTCGACTTGTTCAAAATGGCATTTTACTTGTTCAACAAGGCATACAAGGCAGTGTACTTGTTCAACAAGGCCTTCGACTTGGTCAACAAGGCACTCGACTTGCTCGACAAGGTATTACTTGGTCAACAAGAAATGACTTTTTCAACAAGGCATTCGACTTGTTTAACAACACTTCTACTTATTCAAAAGGGCATCCGACATGGTCAACAAGGCTTTCGACTTGTTCGACAAGGCATTCTGTTTGTTCTAAAGGCATTCGTCTAAGGCATACAAGGCATTTTACTTGTTCAACAAGGCATTCGACTTGGTCAAGATGGCATACAAGGCATTGTACTTGGTCAACGAGGCCTTTGACTTGGTCAACCAGGCACTCGACTTGTTCAACAAGGTATTACGTGGTCAACAAGCCATTCGACATGTTCAACAAGGCATTTGACTTGTTCTAAAGGGCATTCGACTTGGTCAACAAGGCGGTTGACTTTTTCAACGGGGCATTCGACATCGTCAACAAGGCATTCGACTTGTTCAACAAGGCTTTTGACTTGTTCAACAAGACATTCGACTTGATCAACAAGACATTCGACTTGTTCTAAAGGGCATTTAACTTGGTCAACAGGGCATACAAGGCATTTTACTTGTTCAACAAGGCATTCGACTTGGTCAACAAGGGATACAAGGCATTGTACTTATCCAAGAAGGGCTTCAACTTGGTCAATAAGGCATTCTAGTTTTTCAACAAGGGATTCTATTTGTTCAACAAGGCATACAAGGCATTGTACTTGTCCAAAAAGGCCTTTGACTTGGTCAACAAGGCACTCGACTTGTTCAACAAGGTATTACTTGGTTAACAAGGCACTCGAGTTGTTCAACAATGCTTTCGACTTGTTCTAAAGGGCATTCGACTTGGTCAACAAGGCGGTTGGCTTCTTCAACAACGCATTAGACTTCGTAACCAAGGCATTCGACTTCGTCAACAAGGCATTCGACTTTATCACAAGGCTTTCGACTTGTTCAAAATGGCATTTTACTTGTTCAACAAGGCATACAAGGCAGTGTACTTGTTCAACAAGGCCTTCGACTTGGTCAACAAGGCACTCGACTTGCTCGACAAGGTATTACTTGGTCAACAAGAAATGACTTTTTCAACAAGGCATTCGACTTGTTTAACAACACATTCTACTTATTCAAAAGGGCATCCGACATGGTCAACAAGGCTTTCGACTTGTTCGACAAGGCATTCTGTTTGTTCTAAAGGCATTCGTCTAAGGCATACAAGGCATTTTACTTGTTCAACAAGGCATTCGACTTGGTCAAGATGGCATACAAGGCATTGTACTTGGTCAACGAGGCCTTTGACTTGGTCAACCAGGCACTCGACTTGTTCAACAAGGTATTACGTGGTCAACAAGCCATTCGACATGTTCAACAAGGCATTTGACTTGTTCTAAAGGGCATTCGACTTGGTCAACAAGGCGGTTGACTTTTTCAACGGGGCATTCGACATCGTCAACAAGGCATTCGACTTGTTCAACAAGGCTTTTGACTTGTTCAACAAGACATTCGACTTGATCAACAAGACATTCGACTTGTTCTAAAGGGCATTTAACTTGGTCAACAGGGCATACAAGGCATTTTACTTGTTCAACAAGGCATTCGACTTGGTCAACAAGGGATACAAGGCATTGTACTTATCCAAGAAGGGCTTCAACTTGGTCAATAAGGCATTCTAGTTTTTCAACAAGGGATTCTATTTGTTCAACAAGGCATACAAGGCATTGTACTTGTCCAAAAAGGCCTTTGACTTGGTCAACAAGGCACTCGACTTGTTCAACAAGGTATTACTTGGTTAACAAGGCACTCGAGTTGTTCAACAAGGCTTTCGACTTGTTCTAAAGGGCATTCGACTTGGTCAACAAGGCGGTTGGCTTCTTCAACAACGCATTAGACTTCGTAACCAAGGCATTCGACTTCGTCAACAAGGCATTCGACTTTATCACAAGGCTTTCGACTTGTTCAAAATGGCATTTTACTTGTTCAACAAGGCATACAAGGCAGTGTACTTGTTCAACAAGGCCTTCGACTTGGTCAACAAGGCACTCGACTTGCTCGACAAGGTATTACTTGGTCAACAAGAAATGACTTTTTCAACAAGGCATTCGACTTGTTTAACAACACATTCTACTTATTCAAAAGGGCATCCGACATGGTCAACAAGGCTTTCGACTTGTTCGACAAGGCATTCTGTTTGTTCTAAAGGCATTCGTCTAAGGCATACAAGGCATTTTACTTGTTCAACAAGGCATTCGACTTGGTCAAGATGGCATACAAGGCATTGTACTTGGTCAACGAGGCCTTTGACTTGGTCAACCAGGCACTCGACTTGTTCAACAAGGTATTACGTGGTCAACAAGCCATTCGACATGTTCAACAAGGCATTTGACTTGTTCTAAAGGGCATTCGACTTGGTCAACAAGGCGGTTGACTTTTTCAACGGGGCATTCGACATCGTCAACAAGGCATTCGACTTGTTCAACAAGGCTTTTGACTTGTTCAACAAGACATTCGACTTGATCAACAAGACATTCGACTTGTTCTAAAGGGCATTTAACTTGGTCAACAGGGCATACAAGGCATTTTACTTGTTCAACAAGGCATTCGACTTGGTCAACAAGGGATACAAGGCATTGTACTTATCCAAGAAGGGCTTCAACTTGGTCAATAAGGCATTCTAGTTTTTCAACAAGGGATTCTATTTGTTCAACAAGGCATACAAGGCATTGTACTTGTCCAAAAAGGCCTTTGACTTGGTCAACAAGGCACTCGACTTGTTCAACAAGGTATTACTTGGTTAACAAGGCACTCGAGTTGTTCAACAAGGCTTTCGACTTGTTCTAAAGGGCATTCGACTTGGTCAACAAGGCGGTTGGCTTCTTCAACAACGCATTAGACTTCGTAACCAAGGCATTCGACTTCGTCAACAAGGCATTCGACTTTATCACAAGGCTTTCGACTTGTTCAAAATGGCATTTTACTTGTTCAACAAGGCATACAAGGCAGTGTACTTGTTCAACAAGGCCTTCGACTTGGTCAACAAGGCACTCGACTTGCTCGACAAGGTATTACTTGGTCAACAAGAAATGACTTTTTCAACAAGGCATTCGACTTGTTTAACAACACATTCTACTTATTCAAAAGGGCATCCGACATGGTCAACAAGGCTTTCGACTTGTTCGACAAGGCATTCTGTTTGTTCTAAAGGCATTCGTCTAAGGCATACAAGGCATTTTACTTGTTCAACAAGGCATTCGACTTGGTCAAGATGGCATACAAGGCATTGTACTTGGTCAACGAGGCCTTTGACTTGGTCAACCAGGCACTCGACTTGTTCAACAAGGTATTACGTGGTCAACAAGCCATTCGACATGTTCAACAAGGCATTTGACTTGTTCTAAAGGGCATTCGACTTGGTCAACAAGGCGGTTGACTTTTTCAACGGGGCATTCGACATCGTCAACAAGGCATTCGACTTGTTCAACAAGGCTTTTGACTTGTTCAACAAGACATTCGACTTGATCAACAAGACATTCGACTTGTTCTAAAGGGCATTTAACTTGGTCAACAGGGCATACAAGGCATTTTACTTGTTCAACAAGGCATTCGACTTGGTCAACAAGGGATACAAGGCATTGTACTTATCCAAGAAGGGCTTCAACTTGGTCAATAAGGCATTCTAGTTTTTCAACAAGGGATTCTATTTGTTCAACAAGGCATACAAGGCATTGTACTTGTCCAAAAAGGCCTTTGACTTGGTCAACAAGGCACTCGACTTGTTCAACAAGGTATTACTTGGTTAACAAGGCACTCGAGTTGTTCAACAAGGCTTTCGACTTGTTCTAAAGGGCATTCGACTTGGTCAACAAGGCGGTTGGCTTCTTCAACAACGCATTAGACTTCGTAACCAAGGCATTCGACTTCGTCAACAAGGCATTCGACTTTATCACAAGGCTTTCGACTTGTTCAAAATGGCATTTTACTTGTTCAACAAGGCATACAAGGCAGTGTACTTGTTCAACAAGGCCTTCGACTTGGTCAACAAGGCACTCGACTTGCTCGACAAGGTATTACTTGGTCAACAAGAAATGACTTTTTCAACAAGGCATTCGACTTGTTTAACAACACATTCTACTTATTCAAAAGGGCATCCGACATGGTCAACAAGGCTTTCGACTTGTTCGACAAGGCATTCTGTTTGTTCTAAAGGCATTCGTCTAAGGCATACAAGGCATTTTACTTGTTCAACAAGGCATTCGACTTGGTCAAGATGGCATACAAGGCATTGTACTTGGTCAACGAGGCCTTTGACTTGGTCAACCAGGCACTCGACTTGTTCAACAAGGTATTACGTGGTCAACAAGCCATTCGACATGTTCAACAAGGCATTTGACTTGTTCTAAAGGGCATTCGACTTGGTCAACAAGGCGGTTGACTTTTTCAACGGGGCATTCGACATCGTCAACAAGGCATTCGACTTGTTCAACAAGGCTTTTGACTTGTTCAACAAGACATTCGACTTGATCAACAAGACATTCGACTTGTTCTAAAGGGCATTTAACTTGGTCAACAGGGCATACAAGGCATTTTACTTGTTCAACAAGGCATTCGACTTGGTCAACAAGGGATACAAGGCATTGTACTTATCCAAGAAGGGCTTCAACTTGGTCAATAAGGCATTCTAGTTTTTCAACAAGGGATTCTATTTGTTCAACAAGGCATACAAGGCATTGTACTTGTCCAAAAAGGCCTTTGACTTGGTCAACAAGGCACTCGACTTGTTCAACAAGGTATTACTTGGTTAACAAGGCACTCGAGTTGTTCAACAAGGCTTTCGACTTGTTCTAAAGGGCATTCGACTTGGTCAACAAGGCGGTTGGCTTCTTCAACAACGCATTAGACTTCGTAACCAAGGCATTCGACTTCGTCAACAAGGCATTCGACTTTATCACAAGGCTTTCGACTTGTTCAAAATGGCATTTTACTTGTTCAACAAGGCATACAAGGCAGTGTACTTGTTCAACAAGGCCTTCGACTTGGTCAACAAGGCACTCGACTTGCTCGACAAGGTATTACTTGGTCAACAAGAAATGACTTTTTCAACAAGGCATTCGACTTGTTTAACAACACATTCTACTTATTCAAAAGGGCATCCGACATGGTCAACAAGGCTTTCGACTTGTTCGACAAGGCATTCTGTTTGTTCTAAAGGCATTCGTCTAAGGCATACAAGGCATTTTACTTGTTCAACAAGGCATTCGACTTGGTCAAGATGGCATACAAGGCATTGTACTTGGTCAACGAGGCCTTTGACTTGGTCAACCAGGCACTCGACTTGTTCAACAAGGTATTACGTGGTCAACAAGCCATTCGACATGTTCAACAAGGCATTTGACTTGTTCTAAAGGGCATTCGACTTGGTCAACAAGGCGGTTGACTTTTTCAACGGGGCATTCGACATCGTCAACAAGGCATTCGACTTGTTCAACAAGGCTTTTGACTTGTTCAACAAGACATTCGACTTGATCAACAAGACATTCGACTTGTTCTAAAGGGCATTTAACTTGGTCAACAGGGCATACAAGGCATTTTACTTGTTCAACAAGGCATTCGACTTGGTCAACAAGGGATACAAGGCATTGTACTTATCCAAGAAGGGCTTCAACTTGGTCAATAAGGCATTCTAGTTTTTCAACAAGGGATTCTATTTGTTCAACAAGGCATACAAGGCATTGTACTTGTCCAAAAAGGCCTTTGACTTGGTCAACAAGGCACTCGACTTGTTCAACAAGGTATTACTTGGTTAACAAGGCACTCGAGTTGTTCAACAAGGCTTTCGACTTGTTCTAAAGGGCATTCGACTTGGTCAACAAGGCGGTTGGCTTCTTCAACAACGCATTAGACTTCGTAACCAAGGCATTCGACTTCGTCAACAAGGCATTCGACTTTATCACAAGGCTTTCGACTTGTTCAAAATGGCATTTTACTTGTTCAACAAGGCATACAAGGCAGTGTACTTGTTCAACAAGGCCTTCGACTTGGTCAACAAGGCACTCGACTTGCTCGACAAGGTATTACTTGGTCAACAAGAAATGACTTTTTCAACAAGGCATTCGACTTGTTTAACAACACATTCTACTTATTCAAAAGGGCATCCGACATGGTCAACAAGGCTTTCGACTTGTTCGACAAGGCATTCTGTTTGTTCTAAAGGCATTCGTCTAAGGCATACAAGGCATTTTACTTGTTCAACAAGGCATTCGACTTGGTCAAGATGGCATACAAGGCATTGTACTTGGTCAACGAGGCCTTTGACTTGGTCAACCAGGCACTCGACTTGTTCAACAAGGTATTACGTGGTCAACAAGCCATTCGACATGTTCAACAAGGCATTTGACTTGTTCTAAAGGGCATTCGACTTGGTCAACAAGGCGGTTGACTTTTTCAACGGGGCATTCGACATCGTCAACAAGGCATTCGACTTGTTCAACAAGGCTTTTGACTTGTTCAACAAGACATTCGACTTGATCAACAAGACATTCGACTTGTTCTAAAGGGCATTTAACTTGGTCAACAGGGCATACAAGGCATTTTACTTGTTCAACAAGGCATTCGACTTGGTCAACAAGGGATACAAGGCATTGTACTTATCCAAGAAGGGCTTCAACTTGGTCAATAAGGCATTCTAGTTTTTCAACAAGGGATTCTATTTGTTCAACAAGGCATACAAGGCATTGTACTTGTCCAAAAAGGCCTTTGACTTGGTCAACAAGGCACTCGACTTGTTCAACAAGGTATTACTTGGTTAACAAGGCACTCGAGTTGTTCAACAAGGCTTTCGACTTGTTCTAAAGGGCATTCGACTTGGTCAACAAGGCGGTTGGCTTCTTCAACAACGCATTAGACTTCGTAACCAAGGCATTCGACTTCGTCAACAAGGCATTCGACTTTATCACAAGGCTTTCGACTTGTTCAAAATGGCATTTTACTTGTTCAACAAGGCATACAAGGCAGTGTACTTGTTCAACAAGGCCTTCGACTTGGTCAACAAGGCACTCGACTTGCTCGACAAGGTATTACTTGGTCAACAAGAAATGACTTTTTCAACAAGGCATTCGACTTGTTTAACAACACATTCTACTTATTCAAAAGGGCATCCGACATGGTCAACAAGGCTTTCGACTTGTTCGACAAGGCATTCTGTTTGTTCTAAAGGCATTCGTCTAAGGCATACAAGGCATTTTACTTGTTCAACAAGGCATTCGACTTGGTCAAGATGGCATACAAGGCATTGTACTTGGTCAACGAGGCCTTTGACTTGGTCAACCAGGCACTCGACTTGTTCAACAAGGTATTACGTGGTCAACAAGCCATTCGACATGTTCAACAAGGCATTTGACTTGTTCTAAAGGGCATTCGACTTGGTCAACAAGGCGGTTGACTTTTTCAACGGGGCATTCGACATCGTCAACAAGGCATTCGACTTGTTCAACAAGGCTTTTGACTTGTTCAACAAGACATTCGACTTGATCAACAAGACATTCGACTTGTTCTAAAGGGCATTTAACTTGGTCAACAGGGCATACAAGGCATTTTACTTGTTCAACAAGGCATTCGACTTGGTCAACAAGGGATACAAGGCATTGTACTTATCCAAGAAGGGCTTCAACTTGGTCAATAAGGCATTCTAGTTTTTCAACAAGGGATTCTATTTGTTCAACAAGGCATACAAGGCATTGTACTTGTCCAAAAAGGCCTTTGACTTGGTCAACAAGGCACTCGACTTGTTCAACAAGGTATTACTTGGTTAACAAGGCACTCGAGTTGTTCAACAAGGCTTTCGACTTGTTCTAAAGGGCATTCGACTTGGTCAACAAGGCGGTTGGCTTCTTCAACAACGCATTAGACTTCGTAACCAAGGCATTCGACTTCGTCAACAAGGCATTCGACTTTATCACAAGGCTTTCGACTTGTTCAAAATGGCATTTTACTTGTTCAACAAGGCATACAAGGCAGTGTACTTGTTCAACAAGGCCTTCGACTTGGTCAACAAGGCACTCGACTTGCTCGACAAGGTATTACTTGGTCAACAAGAAATGACTTTTTCAACAAGGCATTCGACTTGTTTAACAACACATTCTACTTATTCAAAAGGGCATCCGACATGGTCAACAAGGCTTTCGACTTGTTCGACAAGGCATTCTGTTTGTTCTAAAGGCATTCGTCTAAGGCATACAAGGCATTTTACTTGTTCAACAAGGCATTCGACTTGGTCAAGATGGCATACAAGGCATTGTACTTGGTCAACGAGGCCTTTGACTTGGTCAACCAGGCACTCGACTTGTTCAACAAGGTATTACGTGGTCAACAAGCCATTCGACATGTTCAACAAGGCATTTGACTTGTTCTAAAGGGCATTCGACTTGGTCAACAAGGCGGTTGACTTTTTCAACGGGGCATTCGACATCGTCAACAAGGCATTCGACTTGTTCAACAAGGCTTTTGACTTGTTCAACAAGACATTCGACTTGATCAACAAGACATTCGACTTGTTCTAAAGGGCATTTAACTTGGTCAACAGGGCATACAAGGCATTTTACTTGTTCAACAAGGCATTCGACTTGGTCAACAAGGGATACAAGGCATTGTACTTATCCAAGAAGGGCTTCAACTTGGTCAATAAGGCATTCTAGTTTTTCAACAAGGGATTCTATTTGTTCAACAAGGCATACAAGGCATTGTACTTGTCCAAAAAGGCCTTTGACTTGGTCAACAAGGCACTCGACTTGTTCAACAAGGTATTACTTGGTTAACAAGGCACTCGAGTTGTTCAACAAGGCTTTCGACTTGTTCTAAAGGGCATTCGACTTGGTCAACAAGGCGGTTGGCTTCTTCAACAACGCATTAGACTTCGTAACCAAGGCATTCGACTTCGTCAACAAGGCATTCGACTTTATCACAAGGCTTTCGACTTGTTCAAAATGGCATTTTACTTGTTCAACAAGGCATACAAGGCAGTGTACTTGTTCAACAAGGCCTTCGACTTGGTCAACAAGGCACTCGACTTGCTCGACAAGGTATTACTTGGTCAACAAGAAATGACTTTTTCAACAAGGCATTCGACTTGTTTAACAACACATTCTACTTATTCAAAAGGGCATCCGACATGGTCAACAAGGCTTTCGACTTGTTCGACAAGGCATTCTGTTTGTTCTAAAGGCATTCGTCTAAGGCATACAAGGCATTTTACTTGTTCAACAAGGCATTCGACTTGGTCAAGATGGCATACAAGGCATTGTACTTGGTCAACGAGGCCTTTGACTTGGTCAACCAGGCACTCGACTTGTTCAACAAGGTATTACGTGGTCAACAAGCCATTCGACATGTTCAACAAGGCATTTGACTTGTTCTAAAGGGCATTCGACTTGGTCAACAAGGCGGTTGACTTTTTCAACGGGGCATTCGACATCGTCAACAAGGCATTCGACTTGTTCAACAAGGCTTTTGACTTGTTCAACAAGACATTCGACTTGATCAACAAGACATTCGACTTGTTCTAAAGGGCATTTAACTTGGTCAACAGGGCATACAAGGCATTTTACTTGTTCAACAAGGCATTCGACTTGGTCAACAAGGGATACAAGGCATTGTACTTATCCAAGAAGGGCTTCAACTTGGTCAATAAGGCATTCTAGTTTTTCAACAAGGGATTCTATTTGTTCAACAAGGCATACAAGGCATTGTACTTGTCCAAAAAGGCCTTTGACTTGGTCAACAAGGCACTCGACTTGTTCAACAAGGTATTACTTGGTTAACAAGGCACTCGAGTTGTTCAACAAGGCTTTCGACTTGTTCTAAAGGGCATTCGACTTGGTCAACAAGGCGGTTGGCTTCTTCAACAACGCATTAGACTTCGTAACCAAGGCATTCGACTTCGTCAACAAGGCATTCGACTTGATCACAAGGCTTTCGACTTGTTCAAAATGGCATTTTACTTGTTCAACAAGGCATACAAGGCAGTGTACTTGTTCAACAAGGCCTTCGACTTGGTCAACAAGGCACTCGACTTGCTCGACAAGGTATTACTTGGTCAACAAGAAATGACTTTTTCAACAAGGCATTCGACTTGTTTAACAACACATTCTACTTATTCAAAAGGGCATCCGACATGGTCAACAAGGCTTTCGACTTGTTCGACAAGGCATTCTGTTTGTTCTAAAGGCATTCGTCTAAGGCATACAAGGCATTTTACTTGTTCAACAAGGCATTCGACTTGGTCAAGATGGCATACAAGGCATTGTACTTGGTCAACGAGGCCTTTGACTTGGTCAACCAGGCACTCGACTTGTTCAACAAGGTATTACGTGGTCAACAAGCCATTCGACATGTTCAACAAGGCATTTGACTTGTTCTAAAGGGCATTCGACTTGGTCAACAAGGCGGTTGACTTTTTCAACGGGGCATTCGACATCGTCAACAAGGCATTCGACTTGTTCAACAAGGCTTTTGACTTGTTCAACAAGACATTCGACTTGATCAACAAGACATTCGACTTGTTCTAAAGGGCATTTAACTTGGTCAACAGGGCATACAAGGCATTTTACTTGTTCAACAAGGCATTCGACTTGGTCAACAAGGGATACAAGGCATTGTACTTATCCAAGAAGGGCTTCAACTTGGTCAATAAGGCATTCTAGTTTTTCAACAAGGGATTCTATTTGTTCAACAAGGCATACAAGGCATTGTACTTGTCCAAAAAGGCCTTTGACTTGGTCAACAAGGCACTCGACTTGTTCAACAAGGTATTACTTGGTTAACAAGGCACTCGAGTTGTTCAACAAGGCTTTCGACTTGTTCTAAAGGGCATTCGACTTGGTCAACAAGGCGGTTGGCTTCTTCAACAACGCATTAGACTTCGTAACCAAGGCATTCGACTTCGTCAACAAGGCATTCGACTTTATCACAAGGCTTTCGACTTGTTCAAAATGGCATTTTACTTGTTCAACAAGGCATACAAGGCAGTGTACTTGTTCAACAAGGCCTTCGACTTGGTCAACAAGGCACTCGACTTGCTCGACAAGGTATTACTTGGTCAACAAGAAATGACTTTTTCAACAAGGCATTCGACTTGTTTAACAACACATTCTACTTATTCAAAAGGGCATCCGACATGGTCAACAAGGCTTTCGACTTGTTCGACAAGGCATTCTGTTTGTTCTAAAGGCATTCGTCTAAGGCATACAAGGCATTTTACTTGTTCAACAAGGCATTCGACTTGGTCAAGATGGCATACAAGGCATTGTACTTGGTCAACGAGGCCTTTGACTTGGTCAACCAGGCACTCGACTTGTTCAACAAGGTATTACGTGGTCAACAAGCCATTCGACATGTTCAACAAGGCATTTGACTTGTTCTAAAGGGCATTCGACTTGGTCAACAAGGCGGTTGACTTTTTCAACGGGGCATTCGACATCGTCAACAAGGCATTCGACTTGTTCAACAAGGCTTTTGACTTGTTCAACAAGACATTCGACTTGATCAACAAGACATTCGACTTGTTCTAAAGGGCATTTAACTTGGTCAACAGGGCATACAAGGCATTTTACTTGTTCAACAAGGCATTCGACTTGGTCAACAAGGGATACAAGGCATTGTACTTATCCAAGAAGGGCTTCAACTTGGTCAATAAGGCATTCTAGTTTTTCAACAAGGGATTCTATTTGTTCAACAAGGCATACAAGGCATTGTACTTGTCCAAAAAGGCCTTTGACTTGGTCAACAAGGCACTCGACTTGTTCAACAAGGTATTACTTGGTTAACAAGGCACTCGAGTTGTTCAACAAGGCTTTCGACTTGTTCTAAAGGGCATTCGACTTGGTCAACAAGGCGGTTGGCTTCTTCAACAACGCATTAGACTTCGTAACCAAGGCATTCGACTTCGTCAACAAGGCATTCGACTTTATCACAAGGCTTTCGACTTGTTCAAAATGGCATTTTACTTGTTCAACAAGGCATACAAGGCAGTGTACTTGTTCAACAAGGCCTTCGACTTGGTCAACAAGGCACTCGACTTGCTCGACAAGGTATTACTTGGTCAACAAGAAATGACTTTTTCAACAAGGCATTCGACTTGTTTAACAACACATTCTACTTATTCAAAAGGGCATCCGACATGGTCAACAAGGCTTTCGACTTGTTCGACAAGGCATTCTGTTTGTTCTAAAGGCATTCGTCTAAGGCATACAAGGCATTTTACTTGTTCAACAAGGCATTCGACTTGGTCAAGATGGCATACAAGGCATTGTACTTGGTCAACGAGGCCTTTGACTTGGTCAACCAGGCACTCGACTTGTTCAACAAGGTATTACGTGGTCAACAAGCCATTCGACATGTTCAACAAGGCATTTGACTTGTTCTAAAGGGCATTCGACTTGGTCAACAAGGCGGTTGACTTTTTCAACGGGGCATTCGACATCGTCAACAAGGCATTCGACTTGTTCAACAAGGCTTTTGACTTGTTCAACAAGACATTCGACTTGATCAACAAGACATTCGACTTGTTCTAAAGGGCATTTAACTTGGTCAACAGGGCATACAAGGCATTTTACTTGTTCAACAAGGCATTCGACTTGGTCAACAAGGGATACAAGGCATTGTACTTATCCAAGAAGGGCTTCAACTTGGTCAATAAGGCATTCTAGTTTTTCAACAAGGGATTCTATTTGTTCAACAAGGCATACAAGGCATTGTACTTGTCCAAAAAGGCCTTTGACTTGGTCAACAAGGCACTCGACTTGTTCAACAAGGTATTACTTGGTTAACAAGGCACTCGAGTTGTTCAACAAGGCTTTCGACTTGTTCTAAAGGGCATTCGACTTGGTCAACAAGGCGGTTGGCTTCTTCAACAACGCATTAGACTTCGTAACCAAGGCATTCGACTTCGTCAACAAGGCATTCGACTTTATCACAAGGCTTTCGACTTGTTCAAAATGGCATTTTACTTGTTCAACAAGGCATACAAGGCAGTGTACTTGTTCAACAAGGCCTTCGACTTGGTCAACAAGGCACTCGACTTGCTCGACAAGGTATTACTTGGTCAACAAGAAATGACTTTTTCAACAAGGCATTCGACTTGTTTAACAACACATTCTACTTATTCAAAAGGGCATCCGACATGGTCAACAAGGCTTTCGACTTGTTCGACAAGGCATTCTGTTTGTTCTAAAGGCATTCGTCTAAGGCATACAAGGCATTTTACTTGTTCAACAAGGCATTCGACTTGGTCAAGATGGCATACAAGGCATTGTACTTGGTCAACGAGGCCTTTGACTTGGTCAACCAGGCACTCGACTTGTTCAACAAGGTATTACGTGGTCAACAAGCCATTCGACATGTTCAACAAGGCATTTGACTTGTTCTAAAGGGCATTCGACTTGGTCAACAAGGCGGTTGACTTTTTCAACGGGGCATTCGACATCGTCAACAAGGCATTCGACTTGTTCAACAAGGCTTTTGACTTGTTCAACAAGACATTCGACTTGATCAACAAGACATTCGACTTGTTCTAAAGGGCATTTAACTTGGTCAACAGGGCATACAAGGCATTTTACTTGTTCAACAAGGCATTCGACTTGGTCAACAAGGGATACAAGGCATTGTACTTATCCAAGAAGGGCTTCAACTTGGTCAATAAGGCATTCTAGTTTTTCAACAAGGGATTCTATTTGTTCAACAAGGCATACAAGGCATTGTACTTGTCCAAAAAGGCCTTTGACTTGGTCAACAAGGCACTCGACTTGTTCAACAAGGTATTACTTGGTTAACAAGGCACTCGAGTTGTTCAACAAGGCTTTCGACTTGTTCTAAAGGGCATTCGACTTGGTCAACAAGGCGGTTGGCTTCTTCAACAACGCATTAGACTTCGTAACCAAGGCATTCGACTTCGTCAACAAGGCATTCGACTTGATCACAAGGCTTTCGACTTGTCAAGGCATTCGACTTGTTCAAAATGGCATTTTACTTGTTCAACAAGGCATACAAGGCAGTGTACTTGTTCAACAAGGCCTTCGACTTGGTCAACAAGGCACTCGACTTGCTCGACAAGGTATTACTTGGTCAACAAGAAATGACTTTTTCAACAAGGCATTCGACTTGTTTAACAACACATTCTACTTATTCAAAAGGGCATCCGACATGGTCAACAAGGCTTTCGACTTGTTCGACAAGGCATTCTGTTTGTTCTAAAGGCATTCGTCTAAGGCATACAAGGCATTTTACTTGTTCAACAAGGCATTCGACTTGGTCAAGATGGCATACAAGGCATTGTACTTGGTCAACGAGGCCTTTGACTTGGTCAACCAGGCACTCGACTTGTTCAACAAGGTATTACGTGGTCAACAAGCCATTCGACATGTTCAACAAGGCATTTGACTTGTTCTAAAGGGCATTCGACTTGGTCAACAAGGCGGTTGACTTTTTCAACGGGGCATTCGACATCGTCAACAAGGCATTCGACTTGTTCAACAAGGCTTTTGACTTGTTCAACAAGACATTCGACTTGATCAACAAGACATTCGACTTGTTCTAAAGGGCATTTAACTTGGTCAACAGGGCATACAAGGCATTTTACTTGTTCAACAAGGCATTCGACTTGGTCAACAAGGGATACAAGGCATTGTACTTATCCAAGAAGGGCTTCAACTTGGTCAATAAGGCATTCTAGTTTTTCAACAAGGGATTCTATTTGTTCAACAAGGCATACAAGGCATTGTACTTGTCCAAAAAGGCCTTTGACTTGGTCAACAAGGCACTCGACTTGTTCAACAAGGTATTACTTGGTTAACAAGGCACTCGAGTTGTTCAACAAGGCTTTCGACTTGTTCTAAAGGGCATTCGACTTGGTCAACAAGGCGGTTGGCTTCTTCAACAACGCATTAGACTTCGTAACCAAGGCATTCGACTTCGTCAACAAGGCATTCGACTTTATCACAAGGCTTTCGACTTGTTCAAAATGGCATTTTACTTGTTCAACAAGGCATACAAGGCAGTGTACTTGTTCAACAAGGCCTTCGACTTGGTCAACAAGGCACTCGACTTGCTCGACAAGGTATTACTTGGTCAACAAGAAATGACTTTTTCAACAAGGCATTCGACTTGTTTAACAACACATTCTACTTATTCAAAAGGGCATCCGACATGGTCAACAAGGCTTTCGACTTGTTCGACAAGGCATTCTGTTTGTTCTAAAGGCATTCGTCTAAGGCATACAAGGCATTTTACTTGTTCAACAAGGCATTCGACTTGGTCAAGATGGCATACAAGGCATTGTACTTGGTCAACGAGGCCTTTGACTTGGTCAACCAGGCACTCGACTTGTTCAACAAGGTATTACGTGGTCAACAAGCCATTCGACATGTTCAACAAGGCATTTGACTTGTTCTAAAGGGCATTCGACTTGGTCAACAAGGCGGTTGACTTTTTCAACGGGGCATTCGACATCGTCAACAAGGCATTCGACTTGTTCAACAAGGCTTTTGACTTGTTCAACAAGACATTCGACTTGATCAACAAGACATTCGACTTGTTCTAAAGGGCATTTAACTTGGTCAACAGGGCATACAAGGCATTTTACTTGTTCAACAAGGCATTCGACTTGGTCAACAAGGGATACAAGGCATTGTACTTATCCAAGAAGGGCTTCAACTTGGTCAATAAGGCATTCTAGTTTTTCAACAAGGGATTCTATTTGTTCAACAAGGCATACAAGGCATTGTACTTGTCCAAAAAGGCCTTTGACTTGGTCAACAAGGCACTCGACTTGTTCAACAAGGTATTACTTGGTTAACAAGGCACTCGAGTTGTTCAACAAGGCTTTCGACTTGTTCTAAAGGGCATTCGACTTGGTCAACAAGGCGGTTGGCTTCTTCAACAACGCATTAGACTTCGTAACCAAGGCATTCGACTTCGTCAACAAGGCATTCGACTTTCATCACAAGGCTTCGACTTGTTCAAAATGGCATTTTACTTGTTCAACAAGGCATACAAGGCAGTGTACTTGTTCAACAAGGCCTTCGACTTGGTCAACAAGGCACTCGACTTGCTCGACAAGGTATTACTTGGTCAACAAGAAATGACTTTTTCAACAAGGCATTCGACTTGTTTAACAACACATTCTACTTATTCAAAAGGGCATCCGACATGGTCAACAAGGCTTTCGACTTGTTCGACAAGGCATTCTGTTTGTTCTAAAGGCATTCGTCTAAGGCATACAAGGCATTTTACTTGTTCAACAAGGCATTCGACTTGGTCAAGATGGCATACAAGGCATTGTACTTGGTCAACGAGGCCTTTGACTTGGTCAACCAGGCACTCGACTTGTTCAACAAGGTATTACGTGGTCAACAAGCCATTCGACATGTTCAACAAGGCATTTGACTTGTTCTAAAGGGCATTCGACTTGGTCAACAAGGCGGTTGACTTTTTCAACGGGGCATTCGACATCGTCAACAAGGCATTCGACTTGTTCAACAAGGCTTTTGACTTGTTCAACAAGACATTCGACTTGATCAACAAGACATTCGACTTGTTCTAAAGGGCATTTAACTTGGTCAACAGGGCATACAAGGCATTTTACTTGTTCAACAAGGCATTCGACTTGGTCAACAAGGGATACAAGGCATTGTACTTATCCAAGAAGGGCTTCAACTTGGTCAATAAGGCATTCTAGTTTTTCAACAAGGGATTCTATTTGTTCAACAAGGCATACAAGGCATTGTACTTGTCCAAAAAGGCCTTTGACTTGGTCAACAAGGCACTCGACTTGTTCAACAAGGTATTACTTGGTTAACAAGGCACTCGAGTTGTTCAACAAGGCTTTCGACTTGTTCTAAAGGGCATTCGACTTGGTCAACAAGGCGGTTGGCTTCTTCAACAACGCATTAGACTTCGTAACCAAGGCATTCGACTTCGTCAACAAGGCATTCGACTTTATCACAAGGCTTTCGACTTGTTCAAAATGGCATTTTACTTGTTCAACAAGGCATACAAGGCAGTGTACTTGTTCAACAAGGCCTTCGACTTGGTCAACAAGGCACTCGACTTGCTCGACAAGGTATTACTTGGTCAACAAGAAATGACTTTTTCAACAAGGCATTCGACTTGTTTAACAACACATTCTACTTATTCAAAAGGGCATCCGACATGGTCAACAAGGCTTTCGACTTGTTCGACAAGGCATTCTGTTTGTTCTAAAGGCATTCGTCTAAGGCATACAAGGCATTTTACTTGTTCAACAAGGCATTCGACTTGGTCAAGATGGCATACAAGGCATTGTACTTGGTCAACGAGGCCTTTGACTTGGTCAACCAGGCACTCGACTTGTTCAACAAGGTATTACGTGGTCAACAAGCCATTCGACATGTTCAACAAGGCATTTGACTTGTTCTAAAGGGCATTCGACTTGGTCAACAAGGCGGTTGACTTTTTCAACGGGGCATTCGACATCGTCAACAAGGCATTCGACTTGTTCAACAAGGCTTTTGACTTGTTCAACAAGACATTCGACTTGATCAACAAGACATTCGACTTGTTCTAAAGGGCATTTAACTTGGTCAACAGGGCATACAAGGCATTTTACTTGTTCAACAAGGCATTCGACTTGGTCAACAAGGGATACAAGGCATTGTACTTATCCAAGAAGGGCTTCAACTTGGTCAATAAGGCATTCTAGTTTTTCAACAAGGGATTCTATTTGTTCAACAAGGCATACAAGGCATTGTACTTGTCCAAAAAGGCCTTTGACTTGGTCAACAAGGCACTCGACTTGTTCAACAAGGTATTACTTGGTTAACAAGGCACTCGAGTTGTTCAACAAGGCTTTCGACTTGTTCTAAAGGGCATTCGACTTGGTCAACAAGGCGGTTGGCTTCTTCAACAACGCATTAGACTTCGTAACCAAGGCATTCGACTTCGTCAACAAGGCATTCGACTTATCACAAGGCTTTCGACTTGCTCGACTTCGTTCAAAATGGCATTTTACTTGTTCAACAAGGCATACAAGGCAGTGTACTTGTTCAACAAGGCCTTCGACTTGGTCAACAAGGCACTCGACTTGCTCGACAAGGTATTACTTGGTCAACAAGAAATGACTTTTTCAACAAGGCATTCGACTTGTTTAACAACACATTCTACTTATTCAAAAGGGCATCCGACATGGTCAACAAGGCTTTCGACTTGTTCGACAAGGCATTCTGTTTGTTCTAAAGGCATTCGTCTAAGGCATACAAGGCATTTTACTTGTTCAACAAGGCATTCGACTTGGTCAAGATGGCATACAAGGCATTGTACTTGGTCAACGAGGCCTTTGACTTGGTCAACCAGGCACTCGACTTGTTCAACAAGGTATTACGTGGTCAACAAGCCATTCGACATGTTCAACAAGGCATTTGACTTGTTCTAAAGGGCATTCGACTTGGTCAACAAGGCGGTTGACTTTTTCAACGGGGCATTCGACATCGTCAACAAGGCATTCGACTTGTTCAACAAGGCTTTTGACTTGTTCAACAAGACATTCGACTTGATCAACAAGACATTCGACTTGTTCTAAAGGGCATTTAACTTGGTCAACAGGGCATACAAGGCATTTTACTTGTTCAACAAGGCATTCGACTTGGTCAACAAGGGATACAAGGCATTGTACTTATCCAAGAAGGGCTTCAACTTGGTCAATAAGGCATTCTAGTTTTTCAACAAGGGATTCTATTTGTTCAACAAGGCATACAAGGCATTGTACTTGTCCAAAAAGGCCTTTGACTTGGTCAACAAGGCACTCGACTTGTTCAACAAGGTATTACTTGGTTAACAAGGCACTCGAGTTGTTCAACAAGGCTTTCGACTTGTTCTAAAGGGCATTCGACTTGGTCAACAAGGCGGTTGGCTTCTTCAACAACGCATTAGACTTCGTAACCAAGGCATTCGACTTCGTCAACAAGGCATTCGACTTTATCACAAGGCTTTCGACTTGTTCAAAATGGCATTTTACTTGTTCAACAAGGCATACAAGGCAGTGTACTTGTTCAACAAGGCCTTCGACTTGGTCAACAAGGCACTCGACTTGCTCGACAAGGTATTACTTGGTCAACAAGAAATGACTTTTTCAACAAGGCATTCGACTTGTTTAACAACACATTCTACTTATTCAAAAGGGCATCCGACATGGTCAACAAGGCTTTCGACTTGTTCGACAAGGCATTCTGTTTGTTCTAAAGGCATTCGTCTAAGGCATACAAGGCATTTTACTTGTTCAACAAGGCATTCGACTTGGTCAAGATGGCATACAAGGCATTGTACTTGGTCAACGAGGCCTTTGACTTGGTCAACCAGGCACTCGACTTGTTCAACAAGGTATTACGTGGTCAACAAGCCATTCGACATGTTCAACAAGGCATTTGACTTGTTCTAAAGGGCATTCGACTTGGTCAACAAGGCGGTTGACTTTTTCAACGGGGCATTCGACATCGTCAACAAGGCATTCGACTTGTTCAACAAGGCTTTTGACTTGTTCAACAAGACATTCGACTTGATCAACAAGACATTCGACTTGTTCTAAAGGGCATTTAACTTGGTCAACAGGGCATACAAGGCATTTTACTTGTTCAACAAGGCATTCGACTTGGTCAACAAGGGATACAAGGCATTGTACTTATCCAAGAAGGGCTTCAACTTGGTCAATAAGGCATTCTAGTTTTTCAACAAGGGATTCTATTTGTTCAACAAGGCATACAAGGCATTGTACTTGTCCAAAAAGGCCTTTGACTTGGTCAACAAGGCACTCGACTTGTTCAACAAGGTATTACTTGGTTAACAAGGCACTCGAGTTGTTCAACAAGGCTTTCGACTTGTTCTAAAGGGCATTCGACTTGGTCAACAAGGCGGTTGGCTTCTTCAACAACGCATTAGACTTCGTAACCAAGGCATTCGACTTCGTCAACAAGGCATTCGACTTTATCACAAGGCTTTCGACTTGTTCAAAATGGCATTTTACTTGTTCAACAAGGCATACAAGGCAGTGTACTTGTTCAACAAGGCCTTCGACTTGGTCAACAAGGCACTCGACTTGCTCGACAAGGTATTACTTGGTCAACAAGAAATGACTTTTTCAACAAGGCATTCGACTTGTTTAACAACACATTCTACTTATTCAAAAGGGCATCCGACATGGTCAACAAGGCTTTCGACTTGTTCGACAAGGCATTCTGTTTGTTCTAAAGGCATTCGTCTAAGGCATACAAGGCATTTTACTTGTTCAACAAGGCATTCGACTTGGTCAAGATGGCATACAAGGCATTGTACTTGGTCAACGAGGCCTTTGACTTGGTCAACCAGGCACTCGACTTGTTCAACAAGGTATTACGTGGTCAACAAGCCATTCGACATGTTCAACAAGGCATTTGACTTGTTCTAAAGGGCATTCGACTTGGTCAACAAGGCGGTTGACTTTTTCAACGGGGCATTCGACATCGTCAACAAGGCATTCGACTTGTTCAACAAGGCTTTTGACTTGTTCAACAAGACATTCGACTTGATCAACAAGACATTCGACTTGTTCTAAAGGGCATTTAACTTGGTCAACAGGGCATACAAGGCATTTTACTTGTTCAACAAGGCATTCGACTTGGTCAACAAGGGATACAAGGCATTGTACTTATCCAAGAAGGGCTTCAACTGGTCAATAAGGCATTCTAGTTTTTCAACAAGGGATTCTATTTGTTCAACAAGGCATACAAGGCATTGTACTTGTCCAAAAAGGCCTTTGACTTGGTCAACAAGGCACTCGACTTGTTCAACAAGGTATTACTTGGTTAACAAGGCACTCGAGTTGTTCAACAAGGCTTTCGACTTGTTCTAAAGGGCATTCGACTTGGTCAACAAGGCGGTTGGCTTCTTCAACAACGCATTAGACTTCGTAACCAAGGCATTCGACTTCGTCAACAAGGCATTCGACTTTATCACAAGGCTTTCGACTTGTTCAAAATGGCATTTTACTTGTTCAACAAGGCATACAAGGCAGTGTACTTGTTCAACAAGGCCTTCGACTTGGTCAACAAGGCACTCGACTTGCTCGACAAGGTATTACTTGGTCAACAAGAAATGACTTTTTCAACAAGGCATTCGACTTGTTTAACAACACATTCTACTTATTCAAAAGGGCATCCGACATGGTCAACAAGGCTTTCGACTTGTTCGACAAGGCATTCTGTTTGTTCTAAAGGCATTCGTCTAAGGCATACAAGGCATTTTACTTGTTCAACAAGGCATTCGACTTGGTCAAGATGGCATACAAGGCATTGTACTTGGTCAACGAGGCCTTTGACTTGGTCAACCAGGCACTCGACTTGTTCAACAAGGTATTACGTGGTCAACAAGCCATTCGACATGTTCAACAAGGCATTTGACTTGTTCTAAAGGGCATTCGACTTGGTCAACAAGGCGGTTGACTTTTTCAACGGGGCATTCGACATCGTCAACAAGGCATTCGACTTGTTCAACAAGGCTTTTGACTTGTTCAACAAGACATTCGACTTGATCAACAAGACATTCGACTTGTTCTAAAGGGCATTTAACTTGGTCAACAGGGCATACAAGGCATTTTACTTGTTCAACAAGGCATTCGACTTGGTCAACAAGGGATACAAGGCATTGTACTTATCCAAGAAGGGCTTCAACTTGGTCAATAAGGCATTCTAGTTTTTCAACAAGGGATTCTATTTGTTCAACAAGGCATACAAGGCATTGTACTTGTCCAAAAGGCCTTTGACTTGGTCAACAAGGCACTCGACTTGTTCAACAAGGTATTACTTGGTTAACAAGGCACTCGAGTTGTTCAACAAGGCTTTCGACTTGTTCTAAAGGGCATTCGACTTGGTCAACAAGGCGGTTGGCTTCTTCAACAACGCATTAGACTTCGTAACCAAGGCATTCGACTTCGTCAACAAGGCATTCGACTTTATCACAAGGCTTTCGACTTGTTCAAAATGGCATTTTACTTGTTCAACAAGGCATACAAGGCAGTGTACTTGTTCAACAAGGCCTTCGACTTGGTCAACAAGGCACTCGACTTGCTCGACAAGGTATTACTTGGTCAACAAGAAATGACTTTTTCAACAAGGCATTCGACTTGTTTAACACACATTCTACTTATTCAAAAGGGCATCCGACATGGTCAACAAGGCTTTCGACTTGTTCGACAAGGCATTCTGTTTGTTCTAAAGGCATTCGTCTAAGGCATACAAGGCATTTTACTTGTTCAACAAGGCATTCGACTTGGTCAAGATGGCATACAAGGCATTGTACTTGGTCAACGAGGCCTTTGACTTGGTCAACCAGGCACTCGAGGTGTTCAACAAGGTATTACGTGGTCAACAAGCCATTCGACATGTTCAACAAGGCATTTGACTTGTTCTAAAGGGCATTCGACTTGGTCAACAAGGCGGTTGACTTTTTCAACGGGGCATTCGACATCGTCAACAAGGCATTCGACTTGTTCAACAAGGCTTTTGACTTGTTCAACAAGACATTCGACTTGATCAACAAGACATTCGACTTGTTCTAAAGGGCATTTACTTGGTCAACAGGGCATACAAGGCATTTTACTTGTTCAACAAGGCATTCGACTTGGTCAACAAGGGATACAAGGCATTGTACTTATCCAAGAAGGGCTTCAACCTGGTCAATAAGGCATTCTAGTTTTTCAACAAGGGATTCTATTTGTTCAACAAGGCATACAAGGCATTGTACTTGTCCAAAAAGGCCTTTGACTTGGTCAACAAGGCACTCGACTTGTTCAACAAGGTATTACTTGGTTAACAAGGCACTCGAGTTGTTCAACAAGGCTTTCGACTTGTTCTAAAGGGCATTCGACTTGGTCAACAAGGCGGTTGGCTTCTTCAACAACGCATTAGACTTCGTAACCAAGGCATTCGACTTCGTCAACAAGGCATTCGACTTTATCACAAGGCTTTCGACTTGTTCAAAATGGCATTTTACTTGTTCAACAAGGCATACAAGGCAGTGTACTTGTTCAACAAGGCCTCGACTTGGTCAACAAGGCACTCGACTTGCTCGACAAGGTATTACTTGGTCAACAAGAAATGACTTTTTCAACAAGGCATTCGACTTGTTTAACACACATTCTACTTATTCAAAAGGGCATCCGACATGGTCAACAAGGCTTTCGACTTGTTCGACAAGGCATTCTGTTTGTTCTAAAGGCATTCGTCTAAGGCATACAAGGCATTTTACTTGTTCAACAAGGCATTCGACTTGGTCAAGATGGCATACAAGGCATTGTACTTGGTCAACGAGGCCTTTGACTTGGTCAACCAGGCACTCGACTTGTTACAAGGTATTACGTGGTCAACAAGCCATTCGACATGTTAACAAGGCATTTGACTTGTTCTAAAGGGCATTCGACTTGGTCAACAAGGCGGTTGACTTTTTCAACGGGGCATTCGACATCGTCAACAGGCATTCGACTTGTTCAACAAGGCTTTTGACTTGTTCAACAAGACATTCGACTTGATCAACAACGACATTCACTTGTCTAAGGGCATTTAACTTGGTCAACAGGGCATACAAGGCATTTTACTTGTTCAACAAGGCTTCGACTTGGTCACAAGGGATACAAGGCATTGTACTTATCCAAGAAGGGCTTCAACTGGTCATAGGCATTCTAGTTTTTCAACAAGGGATTCTATTTGTTCAACAAGGCATACAAGGCATTGTACTTGTCCAAAAGGCCTTGACTTGGTCAACAAGGCACTCGACTTGTTCAACAGGTATTACTTGGTTAACAAGGCACTCGAGTTGTTCAACAAGGCTTTCGACTTGTTCTAAAGGGCATTCGACTTGGTCAACAAGGCGGTTGGCTTCTTCAACAACGCATTAGACTTCGTAACCAAGGCATTCGACTTTGTCAACAAGGCATTCGACTTGATCACAAGGCTTTCGACTTGCTCGCCAAGCATTCGACTGTCAAATGGCATTTTACTTGTTCACAAGGCATACAAGGCAGTACTTGTTCAACAAGGCCTTCGACTTGGTCAACAAGGCACTCGACTTGCTCGACAAGGTTTACTTGGTCAACAAAATGACTTTTTCAACAAGGCATTCGACTTGTTTAACAACACATTCTACTTATTCAAAAGGCATCCGACATGGTCAACAAGGCTTTCGACTTTCGACAAGGCATTCTGTTTGTTCTAAAGGCATTCGTCTAAGGCATACAAGGCATTTTACTTGTTCAACAAGGCATTCGACTTGGTCAAGATGGCATACAAGGCATTGTACTTGGTCAACGAGGCCTTTGACTTGGTCAACCAGGCACTCGACTTGTTCAACAAGGTATTACGTGGTCAACAAAGCCATTCGACATGTTCAACAAGGCATTTGACTGTTCTAAAGGGCATTCGACTTGGTCAACAAGGCGGTTGACTTTTTCAACGGGGCATTCGACATCGTCAACAAGGCATTTGACTTGTTCAACAAGACATTCGACTTGATCAACAAGACATTCGACTTGTTCTAAAGGGCATTTAACTTGGTCAACAGGGCATACAAGGCATTTTACTTGTTCAACAAGGCATTCGACTTGGTCAACAAGGGATACAAGGCATTGTACTTATCCAGAAGGCTTCAACTTGGTCAATAAGGCATTCTAGTTTTTCACAAGGGATTCTATTTGTTCAACAAGGCATACAAGGCATTGTACTTGTCCAAAAAGGCCTTTGACTTGGTCAACAAGGCACTCGACTTGTTCAACAAAGGTATTACTGGTTAACAAGGCACTCGAGTTGTTCAACAAGGCTTTCGACTTGTTCTAAAGGGCATTCGACTTGGTCAACAAGGCGGTTGGCTTCTTCAACAACGCATTAGACTTCGTAACCAAGGCATTCGACTTCGTCAACAAGGCATTCGACTTTATCACAAGGCTTTCGACTTGTTCAAAATGGCATTTTACTTGTTCACAAGGCATACAAGGCAGTGTACTTGTTCAACAAGGCCTCGACTTGGTCAACAAGGCACTCGACTTGCTCGACAAGGTATTACTTGGTCAACAAAAATGACTTTTTCAACAAGGCATTCGACTTGTTTAACAACACATTCTACTTATTCAAAAGGGCATCCGACATGGTCAACAAGGCTTTCGACTTGTTCGAAAGGCATTTGTTTGTTCTAAAGGCATTCGTCTAAGGCATAAGGCATTTTACTTGTTCAACAAGGCATTCGACTTGGTCAAGATGGCATACAAGGCATTGTACTTGGTCAACGAGGCCTTTGACTTGGTCAACCAGGCACTCGACTTGTTCAACAAGGTATTACGTGGTCAACAAGCCATTCGACATGTTCAACAAGGCATTTGACTTGTTCTAAAGGGCATTCGACTTGGTCAACAAGGCGGTTGACTTTTTCAACGGGCATTCGACATCGTCAACAAGGCATTCGACTTGTTCAACAAGGCTTTTGACTTGTTCAACAAGACATTCGACTTGATCAACAAGACATTCGACTTGTTCTAAAGGGCATTTAACTTGGTCAAGGGCATACAAGGCATTTTACTTGTTCAACAAGGCATTCGACTTGGTCAACAAGGGATAAGGCATTGTACTTATCCAAGAAGGGCTTCAACTTGTCAATAAGGCATTTAGTTTTTAAACAAGGGATTCTATTTGTTCAACAAGGCATACAGGCATTGTACTTGTCCAAAATCAACAAGGCGGTTGGCTTCTTCAACAACGCATTAGACTCGTAACCAAGGCATTCGACTTCGTCAACAAGGCATTCGACTTTATCACAAGGCTTCGACTTGTTCAAAATGGCATTTTACTTGTTCAACAAGGCATACAAGGCAGTGTACTTGTTCAACAAGGCCTTCGACTTGGTCAACAGGCACTCGACTTGCTCGACAATATTACTTGGTCAACAAGAAATGACTTTTCAACAAGGCATTCGACTGTTTAACAACACATTCTACTTATTCAAAGGGCATCCGACATGGTCAACAAGGCTTTGACTGTTCGACAAGGCATTCTGTTTGTTCTAAAGGCATTCGTCTAAGGCATACAAGGCATTTTACCTTGTTCAACAAGGCATTCGACTTGGTCAAGATGGCATACAAGGCATTGTACTTGGTCAACGAGGCCTTTGACTTGGTCAACCAGGCACTCGACTTGTTCAACAGGTATTACGGTCAACAAGCCATTCGACATGTTCAACAAGGCATTTGACTTTTCTAAAGGGCATTCGACTTGGTCAACAAGGCGGTTGACTTTTTCAACAGGGCATTCGACATCGTCACAAGGCATTCGACTTGTTCAACAAGGCTTTTGACTTGTTCAACAAGACATTCGACTTGATCAACAAGACATTCGACTGTTCTTAAAGGGCATTTAACTTGGTCAACAAGGCATACAAGGCATTTTACTTGTTCAACAAGGCATTCGACTTGGTCAACAAGGCGACTTGATCAACAAGACATTCGACTTGTTCTAAAGGCATTTAACTTGGTCACAAGCATACAAGGCTTTTACTTGTTCAACAAGGCATTCGACTGGTCAACAAAGGATACAAGGCATTGTACTTATCCAAGAAGGGCTTCAACTTGTTCAACAAGGCATTCTACTTTTCAACAAGGGATTCTATTTGTTCAACAAGGCATACAAGGCATTGTACTTGTTCAAAAAGGCCTTTGACTTGGTCAACAAGGCACTCGACTTGTTCATCAAGGTATTAAGAGGTCAAAAAGGCATTCGACTTATTCAATAAGGCATTCGACTTGGTCAACAAGTTGACTTCTTCAACGGGGCATTCGACTGCGTCAACAAGGCATTCGACTTGTTCAACAAGGCTTCGGACTTGTTCAACAAGGTATTCGACTCGTTCTAAAGGGCATTCGACTTGGTCAACAAGGCATACAAGGCATTTTACTTGTTCAACAAGACATTCGACTTGGTCAACGGCGTACAAGGCATCGTACTTGTTCAACAAGGCCTTCGACTTTGTCAACAAGGCACTCGACTTGTTCGACAAGGTGTTATTTGGTCATTAAGGAATGGCTTTTTCAACAAGGCATTCGACTTTTTCAACAAGGCATTCGACTTGTTCTAAAGGGCATTCGACTTGGTCAACAAGGCGGTTGACTTCTTCAACAACGTATTAGACTTCGTAACCAAGGCATTCGACTTCGTCAACAAGGCATTCGACTTCGTCAACAAGGCACTTGTTCAATAAGGCATTTGACATGTTTAGCGAGACATTCGACTTGGTCAACAAGGCATTACTTGGTAATCAAGGCATTCGACTTGATCACAAGGCTTTCGACTTGCTCGCCAAGACATTCGACTTTTTCAAAATGGCATTTTACTTGTTCAACAAGGCATACAAGGCAGTGTACTTGTTCAACATGGCCTTCGACTTGGTCAACAATGCACTCGACTTGTCCGACAAGGTATTACTTGGTCAACAAGGAATGACTTTTTCAACAAGGCATTCGACTTGCTTAAAAGGGCATACGACTTGGTCAACAAGGCATACAAGGTATTCTACTTGTCCAACAAGGCATTCGACTTGTTGGACAAGGTACCCGACTTGTGCAACAAGGCCTTCCACTTGGTCAACAATGCACTCGACTTGTCCGACAAGGTATTACTTGGTCAACAAGGAATGACTTTTTCAACAAGGCACTCGACTTGTTCGACAAGGTATTACTTGGTCAAAAAGGAACGACTTTTTCAACAAGTCATTCGACTTTTTAACCAAGGCATTATACTTGTGCAAATGGGCATCCGACTTGGTCAACAAGGTATACAAGGCATTCTACTTGTCAAATAAGGCAGTCGACTTGTTTCACAAGGCATCCTACTTGGTTAACAAGGCATTCTATTCTGTCAAAAAAGTATGACTTGGTCAACAAGGCACTTGTCTTGTTCAACAAGGCACTTGACTTGTTCAACAAGGCACTCGACTTGTTTAACAAGTTATTCAACTTGTTCAACAAGGCATTATACTTGGTCAACAAGGCATTTGACTTGTTCAATAAGGCATTTGACATGTTTAGACATTCGACTTGTTCAACAAGGCCTTACGTGGTAAACAAGGCATCCGACTTGTCCAACAAAGCCTTACGTGGTAAACAAGGCTTCCGACTTGTTCAACAAGGCTGTCGACTTGCTCAATAACGCATTCGATTTGGTCAACAAGGCGGTTGACTTCTTCAACAAGGCATTCGACTTCGTCAACAAGTCATTTGACTTGTTCAATAAGGCATTTGACATGTTTAGCGAGACATTCGACTTGGTCAACAAGGTATTACTTGGTCATCAAGGCATTCGATTTGTTCACAAGGCTTTTGACTTGTTTGACAAGGCATTCGACTTGTTCAAAATGGAATTTTACTTGTTCAACAAGGCATACGAGGCAGTGTACTTGTTCAACAAGGCCTTCGACTTGGTCAACAAGGCACTCGACGACTTCTCTCTAGTTTCTCTCTCTAGCGAATTCTCTCTCCCAAAACTAATACCTAAAAAATCGTCGTTGACCAATTTTCCCCCCTTTTTGACCCGTAATTGATTTTCCATCGTCTACCTGCCTTGACCACTGTTCGAGGGCGAATTGCAGCCTCCATCGCCGGGATCAGACGGCGATTGGAGGGCTTTTGGAGCGAGATGCTGCCTTTTCTTCTAACTTTCATCTGTTGACGGAGCGCGTCTCCTTCCGTGGGGGTTGCGGCGATTGCTGAGGTCGTGGTGCTGACCGACAAGAAACGGTCACACAAGGAGCCCCGACCATGCCGGATTTGGAAGCGTTAAGTGCAGCTTATCCGGCTTTTGCGGCTGCGTTTGATAGTGAGCGATTTAGGGCACTAATGAGCCAAGTGCAGGGGCCGAGTGTGGTTGACGATGATACCGCGCGATTGGCTGGGCAGAGGTCGGGGGAATTACTCACAGAAGCGCGGGGGCCTAGGGCAATGAGCGGGTCACCTAATCGGCGTGAGGAGAGGCCTGTGCGATTAGAGGAATTCTACGCCATAATCCTCGGTTTTTTCGGCGCGGTGTGTGTGAGGATGAGTCCCTGGCTCAGGATGGTGATAATGTTGATGAGGAGATTGTAGTTGATATCGGCAGGACAGACAAGGTGACCACGGCGAAGACTAGGGATCCGATTTACCAGAGTCTGGCAGTTCACAGCCGTTTCCTGAAGCATCTGATGTCTATGCTACACCAACTGGATTGGTTAATTCTGGGAACCCGAATGCAGGGTCTGTTTTCTCACGACTTGGGCCCTCAATGACGAAGGGCTTATAGCCAAGGCAACCTGTGTCATTTGCAGAGGCGTGACAAGGAAAGGGCGCTCCATCACAAAAGATGGCATATCTTTCACCCGCCCTCGATTGTGAATGGGGTGGCTGGGTGCGTGCTCCATTGGAGTGGCGCGGCGTGGCTGTGAACGATGGAAGAATACTCTCGTGGGTTATTTCCTTGGCCGTAAGCCGTATTTCCCTTTCGTGGAGAGTTACTTCAGATCGATTTGGAAGGGATTGGCAGAGGTTCGTACGACTGTTAATGGTTTTTTCATGTTTAGTTTGATCGGATGGTGTAAGGATGCGGTTTTAGAGGGTGGACCTTGGCTCATGCAAGGCCAGCCGTTATTCCTTGAACCTTGGCGACCACGCATGACTTTTACGCGCAAGGAGGTGGTGGAGCTGCCATTATGGGTCAAGCTATGGATGTTCCATCTGACCTTTGGACACAAGAGGGGCTGGGGCTAGTTGCAAGTGCGGTGGGAAGGCCATTGTATGCAGACAGAATCACGGCGACGGGGGAAAGACTTGATTATGCCCGGGTCTGTGTAATGAAGAAATTGCTGAGCCATTTATTGAGACTTTTGATGTTTGCTCAAGGTGAGGAAGGGGAAGCGGATGTGAAAGTACCTATACGGGTGGAGTTTGATTGGAGACCATCTAAATGTGATTATTGTTCATCATGGGCACATGGGGCAAGCCCTTTGCCCACAGCGACCGAAGAAGATGGCAGCAGGGACGTCAAAACCTCATCGCCAATATGAGGGAGCGAGGAAGGCATGGAAGGCCAAAGTGGCAACCCAAAGCAGGAGCTGTTGTCACTGGGCACGCACACCCAGCCCGTAAAGGTCCCGTTCTCGTTATGATAGAGGCGGAGGTCAGGGGCAGGGGACCTTGGAGCACAACAGCCGGATAGCGTATGTAAGATAGGGGGCGCCTTACATGCCCACATGAAGAATGGCAACAGGTGGGAGCCAAAGGAAAGCCGTTATGGTTGGGCTGCTAATGCTGGAACTGAACGACAACCTGAAGAGCTGAAACATCTCGTCCTCCAGAAGCAGCCGAGCCTCTTTCTGGGGTGCAGAACCGTTTGACCTTCTTCGGGATGTGCCTGAAGATAGCAATTACACCTCATTTACGGGCCCTAAAGCAAACGCAGCCCGTAACAGGGTGCTTTATGTTCTGTTGGAGCATGGAATGTACGTGGTCTTAATAAGCAAGACCACAGGAGTGCGGTGCGGGAGTTGATATCGCGAGAGGGGTTGTGTATGATTGGGCTGCTAGAACGAGAGTGGCGGCATCTAATGAGGGTTTATTTCGAGTAGCATTCGGTCTCATTGGCGATGGTTCTCTGATTATGATGAAGGGCCATCGTCACGCATATGGGTGGGTTGGGATCCCTTTGTTTGAATGTGGATGTCCTGGGGTTCTCAGCCCAAGCTGTACATTGTCGAGTGAAGTCGGCATATACGGGGGAGATCATTTACTGTCTTTTGCTTATGGGAAGTCCAGGAGGAGGAGAGAAGGCCATTATGGGGGGAATTGAACCATGGCAGCGACTCGAGTGGCGGATGCATGGATCGTATTGGGGGATTTCAATGCTATTTTGCACGCGGGTGAGGGTCGTGGTGGTTCGGCATCTAAGCATGATATGGAGGAATTCCAAGAGTGCCTGGTTAGTGCTGATTTGGTGACGATACCTACGATGGGCCAGGTATTCACGTGTATAATCAACAGAGATCTGATGCGGGGTTTGGAGGAGATTGGACCGTATATACTGGAAATCCTCAATGGTTTGCCCGGTTTACGAACTCCTTCTGTAGGTGTGGGCTACCAGCAACTTCGGATCACTCCCTGTGTTTTTGGAAATACTACGACACGACAGTATAAGGCAACATTTCGCTTTGACAATTTTCTGGCGAAAGATCCGGCCTTCTTAGGTATTGTTCAAAATGTCTGGAACACTCCTTTACATGGTTATCCTATGTTCGTGTTGGTGAGGAGGCTTAAGATGTTGAAACCCATACTGATGCGACTGCGAAGATCGAAGGGAGACTTGACGGCGAATGTCACAGAAGCAAGCATTTCCTTGATATTGCACAGGATTTTGCGTCATGGTTCCCTGAGGAGGACTCTTTCTATGAGCTGGAAAGGCTGTGTCGTGTGTTTATGCCAAAGCAGTGGAGATGGAGCAATCGGTGTTATCGCAGCGGGCCAAGATTGCATGGCTGAAGGATGGGGACCAGTGCTCATCTTATTTCTTTCGTCGAGTTGCCATGAGGCGAGCTTCCAACCGTATCTGGTCCCTTGAGGATGCCAATGGCGATCTCATTGAAGAACCATCTCAGGTGGAAGCTGAAATGATTGGGTTCTATCAGGACCTATTGGGGCAGTCTGCCCTGTACTCCGATTCGTCCTGTTGACGTGCAGAGAGCTGTGACGAGTACGCTTTCCCCAGCGGACGCTGCATCCATGATCACTAAGGTGACTGCCACTGAAGTGCGTGAGGCGCTTTTCTCTATGGGGGATGAGAAGGCGCCAGGACCTGACGGGTACACGGTAGCATTTTTTCGAGCTGCGTGGGGGATTGTTGGCGATGAGGTGGTGAAGGCGATTCAAGATTTCTTCATAACGGGCAGATTACTGAAGGGACTAAATAGCACCCTCATCACGTTAATCCCGAAGCGAGAAACACCTCGCGTGCAACGGAGTTCAGACCCATTTCCTGTTGCAATGTTGTATATAAGGTGATCTCCAAGATTTTAGCTAATCGACTAAAGGGGCATCTCGCTACTTTGGTACATGGCTCACAGACAGCATTTATCCCAGGCGACGATCAGCGATAACGTGTTATTGGCGCAGGAGCTATGCCTTGGGTACAAGTCTAAGGGCCGGCCACCGCGTGCTATGTTCAAGATTGACCTGGCCAAGGCGTACGACAAGGTCGAATGGGAGTTTTTGCTTGCGGTCTTAGGGGCTATGGGTTTTTCATCCTACGTACATTGGATGGATTCGAGCGTGCCTGACAACAACGGCCTTTTCGCTGAATCTGAATGGTAAGGTGGTGGGTTTTTTTCCAAGGCAAGAGGGGTATTCGACAGGGGACCCCATATCCCCCTATCTATTTACACTAGTGATGGAGGTCCTCCACGGACTTCTCAAGGTTGGCATTATGGAGGAGCCGCGCTTCAAATATCATTGGCGTTGCGAGACAATTGGCATGGTGTCGTTAGCATTTGCGGATGACCTCTTGCTTTTCAGCCACGCGGATGTCATTTCAGTTGGGGTGTTGAAGAAAGCTTTGGGTGAATTTGCCCGGTTGTCAGGGTTGATCCCTAACCCTAACAAGAGTGAGATGTTTATTTCGAGGCGGGCTGAAAGCTTGATTGCACAGATTCATGCACTCATGGGTTATCGAGTGGGGAAGTTGCCGGTGCGATACTTAGGAGTGCCCCTCATTACTACTTCGCTTGACGATTGGAGACTGTGCTCCTCTTTTACAGAAAGTGGACCAGCGGTTGGGATCATGGCTCAATCTGTCTTTATCTTATGCGGGTCGACTGCAGCTAGTTAAATCGGTCTTGCAGCGCTTCATGCCTACTGGTCAGGTATGTTCTTGTTACCTAAGGGATGATCCGAGCGTTGGAGGCGCGTTTTAGGAAATTTTTGTGGAGAGGTACATCACCTAAGGTGGCATGGGAGGTTTTATGTTTACCCAGTTACTGAAGGGGGATTGGGCCTGAGGTCTATTTCTGTCGACAACAAGGTTCTCTTTCTGAAGCACTTGTGGAGTGTACTTACCAAGTCCCCGGATTCGATTTGGGTCGAATGGCTCTATAGGACGCGGTTGTATTCTCGATCACTATGGGATTTACCGGTCTCGACGAATGATGCTTGGAGCTGGAGAAAGCTGATGCAGTTACGCCCTTTATTCAGGTCTATGATTACATTTCGCATGTGGTGATGGCTCTACGATCTGGCTATGGAAGGATCCTTGGTTGCTATCTACGTCGCTGTTGGAGCGATTTCCTAGGGGCCCTATTGCGATGGGGCTGCATATCGATTTACGATTGAGTCTAGTCCTTAATTCGCAGGGTGGAATTGGCCAGGACAAGGGGCGGTGGAGTATCTTGAGATTAGCCGCCTCTTACCTAATGTGGTTCGTGGGGATCAGGATGGTGTTTGTGGACGGGTTCGCCGAATGGATCTATGACTGCTTCTTTGGCTTACAACGCGTTGCGATACAGGAGGCCCCCTGTGGGTTGGGCGGTATTATTTGGAGGACCGTTGAAGATTCCACGACATGAATTTATTTTATATCTGGGATTACAGGATCGGCTCTCGACTAGGACAAACCGTGGATTGCTCGGAGGGCGGGAACCCAAGCTTGTGTCCTCTGTGAGGAGTTGCATTACGAGACTGTCCAACATCTATTCTTTGATTGTCCTTTTTCACGACAATGTCTTCGTCTCTTGCGCCATCGGATTCGCTGGATTTGGCCTTATCGGGATTGGACTACGGGCATTCGGTGGGCGGCTGTCCGCTGGCGAAGGAAGCATCTTCTCCATGCAGCTTCTCGTCATATCCTAGCATCCCTTGTCTACCATATTTGGCAGGCAAGGAACAGGCGCTGGAAGGAGGATCCACCACGACTCCACAACGGCTTGTGGGGTGTGTTCTTGCCTTGGCTATCACGCGTATTGGTGGTACATCCATGAAGTATGAACTTCATCGGGCGGCTATACGCCGATTATGGCGTGTGGCTTGGTAGGATTAGTTTTGTTTGATTGGATGTTTTGTTGTTGATTGTTGATAGGGTCATTGGTTGATTGGTTGATTGGTTATTCATTCATTGTTGTTACCAGTAGTCTGTTACTGGTTGGTAGAGGAGTTTTTCTCCTGTTCATTTGTACATTTTTTACGATCTATATACATGGGACTTTACACCAAAAAAAAACAAGGCACTCGACTTATTCGACAAGGTATTACTTTGTCAACAAGGAATGACTTCTTCAACAAGGCATTCGACTTGTTTAACAACACATTCTACTTGTTCAAAAGGGCATCCGACATGGTCAGCAACGCATACAAGGCATTCTACTTGTCCAACAAGGCATTCGACTTGTTTCACAAGGCATCCTACTTGGTTAACAAGGCACCCGACTTGTTCAACAAGTCATTCTACTTGGTCAAAAAAGCATGACTTGGTCAACAATGCACTTGACTTGTTCTGCAAGGCATTCGACTTGTTCAACAAGGCATTCTACTTGTTCTAAAGGGCATTCGACTTGGTCAACAAGGCATACAAGACATTTTACTTGTTCAACAAGGCATTCGACTTGGTCAACATGGCATACAAGGCATTGTACTTGTTCAAAAAGGCCTTGGACTTGGTCAACAAGACACTCGACTTGTTAGACAAGGTATTACTTGGTCAAAAAGGAATGACTTTTTCAAAAGGTATTCGACTTGTTTAAAAGGGCATACGACTTGGTCAACCAGGCATACAAAGTATTTTACTTGTCGAACAAGGCATTCGACTAGTTGAACAAGGCACCCGACTTGTTCAACAAGGCATTCTACTTGGTTGAAAAGGCATGAATTGGTCAACAAGGCACTTGACTTGTTCAACAAGGCACTCGACTTGTTCAACAAGACATTCGACTTGATAAACAAGGCATACAAGGCATGATATTTGTTCATCAAGGCCTTTGACTTGGTCAACAAGGCACTCGACTTGTTCAACAAGGTATTACTTGGTTAACAAGGCACTCGAGTTGTTCAACAAGGCATTCGACTTGTTCTAAAGGGCGTTCGACTTGGTCGACAAGGCGGTTTACTTCTTCAACAACGCATTAGACTTCGTAACCAAGGCATTCGACTTCATCAACAAGGCATTCGACTTCGTCAACAAGGCATTTGACATGTTAAATAACGCATTTGACATGTTTAGCGAGATATTCGACTTGGTCAACAAGGCATTACTTGGTCATGACCTTCGATTTGTTCACAAGGCTTTTGACTTGTTCGACAAGGTATTCGACTTGTTCAAAATGGCATTTTACTTGTTCAACAAGGAATACAAGGCAGTGTACTTGTTTAACAAGGCCTTCGACTTGGTCAACAAGGCACTCGACTTGTTCGACAAGGTATTACTTGGTAAACAAGGAATGACTTTTTCAACAAGGCATTCGACTTGTTTAACAACACATTCTACTAGTTCAAAAGGGCATCCGACATGGTCAACAAGGCTTTCGACTTGTTCAAAAGGGCATTGGACTTGTTCAACAAGGCATTCTACTTGTTCTAAAGGCATTCGTCTTGGTCAACAAGTCATACAAGGCATTTTACTTGTTCAAGAAGGCATTCGACTTGGTCAACAAGTTATACAAGGCATTGTACTTGTTCAACAAGGCCTTTGCTTGGTCAACGAGGCACTCGACTTGTTCAACAAGGTATTACGTTGTCAACAAGGCATTAGACTTGTTCGACAATGCATTCTGTTTTTTCTAAAGGCATTCGTCTTGGTCAACAAAGCATACAAGGCATTTTACTTGTTCAACAAGGCATTCGACTTGGTCAAAAGGGCATACAAGGATTTTACTTGGTCAACGAGGCCTTTGACTTGGTCAACCAGGCACTCGACTTGTTCAACAAGGTATTACGTGGTCAATAAGGCATTCGACATGTTCAACAAGGCATTCGACTTGTTCTAAAGCGCATTCGACTTGGTCAACAAGGTGGTTGACTTCTTCAACGGGGCATTCGACTTCGTCAACAAGGCATTCGACTTGTTCAACAAGGCTTTTGACTTGTTCAACAAGACATTCGACTTTATCAACAAGGCATTCTACTTGTTCTAAAGGGCATTTAACTTGGTCAACAAGGCATACAAGGCATTTTACTCCTTCAACAAGGCATTCGACTTGGTCAACATGGGATACAAGGCATTGTACTTATCGAAGAAGGCCTTCAACTTGGTCAACAAGGCATTCTACTTTTTCAACAAGGGATTCTATTTGTTCAACAAGGCATAAAAGGCATTGTACTTGTTCAAAAAGGCCTTTGACTTGGTCAACAAGGCACTCGACTTGTTCATCAAGGTATTACGTGGTCAAAAAGGCATCCGACTTATTCAACAAGGCACTCGACTTGGTCAACAAGGCAGTTGACTTCTTCAACGGGGCATTCGTCTTCGTCAACAAGGCATTCGACTTGTTCAACAAGGCTTTGGACTTGTTCAACAAGGCATTCGACTTGTTCTAAAGGGCATTCGACTAGGTCAACAAGGCATTTTACTTGTTCAACAAGGCATTCGACTTGGTCAACACGGCGTACAAGGCATTGTACTTGTTCAACAAGGCCTTTGACTTGGTCAACAAGGCACTCGACTTGTTCGACAAGGTGTTACTTGGTCATCAAGGAATGACTTTTTTAACAAGGCATTCGACTTTTTCAACAAAGCATTCTACTTGTTCAAAAAGGCATATGACTTGGTCAGCAAGGCATACAAGGCATTCTACTTGTCCAACAAGGCATTCGACTTGTTTCACAAGGCATTCTACTTGGTTAACAAGGCACCCGACTTGTTTAACAATGCATTCTACTTGGTCAAAAAGGCATGACTTGGTCAACAAGGTACTCGACTTGTTCAACAAGGCCTTCAACTTGTTCAACAAGGCATTCGACTTGTTGAAAATGGCATTTTACTTGTTCAACAAGGCATTCGACTTGGTCAACAAGGCATACAAGGCATTGTACTTGTCCAAGAAGGCCTTCGAATTGGTCAACAAGACACTTGACTTGTTCGACAAGGTATTACTTGGTCAACAAGGAACGAGTTTTTCAACAAGGCATTCGACTTTTCTAACAAGGCATTATACTTGTGCAAATGGGCATCCGTCTTGGTCAACAAGGCAGACAAGGCATTCTACTCGTCCAACAAGGCATTTGACTTGTTTAACAAGGCATCCTACTTGGTTAACAAGGTACCCGACTTGCTCAACAAGGCATTACATGGTCATCAGTGCACTTGACTTGTTCTACAAGGCACTCGACTTGTTTAACAAGGCATTCTACTTGGTCAACAAGGCATTTGACTTGTTCAATAAGGCATTTGAAATGTTTAGCAAGACATTCGACTCGTTCAACAAGGTCTTACATGGTAAACAAGGCATCAGACTTGTTCAACAAGGCTTTCGACGTGCTCAACAAGGCATTCTACTTGGTCTAAAGGGCATTCGATTTGGTCAACAAGGCGGTTGACTTTTTCAACAAGGCATTCGACTTCGTGAACAAGGCAGTCGACTTGTTCAATAAGGCATTTGACATGTTTAGCGAGACATTCGACTTGGTCAACAAGGCATTACTTGGTCATCTAGGCATTAGACTTGTTCACAAGGCTTTCAACTTGTTCAACAAGGCATTCGACTTGTTCAAAATGACGTTTTACTTGTTCAACAAAACATACAAGGAAGTGTACTTGTTCAACAAGGCCTTCGACTTCGTCGACAAGGCACTCGACTTGTTCGACAAGGTATTACTTGGTCACAAGGAATGACTGTTTCAACAAGGCATTCGACTTGTCTAACAACGCATTCTACTAGTTTAAAACGGCATCCGACATGGTCAACAAGGCTTTCGACTTGTTTAACAAGCATTAGAGTTGTTCAGCAAGGCATTCTACTTGTTCTAAAGGCATTCGTCTTGGTCAACAAGGCATATAATGAATTTTAGTTGTTCAACAACGCCTTTGACTTGGTCAACAAGGTATACAAGGCATTGTACTTGTTCAACAAGGCCTTTGACTTGGTCAACCATGCACTCGACTTGTTCAACAAGGTATTACGTGGTCAACAAGGCATTCGACTTGTTCTAAAGGGCATTCGACTTGGTCAACAAGGCAGTTGACTTCTTCAGCGGGTCATTCAACTTCGTCAACAAGGCATTCGACTTGTTTAACAAGGCTTTTGACTTGTTCAACAAGGCATTCGACTTGTTCTAAAGGGCATTCGACTTGGTCAACAAGGCGGTTGACTTCTTCAGCAGGGCATTCGACTTCGTCAACAAGGCATTCGACTTGTTCAACAAGGCTTTTGACATGTTCAACAAGGCATACAACTTGATCAACAAGACATTCTACTTGTTCTAAAGGGCATTCGACTTGGTCAACAAGGCATACAAGGCATTTTACTTGTTCAACAAGGCATTCGACTTGGTCAACAAGGCATACAAGGCATTGTACTTGTCCAAGAAGGCCTTCGACTTGGTCAACAAGACACTAGACTAGTTCGACAAGGTATTACTTGGTCAACAAGGAACGAGTTTTTCAACAAGGCATTCGACTTTTCCAACAAGGCATTATACTTGTGCAAATGGGCATCCGACTTGGTCAACAAGGCATACAAGGCATTCTACTCGTCCAACAAGGCATTTGACTTGTTTAACAAGGCATCTTACTTGGTTAACAAGGCACCCGACTTGTTCAACAAGTCATTCTACTTGGTCAAAAAAGCATCACTTGGTCAACAAGGCACTTGACTTGTTCAACAAGGCACTCGACTTGTTTAACAAGGCATTCAACTTGTTCAACAAGGCATTATACTTGGTCAACAAGGCATTTGACTTATTCAATAAGGCATTTGACATGTTTAGCGAGACATTCGACTTGTTTAACAAGGCCTTACACGGTAAACAAGGCTTCCGTCTTGTTCAACAAGGCTTTCGACTTGCACAATAAGGCATTCTACTTGTTCTAACGGGCATTCGACTTGGTCAACAAGGCAGTTGACTTCTTCAACAAGGCATTCGACTTCGTTAACAAGGCATTCGACTTGTTCAATAAGGCTGGTCAACAAGGCATTACTTGGTCATCAAGGCATTCAGTTTGTTCAATAAGGCATTTGACATGTTTAGCGAGACATTCGACTTGTTCAACAAGGCCTTACTTGGTAAACAAGGCTTTCGACTTCGTCAACAAGGCCTTACTTTTTCAGCAAGGCATTCGACTTCGTCAACAAGGCATTTGACTTGTTCAATAAGGCATTTGACATGTTTAGCGAGAAATTCGACTTGGTCAACAAGGCATTACTTGGTCATGGCATTCGATTTGTTCACAAGGCTTTCGACTTGTTCGACAAGGCATTCGACTTGTTCAAAATGTCATTTTACTTGTTCAACAAGGCATACAAGGCAGTGTACTTTGTTCAACAAGGCCTTCGACTTGGTCAACAAGGCACTCGACTTATTCGACAAGGTATTACTGTTAGGGATATGCCCTCGAATGCTATACGAGGATTGGATATGTATAGGGCATTAGCTTATTTATCATTTGATTGTCAATGTAATCAAACATTGTTTTGCGTATTAATAAAGGCATTATTCGTTTATTTGTTATATGAGTTCTTTACTTAGCATCGGGTAAAGCAATAAATGAATAAATCCAAATGTGTCGAGTTGAGTCACTGTTCTCGATGGGTGCGAGAGAGGAAGGCACCAGTGGACTCTTAACCTCGAACATAAAATGTCCATAAGCCTTAGGTTTCAGTTGGGTGCTGGAAAACCAATCATGGCTTATTTGTAGATGACTTACAGTGTGCCGATATACCACTTGGAAGCGGAAGTCATGACTTGTGATACGAGTCGAATCAAGGGATTGAATCGTTTCATGGACACTGACTCGCAGGTCGTACGATCAAACATGGCTTATTACTCAAGGAGTGTCAATGATCGACGACAAAACTATAGTAGTTTGCTTGAACCTTAGACCGAAAGGGGCTTTGACGGAGTTGACTTTGAAGTCTTGACTATCACTGGTTTTGCTAGATCCGATTTGCTATTGCATGGGTCAGCGGGACAGATGCGGTCTTGATGGATATTTGTGATTGCCGGGCTTAGACCGCCGAGTACGGATTCACAGTCTCGCAAGTAATCGAGACAAGTGTCCTATGAGAATGACGACGGGAAATTACAAAATCCTTGGCCAACGTATTAAACTAACTCGTTAGACATGGAGGGTAGTTTGGTAATTTGCCTCGTGTCATTTTATCATAGTATCGAGTTTAGTGAGTTTGAAAAATACCATGGCTCTCACTCGATCGGGACACAGCTGAAGGGTTTGTACGTAGTACTATAATCTATAGTTAGGTTCTGGAATGAGACTAGTTCGAAATTCGTGCTCAAGTCGGGATCTGTCCGGTACTGCGGGATTGGCTAGGCACCTACCGGACTCTTGGATTCCTCCCTTGCCGATTGAGTCGAACCTAGAGAGTCGGGCTTAAAAAGGATCATCAATGTGTACCGAGAAGGAGAGATTGTGTTTTGGGCCTTAACGGGCCTCGGGTCGTTATGCCACGCCTTATTGGGCCTCGGGGTCATTAAGTGGACCGAAGTCGGACTTCATATGAAACTAACTTTAAGACTTAGGCTTGGCTAAGTGCTTAGAAAGACTTGAGGGAAGAATTGGAATTCAACCCTAAGCCGAGAAATTCGAAAAAATGCCTTAAAGGGTATTTTCGTAATTTACAAATATGGTAATAAAAATATTTGGAATATTATTTATTAAAACTAAAATTCGAATTTATATTTTATATAAATTTCGAAATTTATTTACCATATTTGAAGATATTTTAATATCTTAGTTAGTTTTCTATTTATAGTATGTTCCTTTAATAGAATTTTGAATTCAATTGGGAGAGATATTTTGGCAAGAATTTCTCTCATATTTAGGAACAAATATTTCGAGATTTTAGCCTTGTTTAGGGCTGAAAATTTTGTCCTCCCCTACTATAAATAAGGGTGAGACCCTCGTCAAAGAAAAAAAGACACGTGAAGAGAATCGACGCGAAATTTCTCGACCCGAGAATCGAAACACCAATACACAAACGCAAACCACTCTCCCGAGCAACGGATCAATTCTCTCTAGCCATCTTCGTAGAATCGAAACCGTGGTACACTGCGAGGTCGGCGTGACGATTTAGACGATACCCAACACGACCGCGGCCGACGACGCAATCGACGAGGAGCTGCCACTCGCTTCAAAGGTAATCTCTCACGGGTATGACCCGCCCTATTACGTGTCAACGTGATTAGAGTTTTCGATCCGAGCTGCGAAGGATCCCGGAAAAATTTTTATTCCGCACCGTATCCCGGGGCGTTGCGTCGCGGGTACAAACCGGGTACCTTTCCCAACAATTGTTAGGATATGCCCTCGAATGCTATACGAGGATTGGATATGTATAGGGCATTAGCTTATTTATCATTCGATTGTCAATGTAATCAAACATTGTTTTGCGTATTAATAAAGGCATTATTCGTTTATTTGTTATCTGAGTTCTTTACTTAGCATCGGGTAAAGCAATAAATGAATAAATCCAAAAGTGTCGAGTTGAGTCACTGTTCTCGATGGGTATGAGAGAGGAAGGCACCAGTGGACTCTTAACCTCGAACATAAAATGTCCATAAGCCTTAGGTTTCAGTTGGGTGCTGGAAAACCAATCATGGCTTATTTGTAGATGACTTACCATGTGCCGATATACCACTTAGAAGCGGAAGTCATGACTTGTGATACGAGTCGAATCAAGGGATTGAATCGTTTCATGGACACTGACTCGCAGGTCGTACGATCAAACATGGCTTATTACTCAAGGAGTGTCAATGATCGACGACAAAACTATAGTAGTTTGCTTGAACCTTAGACCGAAAGGGGCTTTGACGGAGTTGACTTTGAAGTCTTGACTATCATTGGTTTCGCTAGATCCGATTTGCTATTGCATGGGTCAGCGGAACAGATGCGGTCTTGATGGATATTTGTAATTGCCGGGCTTAGACCGCCGAGTACGGATTCACAGTCTCGCAAGTAATCGAGACAAGTGTCCTATGAGAATGACGACGGGAAATTACAAAATCCTTGGCCAAGGTATTAAACTAACTCATGTTATACATGGAGGGTAGTTTGGTAATTTGCCTCGTGTCATTTTATCATAGTATCGAGTTTAGTGAGTTTGACAAATACCATGGCTCACTCGATCGGGACACAGCTGAAGGGTTTGTACGTAGTACTATAATCTATAGTTAGGTTCTGGAATAAGACTAGTTCGAAATTCGTGCTCAAGTCGCGATCTGTCCGGTACTGCGGGATTGGCTAGGCACCTACCGGACTCTTGGATTCCTCCCTTGCCGATTGAGTCGAACCTAGAGAGTCGGGCTTAAAAAGGATCATCAATGTGTACCGAGAAGGAGAGATTGTGTTTTGGGCCTTAACAGGCCTCGGGTCATTATGCCACGCTTTATTGGGCCTCGGGCTCATTAAGTGGACCGAAGTCGGACTTCATATGAAACTAACTTTAAGACTTAGGCTTGGCTAAGTGCTTAGAAAGACTTGAGGGAAGAATTGGAATTCAACCCTAAGCCGAGAAATTCGAAAAATGCCTTAAAGGGTATTTTCGTAATTTACAAATATGGTAATAAAAATATTTGGAATATTATTTATTAAAACTAGAATTCGAATTTATATTTTATATAAATTTCGAAATTTATTTACCATATTTGAAGATATTTTAATATCTTAGTTAGTTTTCTATTTATAGTATGTTCCTTTAATAGAATTTTGAATTCAATTAGGAGAGATATTTTGGCAAGAATATCTCTCATATTTAGGAACAAATATTTCGAGATTTTAGCCTTGTTTAGGGCTGAAAATTTCGTCCTCCCCTACTATAAATAAGGGTGAGACCCTCGTCAATGAAAAAGACACAGGAAGAGAATCGACGCGAAATTTCTCGACCCGAGAATCGAAACACGAACACACAAACGCAAACCACTCTCCCGAGCGACGGATCAATTCTCTCTAGCCATCTTCGGAGAATCGAAACCGTGGTACACTGCGAGGTCGGCGTGACGATCTAGACGATACCCAACACGACCGCGGCCGACGACGCAATCGACGAGGAGCTGCCACTCGCTTCAAAGGTAATCTCTCACGGGTATGACCCGCCCTATTACGTGTCTACGTCATTAGAGTTTTCGATCCGAGCTACGAAGGAACCCGGAAAAAATTTTATTCCGCACCGTATCCCGGGGCGCTGCGTCTCGGGTACAAACCGGGTACCTTTCCCAACAGTACTTGGTCAACAAGGAATGACTTTTTCAACAAGGCATTCGACTTGTTTAACAACACATTCTACTTATTCAAAAGGGCATCCGACATGGTCAACAAGGCTTTCGACTTGTTCAACAAGGCATTCTACTTGTTCTAAAGGCATTCGTCTTGGTCAACAAGGCATACAAGACATTTTACTTGTTCAACAAGGCATTCGACTTGGTCAACACGGTATACAAGGCATTGTACTTATTCAACAAGGCCTTTGACTTGGTCAACCAGGCACTCGACTTGTTCAACAAGGTATTACGTGGTCACAAGGAATTACTTTTTCAACAAGGCATTCGACTTGTCTAACAACGCATTCTACTAGTTCAAAAGGGCATCCGACATGGTCAACAAGGCTTTCGACTTGTTCAACAAGGCATTAGAGTTGTTCAACAAGGCATTCTACTTGTTCTAAAGGCATTCGTCTTGGTCAACAAGGCATACAATGAATTTTACTTGTTCAACAAGGCCTTTGACTTGGTCAACCAGATACACGACTTGTTCAACAAGGTATTACGTGGTCAACAAGGCATTCGACATGTTCAACAAGGCATTCGACTTGTTCTACGACATGGTCAACAAGGCGGTTGACTTCTTCAACGGAGCATTCGACTTCGTCAACAAGGCATTCGACTTGTTCAACAAGGCTTTTGTCTTATTCAACAAGGCATTCGACTTTTCCAACAAGGCATTATACTTGTGCAAAAGGGCATCTGACTTAGTCAACAAGGCATACAAGGCATTGTACTTGTCCAACAAGGCATTCGACTTGTTTCACAAGGCATCCTACTTGGTTAACAAGGCACCCGACATGACCAAGAAGGCATTCTACTTGGTCAAAAAAGCATGACTTGGTCAACAAGGCACTTGACTTGTTCAACAAGGCACTCGACTTGTTTAACAAGGCATTCAACTTGTTTAACAAGGCATTCTACTTGGTCAACAAGGCATTTGACTTGTTCAATAAGGTATTTGACATGTTTAGCGAGACATTCGACATGTTCAACAAGGCCATACTTGGTAAACAAGGCATCCGACTTCTTCAACAAGGCTTTCGACGTGCTCAACAAGGCATTATACTTGTTCTAAAGGGCATTCGATTTGGTCAACAAGGCGGTTGACGTTTTCAACGAGGCATTTGACTTCGTCAACAAGGCAGTCGACGTGTTCAATAAGGCATTTGACATGTTTAGCGAGACATTCGACTTGGTCAACAAGGCATTACATGGTCATCTAGGCATTCGACTTGTTCACAAGGCTTTCGACTTGTTCAACAAGGCATTCGACGTGTTCAAAATGGCATTTTACTTGTTCAACAAGACATACAAGGAAGTGTACTTGTTCAACAAGGCCTTCGACTTGGTCAACAAGGCACTCGACTTGTTCGACAAGGTATTACTTGGTCACAAGGAATGACTTTTTCAACAAGGCATTCGACTTGTCTAACAACGCATTCTACTAGATCAAAAGGGCATCCGACATGGTCAACAAGGCTTTCGAATTGTTCAACAAGGCATTAGAGTTGTTCAACAAGGCATTCTACTTGTTCTAAAGGCATTCGTCTTGTTCAACGAGGAATTGGACTTGTACAACAAGGCATTTTACTTGGTCAACAAGGCATTCGACTTGTTCAACAAGCCATTCGGGTTGTTCAACAAGGCATTCGACTTGTCCAATAAGGCATTCGACTTGGTCAACAAGGCATTCGACTTGTTCAACGAGGAATTGGACTTGTTCAACAAGGCATTCAACTTGTTCAACAAGGCATTCTACTTGGTCAACAAGCCATTCGACTAGTTCAACAAGGCATTCGACTTTTGAACAAGGCATTCAACTTGTCCAACAAGGCATTTTACTTGGTCAACAAGGCTTTCGACTTGTTCAACGAGGCATTCGACTTGTTCAACAAGGCATTCTACGTGGTCAACAAGACATTCGACTTGTTCAACAAGGCATTCGACTTTGTGAACAAGGCATTTATGTTGTTCAACAAGGCATTTTACTTGTTCAACAAGGCATTGTACTTGGTCAACAGGACATTCAACGTGTTCAACAAGGCATTCGTCTTTGTGAACAAAGTATTTATGCTGTTCAACAAGGCATTCTACTTGTTCAAAGGGCATTTGAGTTGGTCAACAAGCATACAAGGCATTCCTCTTGTTCAACAAGGCATTCGACTTGTACAACAAGGCATTTTACTTGGTCAACAAGGCATTCGACTTGTTCAACAAGCGATTCGATTTGTTCAACAAGGTGTTCGACTTGTTCAACAAGGTGTTCGACTTGTTCCACAAGGCATTCGACTTGTTCAACAAGGCATTTTACTTGGTCAACAAGGTATTCAACTTGTTCAACGAGGAATTCGACTTGTTCAACAAGGTATTCGACTTGTTCAACAAGGCATTCTACTTGTCAACACGGCATTCGACTTTGTGAACAAGGCATTTATATTTTTCAACAAGGCATTCTAACTTGTTCAACAAGGCATTCCTACATGTTCAACAAGGCATTCTACTAGGTTAACAAGACATTCGACTTGTTCAACAAGGCATTCGTCTTTATGAACAAGGCATTTATGTTGTTCAACAAGGCATTCTACTTGTTCAAAGGGCATTTGACTTGGTCAACCAGGCATACAAGGCATTCTGCTTGTTCAACAAGGTATTCGACTTGTACAACAAGGCATTTTACTTGGCAACAAGGCATTCGACTTGTTCAACAAGCCATTCGGTTTGTTCAACAAGCCACTCGACTTGTTCCACAAGGCATTCGACTTGTCCAACAAGGCATTCGACTTGGTCCACAAGGCATTCGACTTGTTCAACGAGGAATTGGACTTGTTCAACAAGGCATTCAACTTGTTCAACTAGGCATTCTACTTGGTCAACAAGCCATTGGACTAGTTCAACAAGGCATTCGACTTTTGAACAAGGCATTCAACTTGTCCAACAAGGCATTTTACTTGGTCAACAAGGCTTTCGACTTGTTCAACGAGGCATTCGACTTGTTCAACAAGGCATTCTACGTGGTCAACAAGACATTCGACTTGTTCAACAAGGCATTCGACTTTGTGAACAAGGCATTTCTGTTGTTCAACAAGGCATTCTACTTGTTCAACAAGGCATTTTACTTGGTCAACAGGACATTCAACTTGTTCAACAAGGCATTCGTCTTTCTGAACAAAGCATTTATGTTGTTCAACAAGGCATTCTACTTGTTCAAAGGGCATTTGAGTTGGTCAACAAGGCATTCTTCTTGTTCAACAAGGCATTTTACTTGGTCAACAAGGCATTCGACTTCTTCAACAAGTCATTCGACTTGTTCAACAAGGTGTTCGACTTGCTCCACAAGGTATTCGGCTTGTCCAACAAGGCATTTTACTTGGTCAACAAGGCATTCGACTTGTTCAACGAGGAATTCGACTTGTTCCACAAGGCATTCGACTTGTCCAACAAGGCATTCTACTTGGTCAACAAGGCATTCTGCTTGCTCAACAAGGCATTCTGCTTGCTCAACAAGGCAGTCGACTTGTACAACAAAGTATTTTACTTGGTCAACAAGGCATTCGACTTGTTCAACAAGCGATTCGATTTGTTCAACAAGGTGTTCGACTTGCTCCACAAGGTATTCGGCTTGTCCAACAAGGCATTTTACTTGGTCAACAAGGCATTCGACTTGTTCAACGAGGAATTCGACTTGTTCCACAAGGCATTCGGCTTGTCCAACAAGGCATTCTACTTTGTCAACAAGAGATTCGGCTTGTTCAACAAGGCATTCGACTTTGGGAACAAGGCATTTATGTTGTTCAACAAGGCATTCTACTTGTTCAAAGGGCATTTCAGTTGGTCAACAAGGCATTCGACTTCTTCAACAAGGCATTCGACTTATTCAACAAGGCATCCTACCTGGTCAACAAGACATTCGACTTGTTCAACAAGGCATTCGACTTTGTGAACAAGGCATTTATGTTGTTCAAAAAGGCATTCTACTTGTTCAACAAGGCATTCTACTTGGTCAACAGGACATTCGACTTGTTCAACAAGGCATTCGTCTTTGTGAACAAGGCATTTATGTTGTTCAAAAAGGCATTCTACTTGTTCAAAGGGCATTTGAGTTGGTCAACAAGGCATACAAGGCATTCTGCTTGTTCAACAAGGCATTCGACTTGTACAACAAGGCATTGTACTTGGTCAACAACGCATTCGATTTGTTCGACAAGCCATTCGATTTGTTCCACAAGGCGTTCGACTTGTTCAACAAGGCGTTCGACTTGTTCAACAAGGCGTTCGACTTGTTCAACAAGGCGTTCGACTTGTTCAACAAGGCATTCGACTTGTTCAAGAAGGCATTGACTTGTCCAACAAGGCATTTTACTTGGTCAACGACGCATTCGACTTGTTCAACGAGGAATTCGACTTGTTCAACACGGCATTCGACTTGTTCAACAAGGCATTCTACTTGGTCAACAAGACATTCGACTTGTTCAACAACGCATTCGACTTTGTGAACAAGGCATTTATGTTGTTCAACAAGGCATTCTACTTGTTCGAAGGGCATTTGAGTTGGTCAACAAGGCATACAAGGCATTCGACTTGTCCAACAAGGCATTTTACTTGGTCAACAAGGCATTCGACTTGTTCAATGAGGAATTGGACTTGTTCAATGAGGAATTGGACTTGTTCAACAAGGCATTCGACTTGTTCAACAAGGCATTCTACTTGGTCAACAAGACATTCGACTAGTTCAACAAGGCATTCGACTTTTGAACAAGGCATTTATGTTGTTCAACAAGGCATTCTACATGTTCAAAGGGCATTTTACTTGGTCAACAAGGCATTCTAATTGCTCAACAAGGCATTCGACTTGTACAACAAAGTATTTTACTTGGTCAACAGGCATTCGACTTGTTCAACAAGCGATTCGATTTGTTCAATAAGGTGTTCGACTGTTCCACAAGGCATTCAACTTGTCCAACAAGGCATTTTACTTGGTCAACAAGGCATTCGACTTGTTCAACGAGGAATTCGACTTGTTCCACAAGGCATTCGACTTGTCCAACAAAGCATTCTACCTTGTCAACAAGACATTCGACTTGTTCAACAAGGCATTCGACCTTGGGAACAAGGCATTTATGTTGTTCAACATGGCATTCTACTTGTTCAACAAGGCATTCTACTTGGTCAACAAGACATTCGACTTGTTCAACAAGGCATTCTTTTTTAACAAGGCATTTATGTTGTTCAAAAAGGCATTCTACTTATTCAAAGGGCATTTGAGTTGGTCAACAAGGCATACAAGGCATTCTGCTTGTTCAACAAGGCATTCGACTTGTACAACAAGGCATTGTACTTGGTCAACATGGCATTTGATTTGTTCAACAAGCCCTTCGATTTGTTCAACAAGGCGTTCGACTTGTTCAACAAGGCGTTCGACTTGTTCAACAAGGCGTTCGACTTGTTCAACAAGGCCTTCGACTTGTTCAAGAAGGCATTGACTTGTCCAACAACGCATTTTACTTGGTCAACGACGCATTCGACTTGTTCAACGAGGAATTCGACTTGTTCAACACGGCATTCGACTTGTTCAACAAGGCATTCTACTTGGTCAACAAGACATTCGACTTGTTCAACAAGGCATTCGACTTTGTGAACAAGGCATTTATGTTGTTCAACAAGGCATTCTACTTGTTCGAAGGGCATTTTAGTTGGTCAACAAGGCATTCTTCTTGTTCAACAAGGCATTCTACTTGTTCAAAGGGCATTTTACTTGGTCAACAAGGCATTCTGCTTGCTCAACAAGGCATTCGACTTGTACAACAAAGTATTTTACTTGGTCAACAAGGCATTCGACTTGTTCAACAAGCGATTCGATTTGTTCAACAAGGTGTTCGACTTGTTCCACAAGGCATTCGACTTGTCCAACAAGGCATTTTACTTGGTCAACAAGGCATTCGACTTGTTCAACGAGGAATTTGACTTGTTCCACAAGGCATTCGACTTGTCCAACAAGGCATTCTACTTGGTCAACAAGACATTCGACTTGTTCAACAAGGCATTCGACCTTGGGAACAAGGCATTTATGTTGTTCAACAAGGCATTCTACTTGTTCAAAGGGCATTTGAGTTGGTCAACAAGGCATTCGGCTTGTACAACAAGCTATTTTACTTGGTCAACAAGGCATTCGACTTCTTCAACAAGTCATTCGATTTGTTCAACAAGGCGTTCGACTTGTTCCGCAAGGCATTCGACTTGTCCAACAAGGCATTTTACTTGGTCAACAAGGCTTTCGACTTGTTCAACGAGGAATTCGACTTGTTCAACAAGGCATTCTACTTGGTCAACAAGACATTCGACTTGTTCAACAACGCATTCGAGTTTGTGAACAAGGCATTTATGTTGTTCAACAAGGCATTCTACTTGTTCGAAGGGCATTTGAGTTGGTCAACAAGGCATACAAGGCATTCGACTTGTCCAACAAGGCATTTTACTTGGTCAACAAGGCATTCGACTTGTTCAATGAGGAATTGGACTTGTTCAATGAGGAATTGGACTTGTTCAACAAGGCATTCGACTTGTTCAACAAGGCATTCTACTTGGTCAACAAGACATTCGACTAGTTCAACAAGGCATTCGACTTTTGAACAAGGCATTTATGTTGTTCAACAAGGCATTCTACATGTTCAAAGGGCATTTTACTTGGTCAACAAGGCATTCTAATTGCTCAACAAGGCATTCGACTTGTACAACAAGTATTTACTTGGTCAACAAGGCATTCGACTTGTTCAACAAGCGATTCGATTTGTTCAATAAGGTGTTCGACTTGTTCCACAAGGCATTCAACTTGTCCAACAAGGCATTTTACTTGGTCAACAAGGCATTCGGCTTGTTCAACGAGGAATTCGACTTGTTCCACAAGGCATTCGACTTGTCCAACAAAGCATTCTACTTGGTCAACAAGACATTCGACTTGTTCAACAAGGCATTCGACCTTCGGAACAAGGCATTTATGTTGTTCAACATGGCATTCTACTTGTTCAACAAGGCATTCTACTTGGTCAACAGGACATTCGACTTGTTCAACAAGGCATTCGTCTTTGTGAACAAGGCATTTATGTTGTTCAAAAAGACATTCTACTTGTTCAAAGGGCATTTGAGTTGGTCAACAAGGCATACAAGGCATTCTGCTTGTTCAACAAGGCATTCGACTTGTACAAACAGGCATTGTACTTGGTCACAACGCATTCGATTTGTTCGACAAGCCATTCGATTTGTTCCACAAGGCGTTCGACTGTTCAACAAGGCGTTCGACTTGTTCAACAAGGCGTTCGACTGTTCAACAAGGCGTTCGACTTGTTCAACAAGGCATTCGACTTGTTCAAGAAGGCATTGACTTGTCCAACAAGGCATTTTACTTGGTCAACGACGCATTCGACTTGTTCAACGAGGAATTCGACTTGTTCAACACGGCATTCGACTTGTTCAACAAGGCATTCTACTTGGTCAACAAGACATTCGACTTGTTCAACGCATTCGACTTTGTGAACAAGGCATTTATGTTGTTCAACAAGGCATTCTACTTGTTCGAAGGGCATTTGAGTTGGTCAACAAGGCATACAGGGCATTCGACTTGTCCAACAAGGCATTTTACTTGGTCAACAAGGCATTCGACTTGTTCAATGAGGAATTGGACTTGTTCAATGAGGAATTGGACTTGTTCAACAAGGCATTCGACTTGTTCAACAAGGCATTCTACTTGGTCAACAAGACATTCGACTAGTTCAACAAGGCATTCGACTTTTGAACAAGGCATTTATGTTGTTCAACAAGGCATTCTACATGTTCAAAGGGCATTTTACTTGGTCAACAAGGCATTCTAATTGCTCAACAAGGCATTCGACTTGTACAACAAAGTATTTTACTTGGTCAACAAGGCATTCGACTTGTTCAACAAGCGATTCGATTTGTTCAATAAGGTGTTCGACTTGTTCCACAAGGCATTCAACTTGTCCAACAAGGCATTTTACTTGGTCAACAAGGCATTCGGCTTGTTCAACGAGGAATTCGACTTGTTCCACAAGGCATTCGACTTGTCCAACAAAGCATTCTACTTGGTCAACAAGGCATTCGACTTGTTCAACAAGGCATTCGACCTTCGGAACAAGGCATTTATGTTGTTCAACATGGCATTCTACTTGTTCAACAAGGCATTCTACTTGGTCAACAGGACATTCGACTTGTTCAACAAGGCATTCGTCTTTGTGAACAAGGCATTTATGTTGTTCAAAAAGGCATTCTACTTGTTCAAAGGGCATTTGAGTTGGTCAACAAGGCATACAAGGCATTCTGCTTGTTCAACAAGGCATTCGACTTGTACAACAAGGCATTGTACTTGGTCAACATGGCATTCGATTTGTTCAACAAGCCCTTCGATTTGTTCAACAAGGCGTTCGACTTGTTCAACAAGGCGTTCGACTTGTTCAACAAGGCGTTCGACTTGTTCAACAAGGCCTTCGACTTGTTCAAGAAGGCATTGACTTGTCCAACAACGCATTTTACTTGGTCAACGACGCATTCGACTTGTTCAACGAGGAATTCGACTTGTTCAACACGGCATTCGACTTGTTCAACAAGGCATTCTACTTGGTCAACAAGACATTCGACTTGTTCAACAAGGCATTCGACTTTGTGAACAAGGCATTTATGTGTTCAACAAGGCATTCTACTTGTTCAAGGGCATTTGAGTTGGTCAACAAGGCATACAAGGCATTCGACTTGTCCAACAAGGCATTTTACTTGGTCAACAAGGCTTCGACTTGTTCAATGAGGAATTGGACTTGTTCAATGAGGAATTGGACTTGTTCAACAAGGCATTCAACATGTTCAACAAGGCATTCTCTTGGTCACAAGACATTCGACTAGTTAACAAGGCATTCGACTTTTGAACAAGGCATTTATGTTGTTCAACAAGGCATTCTACATGTTCAAAGGGCATTTTACTTGGTCAACAAGGCATTCTAATTGCTCAACAAGGCATTCGACTTGTACAACAAAGTATTTTACTTGGTCAACAAGGCATTCGACTTGTTCAACAAGCGATTCGATTGTCAATAAGGTGTTCGACTTGTTCCACAAGGCATTCAACTGTCCAACAAGGCATTTTACTTGGTCAACAAGGCATTCAACTTGTTCAACGAGGAATTCGACTTGTTCCACAAGGCATTCGACTTGTCCAACAAAGCATTCTACTTGGTCAACAAGACATTCGACTTGTTCAACAAGGCATTCGACCTTGGGAACAAGGCATTTATGTTGTTCAACATGGCATTCTACTTGTTCAACAAGGCATTCTACTTGGTCAACAGGACATTCGACTTGTTCAACAAGGCATTCGTCTTTGTGAACAAGGCATTTATGTTGTTCAAAAAGGCATTCTACTTGTTCAAAGGGCATTTGAGTTGGTCAACAAGGCATACAAGGCATTCTGCTTGTTCAACAAGGCATTCGACTTGTACAACAAGGCATTGTACTTGGTCAACATGGCATTCGATTTGTTCAACAAGCCCTTCGATTTGTTCAACAAGGCGTTCGACTTGTTCAACAAGGCGTTCGACTTGTTCAACAAGGCGTTCGACTTGTTCAACAAGGCATTCGACTTGTTCAAGAAGGCATTGACTTGTCCAACGAGGCATTTTACTTGGTCAACGACGCATTCGACTTGTTCAACAAGGAATTCGACTTGTTCACACGGCATTCGACTTGTTCAACAAGGCATTCTACTTGGTCAACAAGACATTCAACTTGTTCAGCAAGGCATTCGACTTGGTGAACAGGCATTTGAGTTGTTCAACAAGGCATTCTACTTGTTCGAAGGGCATTTTAGTTGGTCAACAAGGCATTCTTCTTGTTCAACAAGGCATTCTACTTGTTCAAAGGGCATTTTACTTGGTCAACAAGGCATTCTGCTTGCTCAACAAGGCATTCGACTTGTACAACAAAGTATTTTACTTGGTCAACAAGGCATTCGACTTGTTCAACAAGCGATTCGATTTGTTCAACAAGGTGTTCGACTTGTTCCACAAGGCATTCGACTTGTCCAACAAGGCATTTTACTTGGTCAACAAGGCATTCGACTTGTTCAACGAGGAATTTGACTTGTTCCACAAGGCATTCGACTTGTCCAACAAGGCATTCTACTTGGTCAACAAGACATTCAACTTGTTCAACAAGGCATTCGACCTTGGGAACAAGGCATTTATGGTTGTTCAACAAGGCATTCTACTTGTTAAAGGGCATTTGAGTTGGTCAACAAGGCATTCGGCTTGTACAACAAGCTATTTTACTTGGTCAACAGGCATTCGACTTCTTCAACAGTCATTCGATTGTTCAACAAGGCGTTCGACTTGTTCCGCAAGGCATCGACTTGTCCAACAAGCATTTTACTTGGTCACAAGCTTTCGACTTTTCAACGAGGAATTCGACTTGTCAACAAGGCATTCTACTTGGTCAACAAGACATTCGACTTGTTCAACAACGCATTCGAGTTTGTGAACAAGCATTTATGTTGTTCACAAGGCATTCTACTTGTTCGAAGGGCATTTGAGTTGGTCAACAAGGCATACAGGGCATTCGACTTGTCCAACAAGGCATTTTACTTGGTCAACAAGGCATTCGACTTGTTCAATGAGGAATTGGACTTGTTCAAGAGAATTGGACTTGTTCAACAAGGCATTCGACTTGTTCAACAAGGCATTCTACTTGGTCAACAAGACATTCGACTAGTTCAACAAGGCATTCGACTTTTGAACAAGGCATTTATGTTGTCAACAAGGCATTCTACATGTTCAAAGGGCATTTTACTTGGTCCAACAAGGCATTCTAATTGCTCAACAAGGCATTCGACTTGTACAACAAAGTATTTTACTTGGTCAACAAGGCATTCGACTTGTTCAACAAGCGATTCGATTTGTTCAATAAGGTGTTC
>SWDC01000020.1:0-177118 GCA_004919715.1 Linderniella brevidens
TCGAGTTTCATACCGAGACTCTTCACCTACCGCTTCCGTGACTCTTCATCTTCCTTCACGCCGCTGCTGCCGCGAGATTCCAACGTTCTCTCCGCTGCCGCGCGTGGTCGCATCTCCACCGCTGTCCAGATGGCTTTCGGAGGTGATCCGGCGATTTGTACCGAGGCTCTTCACCTACCGCTCCGTGACCTTTCTCTTCCTTCACGGCATCCGCGGCCGCTTCTGTTACGCGACTTTTCATCCACCTTGCGCGTTCATGGCATCCTCTTCATCCTATTCCACATTTTGTGGCTCCACTATGGCGGGTCTTTTCCTCCTCAACGATGGCAACGGGAGGTCCGAGGTTACCACCGCTCTCTCGGCAAATTTCCCCGACTTTGCCGCGGACTTCAAAGGCGAGGCGTTTCAACGAGCTCTTTCCGCCGTGTTCTCGGGATTGAATCAATGCTTGCATCAAAAGCTAAGGTGGGACCCTAACGGCGTTGCTTCGGGATCGGAAGAGTCCGCCCCCTCGTGCCGTTTCCGCTGCATCTTCGGGAATTCTCGACGTTCCCGACGTTCACATAGCCTTGCGTCTTCCCAACATATTGATTTGGAGACTCCGAAGACTTCCTCCTTGAAGCCCCGACTGTTCGTGTTGATTCAAGGCTTTCGGAAGTTCCCTTACCGGCCTTGACGAACCCTCAACATCGGAGGGGGCCGCGAGGAAGGTGCCCTCTCATGGTCGTATCCGGTTGTTAGGGCTGTTCGTATCCTTCCTCGTCGTGGGATCGTTATCTCTCAACCTCTCCGTGATGAGCCGCGCTGAATTCCATGGGCAAGATCGGTCGGGCACCCCGCCACCCTCTAAGGCCGAGTGGACCGCGAGGCTAAGGCCGGAGTGGACTGCGGGGCTGTGGTCATGGTGCCGCCCCGAGTGTCAAACCTCTTGAGTTAACGGAGAACATCGAGAGGGCTGCCCCCTCTTTGGCTAGCCCGAACGGCGAGAAGAAGTCCTTTGTGGCAGCCCTTCATGGGGAGCACACGCAAACTTTGGGACGGCAGCGCATTCCTCTTGCTTACACCCCGCCGGAGGTCGTGGACGGCGTTGCTGTGGTTTGCCCGACGTGGGAGGTGGCATGCAAAGGAATGGCGCGTTGGAGCCATACCCTTGTTGGGTACTTTCTCAGGAAACGGCCGTACTTCCCCTTTGTTGAGGAATATTTCCGAGCTACTTGGACTGGAGTGGTGGAGGTCCGGGCCTCTATTAACGGATTCTTCAAGTTCCGTTTCCAGTCGAGGAGGCCATGAACGCTGTGTTGGAGGGCGGTCCGTGGCTTTTGCATGGGCAGCCTCTCTTTCTTGAGGCATGAAGCCTGGGATGTCCTTCGAAAGAAGGAACATGACGAAGTTCCGTTATGGATCAAGTTTGGAATATTCCGGGAGAATTCTGGACTCCCGAGGGTTTAGGAATCATTGCAAGTGCTGTGGGCCAGCCGCCTTTTGCTGATTCGGCTACGAATCGCACTGCCTGGATTGACTTTGCTCGGGTTTGTGTCTGAAGAACCTGAAGGACGACTTCATTGATCGCTTCACCATCCGTCTCCCTAAAGAAGGAGGAGGATCGGCGGGGCTGTTACGGTTCTCGTTGAGTACGAGTGGAGGCCGACTATGTGTGAAGAATGTAAGTCTTGGAGCCATACCAAGACTAAATGCCCACGGATCGTTCAGCCCATTTTGGCGCGTACCCCTAACCCGCCGAGGAAGATTGACGTGGCTGCCCCGTCTGCTGCCCCGATGGCTGCTCCGGCCGCTTCCCAAACCAAGGCTACCGGCCTTACAGCCAAGGATGCATGGAAAAAGCCGAAGCAGCGGAAGAAGGGGAAGGCGGTGATGGTTACCTCAGCGAAGGAGGTGGAGGCAACCCCGTCTCCTCGGGGTGGAGGAGGTAGTGCCGCGGTTGCCCAGGCTCATCGGGACAGTGTTGCGAGTGATGGTGGACTTGGTTAACAAGGCATTCGACTTGGTGAACAAGGCATTCGACTTGGTCAACAAGGCATTCTACATCGTCAATAAAGTTGACTTAGTCATAAGGCATTCGACTTGTTCAACAAGGCATTCTACTGGTTCAACAAGGCATTAAATGGTCAACAAGGCATTCGACATAGTTCAACAAGGGATTCGACTTGTTCAATAAGGTATTCTACTTGGTGAAGAAGGTATTAGTTTGTTCAACAAGGCATTCTACTTGGTTAACAAGGCGTTGTAGTTGTTCAACAAGGCATTCGACTTGTTCAACAAGGGATTCAACTTCTTCAATAAGCCATTCTACTTGTTCGACTTGGTGAACAAGGCATTCGACTAGTTCAACAGGCATTCTACTTGATTAACAAGGTATGACTTGGACAACAAGGCATTCGACTTGTTTAAGAAGTCATTCTACTTGGTCAACAAGGCATGATTGTTCAACAAGGCATTTGACTTGTTCAACAAGGCATTCAACATAGTTAACAGGGCATTGTAGTTGTTCAACAAGGCATTTGACTTGTTAAACAAGCATTCGACTTGTTCAACAAGGCATTTTACTTGTTCGACTTGGTCAACAAGGCATTCGATTTGTTCAACAACGCATTCTACTTGGTATACAAGGCAAACTTGGTCAACAAGGCATTCGATTGGTTACAAGGCATTGGAGTTGGTCACAAGGCATTCGACTTGTTAAACAAGGCATCCGACTTGGTCAACAAGGCATTTGAGTTGTTCGAGGAGGCCTTCTACTTGTTCAAAAGGGCATTCGACTTGGCCAACAGGCCATTCGACTTGGTCACAATGCATTCGACTGTTGGGAAAGGTACCCGGTTTGTACCCGAGACGCAACGCCCCGGGATACGGTGCGGAATAAATTTTTTCCGGTTCCTTCGCAGCTCGGATCGAAAACTCTAATCACGTTGACACGTAATAGGGCGGGTCATACCTGTGAGAGATTACCTTTGAAGCGAGTGGCAGCTCCTCGTCGATTGCGTCGTCGGCCGCGGTCGTGTTGGGTATCGTCTAGATCGTAACGCCGACCTCGCAGTGTACCACGGTTTCGATTCTCCGAAGATGGCTAGAGAGAATTGATCCGTCGCTCGGGAGAGTGGTTTGCGTTTGTGTGTTCGTGTTTCGATTCTCGGGTCGAGAAATTTCGCGTCGATTCTCTTCATGTGTCTTTTTTTTTTTACGAGGTCTCACCCTTATTTATAGTAGGGGAGGACGAAATTTTCAGCCCTAAACAAGGTTAAAATCTCGAAATATTTGTTCCTAAATATGAGATATATTCTTGCCAAAATATTTCTCCTAATTGAATTCAAAATTCTATTAAAGGAACATACTATAAATAGAAAACTAACTAAGATATTAAAATATCTTCAAATATGGTAAATAAATTTCGAAATTTATATAAAATATAAATTCGAATTTTAGTTTTAATAAATAATATTCCAAATATTTTTATTACCATATTTGTAAATTACGAAAATACCCTTTAAGGCATTTTTCGAATTTCTTGGCTTAGGGTTGAATTCCAATTCCTCCCTCAAGTCTTTCTAAGCAGTTAGCCAAGCCTAAGTCTTAAAGTTAGTTTCATATGAAGTCCGACTTCGGTCCACTTAATGACCCCGAGGCCCAATAAGGCGTGGCATAACGACCCGAGCCCGTTAAGGCCCAAAACACAATCTCTCCTTCTCGGTACACATTGATGATCCTTTTTAAGCCCGACTCTCTAGGTTCGACTCAATCGGCAAGGGAGGAATCCAAGAGTCCGGTAGGTGCCTAGCCAATCCCGCAGTACCGCACAGATCCCGACTTGAGCACGAATTTCGAACTAGTCTCATTCCAGAACCTAACTATAGATTATAGTACTACGTACAAACCCTTCAGCTGTGTCCCGATCGAGTGAGAGCCATGGTATTTGTCAAACTCACTAAACTCGATACTATGATAAAATGACACGAGGCAAATTACCAAACTACCCTCCATGTCTATCATGAGTTAGTTTAATACCTTGGCCAAGGATTTTGTAATTTCCCGTCGTCATTCTCATAGGACACTTGTCTCGATTACTTGCGAGACTGTGAATCCGTACTCGGCGGTCTAAGCCCGGCAATCACAAATATCCATCAAGACCGCATCTGTCCCGCTGATCCATGCAATAGCAAATCGGATCTAGCGAAACCAGTGATAGTCAAGACTTCAAAGTCAACTCCGTCAAAGCCCCTTTCGGTCTAAGGTTCAAGCAGACTACTATAGTTTTTTGTCGTCGATCATTGACACTCCTTGAGTAATAAGCCATGTTTGGTCGTACGACCTGCGAGTCAGTGTCCATGAAACGATTCAATCCCTTGATTCGACTCGTATCACAAGTCATGACTTCCGCTTCCAAGCGGTATATCGGCACACGATAAGTCATCTACAAATAAGCCATGATTGGTTTTCCAGCACCCAACTGAAACCTAAGGCTTATGGACATTTTATGTTCGAGGTTAAGAGTCCACTGGTGCCTTCCTCTCTCGTACCCATCGAGAACAGTGACTCAACTCGACACATTTGGATTTATTCATTTATTGCTTTACCCGATGCTAGGTAAAGAACTCATATAACCAATAAACGAATAATGCCTTTATTAATACGCAAAACAATGTTTGATTACATTGACAATCGAATGATAAATAAGCTAATGCCCTATACATATCCAATCCTCGTATAGCATTCGAGGGCATATCCCTAACATCGACTTGGTCAACAAAGCATTCAAGTTGGTCAACAAGGCACTCTACTTCATCAACAAAGCATGACTTGGTCAATAAGGCATTTGACTTGTTCAACAAGGCATTCGACTTGTTCAACAAGGCATTCTACTTGTTCAACAAGGCATCATATGGTCAACAAGGCATTCCACATAGTTAATAAGGCATTGAAGTTGTTCAACAAGGCATTCGACTTGTTCAACAAGCGATTCAACTTGTTCAACAAGGCATTCTGCTTGTTCAACTTGGTGAAAAAGGTATTCGATTTGTTCACCAAGGCATTCTATTTGGTTAAAAAGGCGTTGAAGTTGTTCAACGAGGCATTCGACTTGTTCAACAAGGGATTCGACTTGTTCAATAAGCTATTCTACTTGTTTGACTTGGGGAACAAGGCATTCGACTTGTTCAACAGGGCATTCTACTTGATTAACAAGGCATGACTTGGACAATATGGCATTTGACTTGTTTAAGAACGTATTCTACTTGGCCAACAAGGCGTAACTGTTCAACAAGGCATTCGCCTTGTTCAACAAGGCATTCGACTTTGTCTATAAGTCATTCGACATAATTAACAATGCATTCAAGTTGTTCAATAAGGCATTTGACTTGTTCAACAAGGCATTCTACTTGTTCGACTTGGTAAGGAAGGTATTCGAATTGTTCAACAAGGCATTCTACTTGGTTAACAATGCATGACTTGTTCAACAAAGCATTCGACTTAATTAAGAAGGCAGTCAAAACAGAATATTACGAGCTACTTTCTCTCTCTAGGGGATTTTTCTCTCATCTCTCTCTAGAGTTCCTTAACGAATATCATCCATAATATTGTCCAGATTCATTACAAACTACCTCCAAAATCTCTACGGCGTGTTGACGGGCGGCGGAACACGGTGGCGCACCTCTATTGCCGGGATCAGACGGCTTTGGAGGGTTTAATTCTCATTTTTTTAGTTTTGGTTTTACATTTTTTCGACTTTGCTTGACAATGGCATGGACATCCCTGATGTATGGATCGATAATGAGTGGATCTTCTACATCGACGAAGAATTCGGATCCGAAAGATTGTTCACGAGATATTGATTCACTAAGGCGGGAATACCCATCGTTCGCCTCTAGATTTGATGGAGCACGTTTTAATTCTTTGATGGCTAGGATTAATGGCCGCTCCGATGGCGGAACGGAAGACGATCCTCACATTCCCGAAGGGGGCCGTGGCGGGGGTAATAGACGGAATGGAGTGACAATACTACAACCACTACGTGGCACTCGGGTGGGAGCCGAATATCATCGACCGGGAACGCCGCCACCACCTAGCCGGAGAGCCGATCAACGAGGGGACGTGTCGGACGTGACAACCAAAATTGCGCAAGATTCATTGAACCTAGACACCCCTGCAATTGCGCAAGATTCATTGCACCTAGACACGCTTGAAATTGCGCAAGATTCATTGCGCCTAGACACGCTTGCACAAGATTCATTGAACCTAGACACGGTTGAGAATGAATTGGAAGAGGCTATTTCGGGAAGAGATCTTGCATATCTGGCTGACAATGCAAAGGGCCACCCTAGTATGGAAAAGATCTTGCATTATCTTCCTAAAGATTTGGGGCTATCTTTGTGCGATTCTCAATCTGCGGTACCCCAACCACACGCCGTGAATTCCATAGTGACCTCGGCAATGATCACATCGCCGACAATCATCACGCCGGCCATAAAAGCCCCGGTGAACGGTCCACGAGCTGAATCATTGGCTGCCCCGCCACGACCGAACGAAGTACCAAGGCCGACGTTAAACGACACCGACATCGGGATAAATTTGGAGGCTCCGGCGGCGCCTACATCAGCGGGCAATGGTGGGAACACGCCGGGAATCATATCGGCAATACAACATGGAAATGACACTAGGGTTTCTGAACCCGTTCTGACGCCATCGTTCGCAGATATTCTCAAAGGGAGACGTCCATCTCCACCTACCGATACTCGTCGACGGACTGATAGGGTTCACCTCCAGTATACTGCACCTATGCTTGTCAATGGAATGATTGAGGTTCAGCCAACTAAAGAGATAGCGTCGAAGGGCTGCCTTCGATGGTCTAATACAGCGGTGGGATATTTCTTGGGACGCAAACCTTACTTCCCACATGTGGATCGCCATTTCCGCACAAAATGGCCGGGGCTGGTGGAAGTGCGTGCTACCTCGAATGGCTTCTTCAAATTCCGTTTCGACTCCACGGCTACGATGGTTGATGCTTTGGAGGGTGGCCCATGGTTATTATATGGCCAGCCCCTCTTTCTTGAGGAGTGGCGGCAAGGGATGACTTTGGAAAAGCGACCGCATGATGAGGTCCCGACGTGGGTTCGTTTTCGCCACCTCCCATCGGAATACTGGACTCCGGAGGGATTAGGACTCGTGGCCAGCGTGGTTGGTACACCGTTATTTCCCGACGCTTTTACGATCAGCATGGAGCGTATCGATTTTGCGCGCGTTTGCATTATGAAGAAGATCGCTGATCCATATGTTGAAGCTTTCAACCTTCGCCTACCCAATACGGACAGGGTGATCATGATTCGAGCGGAATATGAATGGAAACCGCCACGATGTTCGACGTGTTCGACTATGGGTCATTCGACTGGTGCATGCCCCATGACCGCCCCAACGGCCCGGAAGGCTACGACAAAACGGGCAGCCCCAACTATTACGCGGATCTGGCGTCCAATCGCGAAGGCCAAGTCGACGGGTGAGACACGCCGCGTAGCCACTGAGCAACATAATAGGCCTCTCGTACCCATTGTCTCCAGCGAGCAGCAGGGAGAATGTTCCAGGCAACCTCATCATGGATCCTCTCCAGACTCGGCGGGTATGGGAGGCGTAATTCGGCCAACCATCGAGAATAGCATGGTGGTGGTGCCAAGCCCTGCTCAGATGACACCACCTCCTACGAACCCGTTTGACATGCTTCACCTCATTGATGAAGATGGGGACTTCCTACATCCGGGCCCTGATAATGATGCAGCCCTTCATGGGGTTGTCTTATGATACCATTTGGCTGCTGGAATGTACGTGGTCTCAACAAGAGAGACCATGGGAGAGCGGTAGGGGATTTGATTCGTCGTTTTGACCTTAAGCTTGTTGGATTGCTAGAGACACGAGTAACAGTGGCAAACGCTGATTCGATTGCCAACAGTATTAAGCAGTGGGCATAGTTCTTCGATTATGATATGGGCCCCGGGAAGCGTATCTGGCTAGGATGGGACGCGCGATATCTTCGTGTTGATGTTATCGGGATGACGACGCAAGCCCTACACTGCAGAGTTATATCGTTGGCGACTCGTCTGGTTTTCTTTATTACATTCATATATGGGCTCAATCAGCGGGAGGAGCGTTGCGCATTATGGGATGAGTTAGTTACGATCTCCGAAGCTCGCGCGGATGACGCTTGGTTAGTGGTCGGTGATTTCAATGCGATAGTGGAACCTAATGAAGCACGGGGAGGATCTCCAAATCCAGCAGACTATCATGATCTGACTCGATGTCTCATCTCGGCTGATCTCCATAACTTACCATGCTCGGGTCAATATTTCACGTGGTTTAATCAACGACGAGGTGATGCAGGTATTTGGCGCCGTTTGGACAGGATGGTTGCTAACCCGACGTGGTTTGCTAAATTTGGGGATCTTGGATATCGATGTGAACTACCAGCCACTTCTGACCATTCTCCTCTTATTCTGGAGCCGGGGCGATCGACGTTTTCTCGAGGTACGGTGTTTCGATTCGATAATTTTCTCACGTCGGATCCACAGTTTGGCTCTGTCGTAAGCTCAGGGTGGCAGCTTCCTATTTCGGGATACCCGATGTTTCGGGTCCTTGCACGTCTGAAGGCCCTCAAGCGAGCGTTCAAGGATATGAGGCGTACTAAAGGGAATCGTGACGAGCTGATTCGCTTCTACCAGGATCTTCTGGGCCAGTGTGGTAGATCTGCTCCTGTGTGTGCTGCGGACGTGGAGAGCTTCATCACGCATACTTTGTCTCGGGATCATGCGGATGGGATGATCTCGAGAGTTTCAGACGTGGAGATTCGCGATGTTATTTTCGCTATGGATGACGAAAAGGCCCCTGGCCCTGATGGCTATACGGCTGCCTTCTTCAAGGCGACGTGGGGAATCCTGGGTGCTGATGTCACTCGTGCTGTTGAGGACTTCTTTCGGACGGGTCATCTTCTTCGGGGCGTCAACAGTACTCTCATCAGCCTCATCCCTAAGGGGGCTTCTTCTAGACGTGCTTCCGACTTTAGGCCAATCTCTTGCTGCAATGTCCTGTATAAGATCATTGCAAAGATTTTGGCCAATCGGCTCAGATCTGCCCTTCCTGGCCTCGTCCATCCGGTTCAAACGGCTTTCATCCCGGGCAGACGCATCAGCGATAACATTCTGTTAGCTCAAGAGATTTGCAGGGGTTACCAGAACCAGAGTCTCCCGCCCCGTTCTGCCATCAAGGTCGACCTTGCGAAGGCATTTGATAAGGTGGATTGGAGCTTTGTTATCGCTACTCTTCAGGCCATGCGGTTCCACCCTCTCTTCATCCATTGGATCAAGGAATGCATCACTTCTACTGCCTTCTCCGTTTGCATCAACGGAGCGCCGGAAGGTTTTTTTGCGGGTAAGCGGGGCCTCCGCCAAGGCGACCCCCTCTCTCCTTACCTGTTCGTTTTAGTCATGGAGGTGCTTCATGGGATTCTTTCATCCCGCATCCAGTCCGCTCCCGGATTCCGATACCATTGGAGATGTGAGACGAGTAAGCTGGCCATGCTGTCTTTTGCTGACGATCTGCTGCTTTTGTGTCACGCTGATGCCTGCTCTGTTCGGACCCTCCGTAATGCTCTTGATACCTTCGGCTCTTTGTCGGGTCTCCTCCCTAACCCGGCTAAAAGTGAGATGTTTCTTTCCAAAAGGGCTGAGCCCCTTTCGGGACAGCTTCTGAGTATCATGGGCTTCTCCCGTGGCCAGCTTCCTGTCCGCTACCTTGGAGTTCCTTTGATCCACTCCCGTCTCAGACTGGAGGACTGCACCCCTCTGCTTCAGTCTGTGGATAGACGGCTTGGATCCTGGCTGAACCGTTCCCTCTCGTATGCCGGTCGCTTGCAGCTCATTAAGTCTGTCCTCTCTGCCATGCAGGTCTATTGGGTTGGGGTCTTCCTCCTCCCGAAAGGAGTGATCAAGGCCTTGGAGTCTCGCTTTCGAAGGTTTCTGTGGGATGGATCTCCGGCTAAGGTGGCTTGGGATGACGTCTGCAAGCCTGTGGAAGAAGGAGGTCTTGGCGTTCGATCTCTCTTGATCGACAATCAGGCTCTCCTCTTCCACCACCTCTGGAACATTGTCTCTCGTGACCCTGACTCGATTTGAGTCCAGTGGCTTTATGCCACTAAACTCAGGGACCGCTCTTTCTGGGATGTTCAGCCCAACTCCTCGGACGCTTGGAGCTGGCGTAAGCTGCTCCACCTCAGAGGTACCTTCCGTTCCCTTTTCTCCTTTCGTATTGGAAATGGGAACTCTCTTTGGCTCTGGAAGGACCCTTGGCTGTCTGATACCCCTCTCATTGAGAGATTCCCGAGGGGGCCTTTGGTTATGGGTCTCCCTTTGGATTCCCGGCTCTCTGCTGTTGTGACGAATGCTGGATGGACCTGGCCTGCCCAGCAGTCGGTGGAGTTTCTTCTGCTTCAGCCCCTTCTTCCGGCTGTGGACCCCTCTGCTGCTGACTCCATTTGTTGGAAGGTGGCTCCGGATGGGAAGTTCTCTGTTAGGAGTGCTCGTGAGGCTATCCGGACCCACTCTCCGAGGATTGCTTGGACTTCTCTGTTTGGGGGCCCTTTTCGGGTCCCTAGACATGAATTTCTTCTGTGGCTTGCTATTCGTGAAAGATTGGCGACTAGGGACCGTGCTTGGGTGATGGTTCGTTCGGGTTCGGATGCTTGCTCTCTTTGTGAGTCGCAGAGCACGGAGACGGTCCGTCACCTCTTCTTCGAGTGCTCTTTCTCCAGGAGATGCATTCTCTTACTGAGAAGGAAGACCCATTGGAGGTGGCCGCATCGGGATTGGATTCACTGGATCGAGTGGGCCGCTGCTCGTTGGCGGAGTCATCATCTTCATAATGAGATCTCTCGTCATCTTCTCGCCTCTCTGGTCTACCATATCTGGCAAGAGAGGAATAGGCGTTGGCGGGATCAGACTCGTTGCTCCCCGGAGCGAATTGTGAGTATGGTCTTAGAGATCGCGTGCTTGAGATTGAGCCAGGCTCCCTCCCGCTTCATTCTGCAAGCGGCCTCGCTCAGGAACCTTTGGCGCATTGCATGGTAGTCTGCTTTTGTTTGTTTTGTGGCTTTGTTTTGTTTTGAGGCTTTGCTTGGCTTTGTCGGCTGCTGTTGTCGATTGTTTTGCCTCGTTTGTTTGCTTCCGTAGCTTGTTACCGGTTTTCTGCGGCATGGGATTTCCCTTGGGCGCTTTTCTGTTTTCATTCAGTTTTATTTACGGGAAATTTTACCAAAAAAAAAAAATCTGGCGCGTAACGTGGTGGAGACGCGAAATTTCCTTGACATTGCCCAGGAGTTTGTCTCATTGTACCCGCATGATGATCGTTTTCTGGTACTACAATCTATATGTCGACGTCTCTATGCAGCTGCAGTAGCAATGGAGCAATCGGCCCTAGCACAACGGGCCAAAATGACTTGGCTCAAAGAAGGCGACTGTTGCTCCGCTTTTTTCTTCAAGAAGGTTGCCATACGACGAGTGGCAAACCGTATCTTCTCGCTTGAGGATGATGCTGGGAACTTAATTGAAGGGGAGCCACAAAGTAAAGGGCGAGCTTCTTAGACACTACAAGAACCTCTTGGGTACGACCGCTCGGAGCGGCCCGCTGGATCGCTCTGCTATCTATGCGGCCATATCTCGTACATTACCCAATCACGCACCGGGAGATCTACTTCGGCTCATCGACGAAGGCCTTCAACTTGTTCAACAAGGCATTCTACTTGATTAACAAGGCATGAATTGGATAACAAGACATTTGGCTTGTTTAAGAAGGCATTCTACATGGTCAACAAGGCATTCGACTTGTTCTACAAGACATTTGACTTTGTCTACAAGACATTTGACATAGTTAACAAGGCATTGCAGTTGTTCTATTACGCATCCGACTTGTTCAACAAGGCCTTCCACTTGTTCGACTTGGTGAAGAAGGTATTCGAATTGTTCAACAAGTCAGTCTACTTGGTTAACAAGGCATGACTTGTTCAACAAAGCATTCGACTTGATTAAGAAGGCAGTCGACTTTGTCAACAAGGCAGTCAACTTGGTCAACTAGGCATTAGACTTGTGAAACAATGAATTCGACTTGTTCAAAAAGGCATTCGACTTGTTTAACAAAGCATTCTACTTGGTCAACAAGGCAAGACTTGGTTAACAATGCATTTGACTTGGTCAACATGGCATGCTACTTGGTTAACAAAGCATGACTTGGTCAATAAGGCACTCGACTTGTTCAACAAGGGATTCGACTTGTTCAATAAGGCATTCTACTTGTTCGACTTGGTCAACAAGGCATTCGACTTGGTTAACAAGGCATTCGACTTTGTCAACAAGGCATTCGACATGCTAAACAAGGCATTCGACTTGGTCAACAAGGCATTCGACTTGCTAAATAAGGCATCCGACTTGGTCAACAAGGCATTTGAGTTGTTCGACGTGGCCTTCTACTTGTTCATAAGGGCATTCGACTTGGTCAACAAGGCATTCGACTTAGTCAATAATGCACGACTTGGTCAACAAGGCATTCGACTTGGTCAACAAGGCATTCTACATCGTCAATAAAGTTGACTTGGTCAATAAGGCATTCGACTTGTTCAACAAGGCATTCTACTGGTTCAACAAGGCATTATATGGTCAACAAGGCATTCAACTTTGTCCACAAGGCATTCGACATAGTTAACAAGGCATTGAAGTTGTTCAACTAGGCATTCGACTTGTTCAACAAGGGATTCGACTTGTTCAATAAGGTATTCTACTTGTTCGACTTGGTGAAGAAGTTATTTGATTTGTTCAACAAGGCATTCTACTTGGTTAACAAGGCGTTGTAGTTGTTCAACAAGGCATTCGATTTGTTCAACAAGGGATTCGACTTGTTCAACAAGGCATTCTGCTTGTTCGACTTGGTCAACAAGACATTCGACTTGTTCAACAACGCATTCTACTTGGTATACAAGGCAAAACTTGGTCAACAAGGCATTCGACTTGGTAAACAAGGCAATCGACTTGGTGAACAAGGCATTCGACTAGTTCAACAAGGCATTCTACTTGATTAATAAGGTATGACTTGGACAACAAGGCATTCGACTTGTTTAAGAAGTCATTATACTTGGTCAACAGGCATGATTGTTCAACAAGGCATTTGACTTGTTCAACAAGGCATTCGACTTTGTTAACAAGGCATTCGACATAGTTAACAAGGCATTCGACATAGTTAACAAGGCATTGAAGTTGTTCAACAAGGCATTTGACTTGTTCAACAAGGCATTCTACTTGTTCGACTTGGTCAACAAGGCATTCGACTTGTTCAACAACGCATTCTACTTGGTATACAAGGCAAAAATTGGTCAACAAGGCATTCGACTTGGTAAACAAGGCACTCTACTTTATCAACAAAGCATGACTTGGTTAATAAGGCATTTGACTTGTTCAACAAGGCATTCTACTTGTTCAACAAGGCATCATATGGTCAACAAGGCATTCCACATAGTTAACAATAAGGCGCTTGACTTCTAAACAAGCGATTGTGGGTTCGAGTCCCAGTGGGCGTGTAATTGATCTTTAGTTGATGTCGATGTTATCCGATAGCTTGTTATCGGTTGTTTGCGGCATGAGTTTCTACTCATACGTGCTATTTTGTATTTTTCTCTTCATATATATATATATATATAATGGGACATTCATCCAAAAAAAAAAACAAGGCAATCGACTTGGTCAACAAGGCATTCGACTTGTTAAACAAGGCATCTGACTTGGTCAACAAGGCATTTGAGTTGTTCGAGGAGGCCTTCTACTTGTTCAAAAGGGCATTTGACTTGGCCAATAGGCGATTCGACTTGGTCAACAATGCATTCGACTTGGTCAACAAAGCATTCGACTTGGTCAACAAGGCACTCTACTTCATCAACAAAGCATGACTTGGTCAATAAGGCATTTGACTTGTTCAACAAGGCATTCTACTTGTTCAACAAGGCATCATATGGTTAACAAGGCATTCAACATAGTTAACAAGGCATTGAAGTTGTTCAACAAGGCATTCGACTTGTTCAACAAGCGATTCAACTTGTTCAACAAGGCATTCTGCTTGTTCGACTTGGTCAACAAGACATTCGACTTGTTCAACAACGCATTCTACTTGGTCAACAAAGCATTACTTGGTCAATAAGGCATTCGAGTTGTTAAACAACGCATTCTACTTGTTCAACAAGGCATCATATGGTCCACAAGGCATTCGACTTGTTTAATAAGGGATTCAACTTGTTCAATAAGGCATTCTACTTGTTCAACTTGGTGAAGAAGGTATTCGATTTATTCACCAAGGCATTCTATTTGGTTAAAAAGGCGTTGAAGTTGTTCAACGAGGCATTCGACTTAGACAACAGGGCAGTCAACTTGGTCAACAAGACATTAGACTTGTGAAACAATGAATTCGACTTGTTCAACAAAGCATTCGACTTGGTCAACAAGGCAAGACTTGGTTAACAAGGCATTTGACTTGGTCAACAAGGCACGCTACTTGGTTAACAAAGTATGACTTGGTCAATAAGGCATTCGACTTGTTCAACAAGGGATTCGACTTGTTCAACAAGGCATTCTGCTTGTTCGACTTGGTCAACAAGACATTCGACTTGTTCAACAACGCATTCTACTTGGTATACAAGGCAAAACTTGGTCAACAAGGCATTCGACTTGGTAAACAAGGCAATCGACTTGGTGAACAAGGCATTCGACTAGTTCAACAAGGCATTCTACTTGATTAATAAGGTATGACTTGGACAACAAGGCATTCGACTTGTTTAAGAAGTCATTATACTTGGTCAACAAGGCATGATTGTTCAACAAGGCATTTGACTTGTTCAACAAGGCATTCGACTTTGTTAACAAGGCATTCGACATAGTTAACAAGGCATTCGACATAGTTAACAAGGCATTGAAGTTGTTCAACAAGGCATTTGACTTGTTCAACAAGGCATTCTACTTGTTCGACTTGGTCAACAAGGCATTCGACTTGTTCAACAACGCATTCTACTTGGTATACAAGGCAACAATTGGTCAACAAGGCATTCGACTTGGTAAACAAGGCACTCTACTTTATCAACAAAGCATGACTTGGTTAATAAGGCATTTGACTTGTTCAACAAGGCATTCTACTTGTTCAACAAGGCATCATATGGTTAACAAGGCATTCAACATAGTTAACAAGGCATTGAAGTTGTTCAACAAGGCATTCGACTTGTTCAACAAGCGATTCAACTTGTTCAACAAGGCATTCTGCTTGTTCGACTTGGTCAACAAGACATTCGACTTGTTCAACAACGCATTCTACTTGGTCAACAAAGCATTACTTGGTCAATAAGGCATTCGAGTTGTTAAACAACGCATTCTACTTGTTCAACAAGGCATCATATGGTCCACAAGGCATTCGACTTGTTTAATAAGGGATTCAACTTGTTCAATAAGGCATTCTACTTGTTCAACTTGGTGAAGAAGGTATTCGATTTATTCACCAAGGCATTCTATTTGGTTAAAAAGGCGTTGAAGTTGTTCAACGAGGCATTCGACTTAGACAACAGGGCAGTCAACTTGGTCAACAAGACATTAGACTTGTGAAACAATGAATTCGACTTGTTCAACAAAGCATTCGACTTGGTCAACAAGGCAAGACTTGGTTAACAAGGCATTTGACTTGGTCAACAAGGCACGCTACTTGGTTAACAAAGTATGACTTGGTCAATAAGGCATTCGACTTGTTCAACAAGGGATTCGACTTGTTCAACAAGGCATTCTGCTTGTTCGACTTGGTCAACAAGACATTCGACTTGTTCAACAACGCATTCTACTTGGTATACAAGGCAAAACTTGGTCAACAAGGCATTCGACTTGGTAAACAAGGCAATCGACTTGGTGAACAAGGCATTCGACTAGTTCAACAAGGCATTCTACTTGATTAATAAGGTATGACTTGGACAACAAGGCATTCGACTTGTTTAAGAAGTCATTATACTTGGTCAACAAGGCATGATTGTTCAACAAGGCATTTGACTTGTTCAACAAGGCATTCGACTTTGTTAACAAGGCATTCGACATAGTTAACAAGGCATTCGACATAGTTAACAAGGCATTGAAGTTGTTCAACAAGGCATTTGACTTGTTCAACAAGGCATTCTACTTGTTCGACTTGGTCAACAAGGCATTCGACTTGTTCAACAACGCATTCTACTTGGTATACAAGGCAACAATTGGTCAACAAGGCATTCGACTTGGTAAACAAGGCACTCTACTTTATCAACAAAGCATGACTTGGTTAATAAGGCATTTGACTTGTTCAACAAGGCATTCTACTTGTTCAACAAGGCATCATATGGTCAACAAGGCATTCCACATAGTTAACAATAAGGCGCTTGACTTCTAAACAAGCGATTGTGGGTTCGAGTCCCAGTGGGCGTGTAATTGATCTTTAGTTGATGTCGATGTTATCCGATAGCTTGTTATCGGTTGTTTGCGGCATGAGTTTTCTACTCATACGTGCTATTTTGTATTTTTCTCTTCATATATATATATATATAATGGGACATTCATCCAAAAAAAAAAAACTAGGCAATCGACTTGGTCAACAAGGCATTCGACTTGTTAAACAAGGCATCTGACTTGGTCAACAAGGCATTTGAGTTGTTCGAGGAGGCCTTCTACTTGTTCAAAAGGGCATTTTACTTGGCCAATAGGCGATTCGACTTGGTCAACAATGCATTCGACTTGGTCAACAAAGCATTCGACTTGGTCAACAAGGCACTCTACTTCATCAACAAAGCATGACTTGGTCAATAAGGCATTTGACTTGTTCAACAAGGCATTCTACTTGTTCAACAAGGCATCATATGGTTAACAGGCATTCAACATAGTTAACAAGGCATTGAAGTTGTTCAACAAGGCATTCGACTTGTTCAACAGCGATTCAACTTGTTCAACAAGGCATTCTGCTTGTTCGACTTGGTCAACAAGACATTCGACTTGTTCAACAACGCATTCTACTTGGTCAACAAAGCATTACTTGGTCAATAAGGCATTCGAGTTGTTAAACAACGCATTCTACTTGTTCAACAAGGCATCATATGGTCCACAAGGCATTCGACTTGTTTAATAAGGGATTCAACTTGTTCAATAAGGCATTCTACTTGTTCAACTTGGTGAAGAAGGTATTCGATTTATTCACCAAGGCATTCTATTTGGTTAAAAAGGCGTTGAAGTTGTTCAACGAGGCATTCGACTTAGACAACAGGGCAGTCAACTTGGTCAACAAGACATTAGACTTGTGAAACAATGAATTCGACTTGTTCAACAAAGCATTCGACTTGGTCAACAAGGCAAGACTTGGTTAACAAGGCATTTGACTTGGTCAACAAGGCACGCTACTTGGTTAACAAAGTATGACTTGGTCAATAAGGCATTCGACTTGTTCAACAAGGGATTCGACTTGTTCAACAAGGCATTCTGCTTGTTCGACTTGGTCAACAAGACATTCGACTTGTTCAACAACGCATTCTACTTGGTCAACAAAGCATTACTTGGTCAATAAGGCATTCGAGTTGTTAAACAACGCATTCTACTTGTTCAACAAGGCATCATATGGTCCACAAGGCATTCGACTTGTTTAATAAGGGATTCAACTTGTTCAATAAGGCATTCTACTTGTTCAACTTGGTGAAGAAGGTATTCGATTTATTCACCAAGGCATTCTATTTGGTTAAAAAGGCGTTGAAGTTGTTCAACGAGGCATTCGACTTAGACAACAGGGCAGTCAACTTGGTCAACAAGACATTAGACTTGTGAAACAATGAATTCGACTTGTTCAACAAAGCATTCGACTTGGTCAACAAGGCAAGACTTGGTTAACAAGGCATTTGACTTGGTCAACAAGGCACGCTACTTGGTTAACAAAGTATGACTTGGTCAATAAGGCATTCGACTTGTTCAACAAGGGATTCGACTTGTTCAACAAGGCATTCTGCTTGTTCGACTTGGTCAACAAGACATTCGACTTGTTCAACAACGCATTCTACTTGGTATACAAGGCAAAAATTGGTCAACAAGGCATTCGACTTGGTAAACAAGGCACTCTACTTTATCAACAAAGCATGACTTGGTTAATAAGGCATTTGACTTGTTCAACAAGGCATTCTACTTGTTCAACAAGGCATCATATGGTCAACAAGGCATTCCACATAGTTAACAATAAGGCGCTTGACTTCTAAACAAGCGATTATGGGTTCGAGTCCCAGTGGGCGTGTAATTGATCTTTAGTTGATGTCGATGTTATCCGATAGCTTGTTATCGGTTGTTTGCGGCATGAGTTTCTACTCATACGTGCTATTTTGTATTTTTCTCTTCATATATATATATATATAATGGGACATTCATCCAAAAAAAAAAAACTAGGCAATCGACTTGGTCAACAAGGCATTCGACTTGTTAAACAAGGCATCTGACTTGGTCAACAAGGCATTTGAGTTGTTCGAGGAGGCCTTCTACTTGTTCAAAAGGGCATTTGACTTGGCCAATAGGCGATTCGACTTGGTCAACAATGCATTCGACTTGGTCAACAAAGCATTCGACTTGGTCAACAAGGCACTCTACTTCATCAACAAAGCATGACTTGGTCAATAAGGCATTTGACTTGTTCAACAAGGCATTCTACTTGTTCAACAAGGCATCATATGGTTAACAAGGCATTCAACATAGTTAACAAGGCATTGAAGTTGTTCAACAAGGCATTCGACTTGTTCAACAAGCGATTCAACTTGTTCAACAAGGCATTCTGCTTGTTCGACTTGGTCAACAAGACATTCGACTTGTTCAACAACGCATTCTACTTGGTCAACAAAGCATTACTTGGTCAATAAGGCATTCGAGTTGTTAAACAACGCATTCTACTTGTTCAACAAGGCATCATATGGTCCACAAGGCATTCGACTTGTTTAATAAGGGATTCAACTTGTTCAATAAGGCATTCTACTTGTTCAACTTGGTGAAGAAGGTATTCGATTTATTCACCAAGGCATTCTATTTGGTTAAAAAGGCGTTGAAGTTGTTCAACGAGGCATTCGACTTAGACAACAGGGCAGTCAACTTGGTCAACAAGACATTAGACTTGTGAAACAATGAATTCGACTTGTTCAACAAAGCATTCGACTTGGTCAACAAGGCAAGACTTGGTTAACAAGGCATTTGACTTGGTCAACAAGGCACGCTACTTGGTTAACAAAGTATGACTTGGTCAATAAGGCATTCGACTTGTTCAACAAGGGATTCGACTTGTTCAATTAGGCATTCTACTTGTTCGACTTGGTGAACAATGCATTCAACTTGTTGATTCGAAGGATCTCCCTCTCTCTTGAAAACGTTCTGCCCTCTCACTTGAATTCCAACGGTCTCAACCCTTCACCAAGCATGGAGGAGGCCTCCGAGGGTCCTCCGCCCGCGCCCGGCGGTCCTCTGCCCGCACCCAGCGATCTTCCGCCTCCGCCCGGCGCCACGGAAACGGCGATGCCCGATCTTCCGGCCCTGGCAGCCGCTTATCCGACGTTCTCACTTGACTTCGACATGGCAAAGTTCACCGCCTTGGTCGAACGACTTGATGGAGGGCCGATGGAGACCCCCACCGGGGCTACCTCCTCGCCTCCCCCCCACGGCGACACCCCTAACGCTGCTGCTCCCTCGCCCCACCCCCACGGCGGCTCATACCCATTGCTTGCTGCTTTCAATCCACGTGACCCTTCACCTTCCGGCCGTGTTGCGCGCCGGATCGCTACTCGTCCCTATTGGCCACGGCGGGGACTTTCGGCTACCACCCATGCACGCGGACCGCGGCCGGGTCCGACCACTATCGGTGCCGTGCTTGACGACGCGACGATGGCAGCCGCGGGGGCCCTTGCATCGTCCTTGGAAGACGAAACGGCGATGATGAACGCGGGGGCCCTTGAAGCGCCTATGGAAGCTGAACGGAATCGGGGAGATGAACCGCCACATCACGGCGCGGCGGGCCAAGGCGCCTCTAACGACGCCGGACTGCTGCCGGAACCCGCCATCATTGGGGCGCCGTCCGCCGGGATGGAGCGGGAGATTGAAATGGCTACTGCCGTTCCTGCCGCAGAAGCTCGGGCCCCGGGAGCCGAAGAGTCATCGATTGGTATTGAGGTAGCCGAAGAGTCACAGGTGTCCGCTGCGAACCTGGATGTGCATATGGACGAGGTCCCGGAGGGCGTTGGGGCCAAGGGGATCGGCACCGAGGACCCTCGGCCGATGGTTCATGGACCCCCCACCATCCAGTCTCCCGGGCATGCCGGTGGTTCTTCTATGATGCCCAAAGCTTCGTTTGCACGGGTGGCTGCTCGGGAGATTGGGCCACGCCTCGCGCATGGGGATAGATGGGAACGGGCTACGCGTCGGGTCCCTTTGTCATTTACGGCGTCGGCGGGTCTCGTAAACGGAATTGTTGAAGTTGCGCCGTCGTGGGATATTGCTAAGCTTGGCTTGTCGCGTTGGGCGTACACGCTGGTGGGTTTTTTCTTGGGACGAAAACCATTTTTCCCCACTGTCGAGCGTTATTGGCGGGCTCGCTGGCCGGAACTGGTTGAAGTCCGTGCTATGATTAATGGCTTCTTCAAGTTTCGGTTTGCATCGGAAGCGGCCATGCGTGCCGTACTTGAAGGTGGCCCGTGGATCCTTAATGGGCAGCCCTTGTTCCTTGAGGAATGGCGTCCCGGCATGTCCTTTGAAAGACATGAGATCACTGAAGTTCCCCTCTGGGTGAAAATGTGGAAGTGCCAGGCGAATTCTGGACTGCTGAGGGGCTCGGAGTCCTTGCGAGCGCAGTGGGAAAGCCGTTATTTACTGACGGGATAACGGCAGATGGGGAGCGCATTGATTTTGCACGCGTCTGTGTCATGAAGCGCCTCGCTGACCCCTTCATTGAGATTGTCCACCTTCGCATGCCTAATGCTGAGGGCGGAGTGACGGGTCTTATTCCGGTCCGGGTGGAGTATGAATGGAAGCCAGCAAGATGTGATAGTTGCAGCACTTGGACCCATGGGCCATTCAATTGCCCTAATCGCCCGCGCCCCCCACCCTCGACTGATTCGACGGGTGGGACCGCGCCAGGTTCCCGGAATCGCTCTCCTCGCGTTTCGAACCCCACCGTGGTTACTGGTTCACGTCTGCCCTCCCGCCCCGATCCCTCCTCTTCCCGACAAGCCCGTTCCCCTCCTCAGGGTATTACCTCACCCACTGCTGTTGCGCCTAAGGCATCAGCCCAGAATCCAAGTATTCTCTCGACTTCCTCACGCTCCTTGTCTAAGGGTCGGAGTGGCGACAAGTGGGAGCTCGTGGTAAGGCTGTGCGCACTCCACCTCGAGGGGTGATATCACCCGCTGCGGATAGGCCGTTGCATGGAGGTACCATGCCACCTGGTAATCCTTCACGATCTTCACTTCCACCTGCACGGAGTGGGGATGTTTCTTTTCTGGATCCTACTAACCCTTTTGCTGTCCTCCGCTCCATCGATTCTGGCGATATGGATATTTCCACCACTCTGGGCCCTGAAGTTATTGCAGCCCGCTTGCCGGGTGTCCCATGATCAGAGTCGGCTCATGGAATGTCCGTGGTCTAAATAGGGTAGACCACAGGAAAGCGGTGGGGGAGTGGATTTCTAGACAAAGTATTCAGCTGGTTGGTTTGCTTGAGACGCGGGTCAGTGAGGGTAATGCCACCCGACTGTCGCAGGGATTACGGCCCCTTTGGTCCTGGTTTTTTGAGTATGCAGCTGGCCCGAGCTCGCGCATTTGGGTGGGTTGGGATCCGACGGCCATCTCGGTCAGTATTGTGGCCTTCACTGCTCAGGTTGTTCATTGTCGGGTTGTGCAGCTGGGGTCCGGGGCTATTCTTTTTGTTTCTTTTGCTTATGGTCGCTCATTTCGCGGGGAGAGGGTTCCTTTATGGGATGAGCTTGTCCAGTTCTCCTCCTCTCGGGTTGACGACCAGTGGATTGTGGCAGGGGATTTCAATACCATCTTGTGTTCGGCTGAGGGGCGAGGGGGATCTCCTAATTTGCTGAGCATGTCTGACTTTAGTAATGCGCTTCTTCGAGCGGATCTCTCGACTATTCCATCTACTGGTCCACCATTCACGTGGTTTAACCAGCAAGGAGGCGCATCTGCTATCTAGAGACGCCTCGACCGTATTTTGGCGAATCCTACTTGGATCGCGGCCTGGCCGGATACTTTTGTTCACGGCGGTCTCCCTGCTACGTCAGATCATTCGCCTCTTGTCTTGGGGACCGTCCCGGGTCACTCTTATCGGACCTGCTTCAGGTTTGAGAATTTTCTGACTAAGGATCCGGGTTTTCTTTCTGTTGTTCGCAGCATTTGAGATCGCCCGGTCCGTGGGTTTCCAATGTTCACGGTGGTTGATCGCCTGAAGCGCCTTAAACCTCTTTTCTTTAAGCTGCGTCGGGCCAAAGGAGATCTCGCAGCTAACATTTCCGAGGCGCAGAGGTTTTTAGAAGTTGCCCAGCGGTACACTTCGCTCCATCCATTCGATGACAGTCTCCGTTTGCTCGAACGTTGCTGTAGGTTGGTCTTTTCGAGAGCAGTTGAGATGGAGCACTCGACACTGGCACAGCGAGCCAAGATGGCTTGGCTGAAGGATGGGGATCAGTGCTCTGCTTTTTTCTTTCGTAAGGTTGCGCTCAGACGTAAGTATAACAAGATCCTTACGCTCGAATCCACTTCCGGTGAGTTACTGACGTCTTTGGATGCGGTTGATTCTGAGTTGCTGGGTTTTTACGAGGATCTTCTTGGCAAATCCTCTCTTCCTTCGCCGGTGCTGTTACCCGATGTCCAAGATTTCATCTCACGAAGACTTTCACAGTCAGCGGCTGCATCTATGGTTCTTCCCCTGGACGATGCGGAGGTGCGTAAAGCTGTCTTTTCTATGGGTGCTGAGAAGGCTCCGGGCCCTGATGGCTTTACCGCGGCTTTTTTCCAAGCTGCGTGGTCTGTTGTGGGACCCGATGTCACTGCTGCGGTCCGGGACTTCTTTGTCACGGGGCGCCTCTTGCGGGGTCTGAACAGTACTTGGCTCACGCTTATTCCGAAGATGGAGTTTCCTCGGCGGGCCTCAGATTTTCGGCCGATCTCGTGCTGTAATGTCATCTACAAGATTATCTCAAAGATTTTGGCCGATCGTCTCAAGCCTGCCCTTCTTAGCCTTGTTCATGGATGCCAGACTGCCTTCATCCCGGGACGTCACATCTCGGATAACATCCTTCTTGCCCAGGAGCTGTGTCATGGCTACAACGGCCATCGTCACCCTCCTCGAGCGCTGTTCAAAGTGGACCTGGCGAAGGCCTATGACCGGGTGGAATGGAGTTTTGTTTTGGCTACGTTGCAGGCAATGGGACTCCATCCGCAATTTATCGAGTGGATCAGGACCTGTCTTACTACGACAACGTTCTCCCTTTGCGTTAGTGGTCGCCCTATGGGGTTCTTTGAGGGCAAGCGGGGTCTCCGTCAAGGTGACCCAATTTCTCCCTACCTTTTCACTTTGGTTATGGAGGTTCTCCATGGCATTGTCTGTAAGCGTATTAGTGAGGAACCGCGGTTTCGTTATCATTGGCGATGCGAGCCTCTATCCTTACCTATGCTTAGTTTTGCGGATGATCTGCTATTGTTCTGCCATGCTGACGGGATTTCTGTTGGGGTCCTTAAGGCGTCGGTGGATTGTTTCTCGACTCTTTCGGGTTTATACCCAAACCCGGCCAAGAGTGAGTGTTTTCTTTCTCGCCCAGCTCTCTCCCTCGCACCGCAGCTGCAGCCCATTTTTGGTTTTCCCTTGGGCTTTTTGCCAGTTCGGTATCTGGGGGTTCCATTGATTACCTCTCGTCTTTCGCTTGCTAACTGCAGCCCGCTCTTGTCTCGTGTTGATCATCGTCTGGGTTCATGGTTGAACCAGACCCTCTCTTATGCTGGACGTGTCCAGTTGATCCGTTCTGTTCTTCAGGCGCTGCATGTTTACTGGTCGGGGGTATTCCTTCTCCCCATGGGTGTGGTGAGGGCTTTGGAAGCTAAATTTCGTCAGTTTCTTTGGGCGGGGTCTACAGCTAAGGTGGCATGGACTGACGTGTGTTAGCCCACTGCGGAGGGCGGTTTGGGCATTCGTTCGGTGGCAGTTGATAATAAGGTGCTTCTTTTTCGCCTCTTGTGGCGGATCCTTATGAGGGCCCCGGACTCTATTTGGGTTACCTGGCTGTATGCCAGTCGGTTGAGGTCAGATCATATTTGGACGGCTCATGTTTCATCGACGACTTCTTGGAGCTGGCGTCAGTTATTGAGGTTTAGGGCTGAGATTAAAAGTCACATTGTCTTCCACATTGGTGACGGTTCCTCCATTCGTTTGTGGGAGGACCCTTGGATGTCGGGTGGTTCTCTTCTAGATCGCTTTCCGCGGGGACCTGTTGCTATGGGCCTCCCTGTGGGCACCCGTCTTGCCTCTGTTATTTCAGAGCATGGCTGGAACTGGCCGGGTCGTACTACAGTTGAGTATCTTGATTTTAGTCCCGACCTCCCCCCGGTTCGTCCCGACCACCGGGACAGTATTTCCTGGCGTGGGTCTGCCGATGGCGTTGCTTCTGCGAGCCTCATCCGGGAGGCACTGCGGCCTCGTCAGGACGGTGTAATTTGGGCAAGTCTGTTTGGTGGCCATTTACGGGTCCCTCGCCATGAGTTTTCCCTCTGGATGGGTGTTCGTGGCCGACTCTCGACTAGGGATAAGGCTTGGGTTGCTTCTCGTGCGGGGACACAAGCTTGCGGACTTTGTTCCTCGGCTTAGGTGGAGACGGCCTCCCATCTTTTTTTCGACTGCGAATTCTCTCGCCGCTGTTTGAGGCTTCTTCGGAGGCGGGTTCGCTGGGACTGGCCGCACCGGGACTGGACGCAGGGTTTTCTTTGGGCTGCTCACCGGTGGCGTGGGCATCATTTATTGCATGCGGCGTGTAGGCATCTTCTGGCATCCCTCGTTTATCATATTTGGCTTGCTCGGAATCGGCGCTGGCGTGAGGATGCTACGACCTCGCCGGAACAATTAGTTGCTTGTGTTGTGGACATTTGTTGTTTGCGTCTTAACGGTCTCTCTGCAAAGTATGCTTTGCAGATTGCGGCCATTGGGCGGCTTTGGCGCGTTGCGTGGTAGTTTTTTTTTTTTTTTCCTGTCACGCATGTACTGACTATTTCTATTTATTTGTTTACGGAATTTTACCAAAAAAAAAAGAACAATGCATTCAACTTGTTCAAAAAGGTATTCTACTTGATTAACAAGGAAGGACTTGGACAAATCTTCACTCTTTTTATAATCACCAACCTAACGCCACTTTGTAGGGCGGTGGATCACGATCGGCCGCCTCCATCGCTGGGATCAGACGGCTTTGGAGGGTTGTGTCTCTTTCAATTAGTTTCAATTCGTTAGTTAATTCACTTTTACGGTGTTGTTATGGCTTCATGCTCGTTGATGTGTGGATCAACGATGAATTCGATCTCTTCAGTTGAGATGGTGATTGCTGAGGATCCCCGGCCGCTCGAGATAGATTCTTTACTGCAAGACTATCCTACGTTTGCTAAGCGTTTTGACGGGGCACGTTTTAATGCGTTGATGGAGAAAGTTCATGGTAGATCCGGTGTCGTGGCTGCCCAAACGCGCGAGATGCCACAATCGGGGGCTGGTATCACGATTCTACAGCCACTACGTGGATCGGGATCTCCGGTCCGAGATCCGATCCGACGAAGGCCGGATACACCACCACCTACTCGTGATCAGTGAAGGCTGGATGGTAAGGAATCGCTGGAAGATCTTGAAGATCAACGAAGGTCGGATGGTAAGAAATCGTTGGTAGATCTTGAAGATATGGAAAGTGCTTCTATTTTGGGAGGAGATCTCGTATACTCAATGAAGGAATCTGCTACTAATCCGTCTTTGGAAAGGATCAGGCCGGATGGTAAGAAATCGGTGGGAGATCTTGAAGATATGGAAAGTGCTTCTATTTTGGGAGGAGATCTCGTATACTCAATGAAGGAATCCGCTACTAATTCGTCTTTGGAAAGGATCATGTCGGATGATAAGAAATCGCTGGGAGATCTTGAAGATATGGAAAGTGCTTCTATTTTGGGAGGAGATCTCGTATACTTAATGAAGGAATCTGCTACTAATCCGTCTTTGGAAAGGATCAAGCTGGATGGTAAGAAATCGCTGGGAGATCATGAAGATATGGAAAATGCTTCTATTTTGGGAGAGGATCTCGTTTATTTAATGAAGGAATCTGCTACTAATCCGTCTTTGGAAAGGATACTACAATATCTTCGTAAAGATTTTGGATGGGATAACGAGATATTGGTTGATGCGGCTGCGCCATTGGTCACCCATCATACTCCACGCGTTGATCATACGGTGGTTGGGGATAACGCACAGCCCGATGCGGGAAATTTGCATGATCATCATATGAAGGCTAGGGTTTCTTTGATTGATATGGGCCACAAGCATCCACGTGGTTTTGGGCCTAGGTTTTCTCCGGAACGGGAGGCTGGTAGATGCAATCTCACGATTGGGGATGGTGCGAATGAGGGGATGACGACGTCAGCGCCGACGGCTACCGTGGAAAAAATTTCTATCCTTGATGACGGACGTAGAGTTTCTACAGTGGTGGCAAAGGTGACGGATACGGTTTCGGTGCCGGCTAAGGTAACTCCGCCAAAGCCGACGTTTGCGGTGGTTGCCAAGGGGTCGGCGAGGCAGGCTAACCGCACCGGAGTGCGGCGACTTCCGTTGGTTTACACTGTGCCGGCAGTCATAGATGGGGTGGCGGAGGTTCGACCTACGTGGCAGGTGGCCCGTCAAGGTTTTGCTCGATGGGAGCATACACTGGTGGGCTATTTTTTGGGAAAGAAGCCATATTTTCCCTTTGTGGAGCGATTTGTGCGGGCGAATTGGGCTGACCTTGCCGAGGTCAGGGCTACCATTAATGGTTTCTTTAAGTTTCGTTTTATGTCGGCGGATGCAATGCATGGGGTCCTTGAAGGGGGACCTTGGCTCTTCCAAGGGCATCCACTCTTCTTGGAGGTTTGGAGGCCAGGAATGTCGTTTGCGAAGCGGGATCTCGTAGAAGTACCTCTATGGGTTAAGTTATGGAATGTCCCAAGGGAATTCTGGACTCAGGCTGGTTTGGGGATCGTTGCTAGTGTTGTGGGGCAGCCCTTGTTTGCTGATGGCGTTACAACAAGTGGAGAGCGTATTGATTTTGCACGTGTTTGTGTACTTAAGAAGCTTGCTGACCCGTTTGTGGAGCACTTTAATATTCGACTGCCGTTAGAGTGTGGAGGTACATCGGGTGTGGCAACTGTGCGGGTGGAGTACGAATGGAGACCAACCAAATGTCTGAAGTGTGCTTCTTAGAATCATGCGTCGACGGCGTGTCCGATGTCCTCCGATGGACAAAGCGCACCGGGAAAACGACCGGATCCTCGGCTGAGGGCTGTTCGGGTGGGTGGCAATAAGCCACGAGTAGAGGGGCGGTAGGTGGGAGCAAAGGGTTAGCAGCACGGGTGGAGTCACATGTTGGGGCATATGGGGTTCGAGCGGGAAATGGAGGGGCGGTGATTCCTAGCGCACGTGTAGAGTGGATGCATGTGGGCGCAAAGGGCAAAGCCGTGAGGGTGGAACCACGGGATGGGGCAGCTAATGGTAGAAAACTGGCCCGGTCAACAGAGTGTGCTGGAGGATTGTCGACATCGTCTCGGACCACAGAGCCACATTCGTGGGTGCTGCCCGTGCATGAGGAGGTTGGGTTGGCCTCTAACTCTTTCGCTATTTTGCACTCGTTACGGGATGAGGATAATGATCCTCCTTTTTCTACGGGCCCTGAAGCAACGGCAGCCCCAACAGGGGGTGATCCATGATCCCTGTAGGTATGTAGAATGTACGTGGTCTCAATAAGAGGGACCACGGAAGGGCGGTGGGGGAGCTAGTTGTCGATGTCGTTGTTGATATCGTAGTTGTACCCGATAGCATGTTATCAGTTGATGCGGCATGAGCTTTTCTCCTGCGCGCTCTTTTGTATTCTTCTTTTCATATATATATATATATAAAGGGACATTAATCCAAAAAAAAAAAACAAGGCATTCGACTTGTTTAATAAGGGATTAAACTTGTTCAATAAGGCATTCTACTTGTTCAACTTGGTGAAGAAGGTTTTCGATTTATTCACCAAGGTATTCTATTTGGTTAAAAAGGTGTTGAAGTTGTTCAACGAGGCATTCGACTTGTTCAACAAGGGATTCGACTTGTTCAATAAGGTATTCTACTTGTTTGACTTGGTGAACAAGGCATTCGACTTGTTCAACAAGGCATTCTACTTGATTAACAAGGCATGACTTGGACAATAAGGCATTTGACTTGTTTAAGAACGTATTCTACTTGGCCAACAAAGCCTAACTGTTCAACAAGGCATTCGACTTTGTCTATAAGTCATTCGACATAGTTTACAAGGCATTCTACTTGTTCAACAAGGCATTCTACTTGTTCGACTTGGTAAAGGAAGGTATTCGAATTGTTCAACAAGGCATTCTACTTGGTTAACAATGCATGACTTGTTCAACAAAGCATTCGACTTGATTAAGAAGGCAGTCGACTTGGTCAACCAGGCAGTCAACTTGGTCAACAAGGCATTAGACTTGTTTAACAATGAATTCGACTTGTTCAACAAGGCATTCGAATTGTTCAACAAGGCACTCTACTTGGTCAACAAGGCATGACTTGGTTAACAAGGCATTTGACTTGGTCAACAAGGCATTCTACTTGGTCAACAAAGCATGACTTGGTCAATAAGGCATTCGATTTGTTTAACAAGGGATTCGACTTGTTCAATAAGGCATTCTACTTGTTCGACTTAGTAAACAAGGCATTCGACTTGTTCAACAAGGCATGACTTGTACATTAAGGCATTCGACTTGTTTAAGAAGGTATTCTACTTGGTCAACAAGGCATGACTGTTTAACAAGGCATTCGACTTGTTCAACAAGGCATTCGACTTTGTCTATGAGACATTCGACATAGTTAACAAGGCATTGAAGTTGTTCAATAAGGCATTCTACTCGTTCGACTTGGTAAAGAAGGTATTCGAATTGTTCAAAAAGGCATTCTACTTGGTTAACAATGTATGACTTGTTCAACAAAGCATTCGACTTGATTAAGAAGGCAGTCGACTTGGTCAACCAGGCAGTCAACTTGGTCAACAAGGCATAAGACTTGTTAAACAATGAATTCGACTTGTTCAACAAGGCATTCGACTTGTTCAACAAGGCATTTGACTTGTTCAATAAGGCATTCGACTTGTTCAACAAGGCATTTTACTTGTTCAACAAGGCATGACTTGGTTAACAAGGCATTTGACTTGGTCAATAAGGCATTCTACTTGGTCAACAAAGCATGACGGTCAATAAGGCATTCGACTTGTTCAACAATGGATTCGACTTGTTCAATAACGCATTCTACTTGTTCGACTTGGTGAACAAGGCCTTCGTCTTGCTCAACAAGGCATTCTACTTGATTAACAAGGCATGACTTGGACAACAAGGCATTTGACTTGTTGAAAAAGGTATTCTACTTGATCAATAAGGCATAACTGTTTAACAAGGCATTCGACTTGTTCAACAAGGCATTCGACTTTGTCCACAAGGTATTCGACATAGTTAACAAGGTATTGAAGTTGTTCAACATGGCATTGGACTTGTTCAACAAGCATTCGACTTGTTCAACAAGGCATTCTACTTGGTCAACAAGGCATGACTTGGTTAACAAGGCATTTGACTTGGTCAATAAGGCATTCTACTTGGTCAACAACGCATGACGGTCAATAAGGCATTCGACTTGTTCAACAAGGGATTCGACTTGTTCAATAAGGCATTCTACTTGTTCGACTTGGTGAACAAGGCCTTCGACTTGTTCAACAAGGCATTCTACTTGATTAACAAGGCATGACTTGGACAACAAGGCATTCGACCTGTTGAAGATGGTATTCTACTTGGTCAACAAGGCATGACTGTTTAACAAGGCATTCGACTAGTTCAATAAGGCATTCGACTTTGCCAACACGGCATTCGACATTGTTAACAAGGCATTGAAGTTGGTTCCACAAGGCATTCGACTTGTTGAACAAGACATTCGACTTGTTCAACAAGGCATTCTACTTGTTCAACTTGGTCAACAAGGCATTCGACTTGTTCAACAACGCATTCTACTTGGTATACAAGGCACGACTTGGTCAACAAGGTATTCGACTTGGTCAACAAGGCATTCGACTTGGTCAACAAGGCATTCGACTTGGTCAACAAGGCATTCGACTTGCTAGACAAGGCATCCGACTTGGTCAACAAGGCATTGGAGTTGTTTGACGAGGCCTTCTACTTGTTCAAAAGGGCATTCGACTTGGTCAACAACGCATTCGACTTGGTCAACAAGGCATTCGACTTGGTCAACAAGGCATTCGACTTGGTCAACAAGGCATTCTACTTCGTTAACAAAGCATGACTTGGTCAATAAGGCATTCGACTTGTTCAACAAGGCATTCTACTTGTTCAACATGGCATCATATGGTCAACAAGGCATTCGATTTTGTCAACAAGCCATTCGTTATAGTTAACAAGGCATTGAAGTTGTTCAACAAGACATTCGACTTGTTCAACAAGGGATTCGACTTGTTCAATAAGGTATTCTACTTGTTCGACTTGGTGAAGAAGGTATTCGATTTGTTCAACAAGGCATTCTACTTGGTTAACAAGGCGTTTAAGTTTTTTTTTTTTTTGGGAAAAGGTCATTAAAATAAAATGTGGAAAGATACAATGTTCAGCAGCAATAAGCTGCACCGCTCGGTAACATGCTACCTATAATCAACGCAAGCAATCCAATCGAGCAAGCAAACATCAAAAGCAAGCAAGCAGACTGTAAGCAAGTGACTACATGCTCGGCCACGCAATGCGCCAAACACGTCGAAGCGCACAGGACTGTAGCTGATACTTCCCTCCAAGGGTAGAGAGCCGTATACAGAGTGTAGTCTCGACGTCCGCAACGATATGAGTAGGAGGTCTTCGTCTTCCTTCCCGCCATCGTAGGTTGCGCTCGGCCCATAGGTGATAGACAAGCGATGCAAGCGCATGTCGGGGCCCCATCCATGCGAGGTGCTTGGCCCCGCCACCTTTGAGCAGCCCAGTGAACCCCTTCGATCCAGTCCGTGTAAGGCCATCCAAAACGTAACTTTCCCTGCAAAGACTGTAGGCAATGTCTGGAAAATGAACACTCAAAGAAAAGATGCCGTGTTGTCTCTATAGCATGGCCATCATCACACAAGAGGCAAGCTGAACTTCCTGCTGCCGCGGCCACCCATGGCTTGTCCCTCGTCGCCAGGCGTTCCCTAATCGCCAGCCATAGAATGACTTCATGCCGTGGTATCGAGATAGGGCCTCCGAACAGGTTGGTTCAGAATGCAGGCGGAGAATGTTGGCGTATGCAATTTCTCGCGGAGTGAGTAGAGAAGACGCCATTGGGAGTCCCCCGCCATCGAATCGTGTCCATCTCACCGTGTTGAATGGGAGGTAGGAGACCAGCAAAATCCATGAACTCCACCGTTGTCTGTCCTGGCCAATGCCATCCCGACTCATCAATCACCGCGCTCAATCGTGAATCAAGTGGGAGGCCCATAACAGATGGACCACGCGGGTACCGTTCCACCAGCGGAATCGTGAGTAGCCATGGGTCAGTCCAGAGGCGTGTATTCGCTCCATTCCCAATGCGGAACTCTAGAAGTGGCCGGATGATGGGTCTGAGCTTGAGGAGCTTCTTCCAGCTCCATGAGGTATTAGCCGTGGATCTGATGGTCCAGAAGGATGTGTTGTGCAGCCGCGTCCGTCGTATCCATGTGGCCCATATCGAAGACTCATCTCCCCTGAGAATGTTCCAAATAAGACGCATCATCAGCGCCTTGTTCTCCACCTCAATCGATCTCAGTCCAAGTCCCCCTTCGTCCCTTGGTGCGCATACGTCGGTCCATGCCACCTTCGCGCTAGATCCCTTCCACAAGAAAGCTCGAAGACGCTTCTCGATACTGCGGATGATTCCCTTGGGGAGTAAGAAGACTCCCGCCCAATACACATGGATAGTCATAAGGACCGATCGAATGAGCTGTACCCTCCCGGCGTATGAGAGCGAGTGGTTGGTCCAAGAACCAAGCCGACGAGCAATAGAACGTAATAAGGGGGCGCAATCATCGATAGTCAATCGCGATGTGATAAGGGGGACCCCCAGGTACCGCACAGGAAGAGACCCGATAGGGAAGCCCATAACAGCCTGGAGTGTACCCTTCAGTCGTTCTGCCCGTTTCGAGATAAACATCTCGCTTTTACTGGAGTTTGCCCGTAGCCCTGAAAGCGAAGCAAAAAGCTCGAGGCTGTCGCGGAAGATACTGACTGATTGAACGTCCGCCTGCGAGAAAAGAAGAAGATCATCGGCGAAGGTCAACATGAAGAGGGATGTGGCCTCGCATCGCCAATGGTATCGGAAGCTGCTGCTAAGGTTGATGCGGGACGCTATGATTCCATGTAAAGCCTCCATCACCAACACAAAGAGATAAGGTGATATGGGGTCGCATTGTCTGAGACCCCGCCGTCCTTTGAAGAAACCCTCCAGCCTACCGTTGATGTTGATGTTGATGGAAAAATGCGTCGACGTGAGGCATGACCGGACCCACCCAATGAAGGTCGGGTGAAAGTGAAGTGCCTGAAGTGTGGCAAAGATAAAATCCCACTCAATCTTATCATATGCCTTGGCGAGGTCGACCTTAAGAGCCACCCGTTCAGGCAGCCCGGCTCTATTGTATCCGTGACAAATCTCTTGGGCTAAGAGAATGTTGTCGGAAATACGCCTTCCAGGGATGAATGCCGTCTGTGTAGGGTGGAGAAGTTTCCCCAAGCTGTCTCGTAGCCGATTAGCAATGATCTTGGAGATGATCTTATAGAGAACGTTGCAGCAGGCAATCGGTCGAAAATCCTTCGCCATGCGTGGATTATCCCCTTTTGGAATGAGGGTGATAAGGGTCGAATTCAGCTCCCCTAGGAGGCGTCCCGTCCGGAAGAAATCCCGGATGGCGAACGAGATATCCTCCCCGATGATGTGACATGCCCGCTTGTAGAAAACCGCGGAGTACCCGTCTGGCCCTGGCGATTTGTTATCTCCCATTGCATGCAGCGCGTTGTTGATTTCCACATCAGTGACCGGCTGAACCATTGCCTCCGCGTCGGTTGTGCTGAGCGCTGCCCCGAAGTAAGGCGCGACGTCAGAGGCGGTTATTGGGGTTGTCCGCATGGATTGCCCGAGAAGTTCCGAGTAATATCGGACTAATTCAGCCCGCACTTGTGCACCACCCTCGAACGTGTTTCCCGCCTCATCCTCCAAGTGGAAGATACGATTTCCAACCCGCTGTGTGGCCACTTTCTTGAAGAAAAAAGAAGTGCATTGGTCACCGTCCTTGAGCCATGCCACTTTCGCCCGCTGAAGGAGTGCCGAATGCTCCAATTCGACCGCTTTGGCATACACAAGCCGACATTGCTTCTCCAAGATTAGTAATTGATCCTCCAATGAATAGTTTGCCGCCATGTCCTGAGCAATCTCTAGAAATTTGCGCGCATCGAGCACGTTACGATTGAGATCACCCTTGTCTCGCCGTAGTTGTCGTAGTTCCCTCTTCATCGCTTTCAGTCTCTGGACGACTACATACATCGGGTATCCATTTGCTTGCAGACTCCAAGTTTTCGCCACGATAGGAAGAAAACAAGTATCCTGCGCCAAAAAATTATCAAAACGAAAAGAATTATTCCTCTCAGAAGCCCTAGCTGTAGTCGCGAGGATGAGTAGAGAGTGGTCCGATGTAGCAGGGGTTGCGCAATGATAAGTAAGGTCCCCAAATCTAGCGAACCAAGAGGGGTTGCCAAGCATCCTATCGAGGCGTCGCCATACACCCGACGTGCCCCCTTGCTGGTTATACCACGTGTAGAGTTGCCCCGTGCATGGCAGGGTTGCGAGGTCCGATGTAGTCATGCATGCAATCATCTCCGGACAGCCCCCCGTGGCCGATCCTCCCCGCGCGTCCGTGTTTGCCATGATCGCGTTGAAATCCCCCATAACAAGCCATGGTGAGTTTGCGTGCAGCTGTGAGGTCTCGATGAGATCCGTCCAAAGGTCGCGTCGGGACACCCTCTGATTATGACCGTATGCGAATGTGATGAAGAAATCCTCACGCTCCGCAAGGATCGTCGCCTTACAGTGAATGGTCTGAGTGGTGTACGCAAGAATTGTGACAGTAACTAGGCGGGCATCCCAGCCCACCCAGATACGAGATGCCGGCCCATTATCGTATTCAAAGAACCAACTCCAAGCCCTGGTAAAATGTGAAAGGGCAGCCGCATTCTGCTCGGAGACCCGTGTCTCATACAGCCCGATAATCAACAGCTTATACTTAGTAATAATATCCCCCACCGCCCATCTGTGGTCTACCCTGTTTAGACCACGTACATTCCAAACGGCGATTGGGATCATGGGCACACATCGAGAAGGGCTGCTTCAGGACCCTTAAGTGTGTTCGCCGTGTCCAAGTCGTCCAAGTCCGGAAGAACCTCGAATGGGTTAATGCTAGCTAGTACAATAGCTCCCTGCTGCGCGTTGACTGAACTTGTTGAACATCCATCTACAGGCTTCGGGTACTCTTGCAGCCGCGGCTCGTGATCTTGCTCCATGTTGGTGGGTGGAACAACAACCTCCTTGCCCTTGTCGGGATGACTAACTCTTCTCCATTCGCGCCGTGTGTGTGGGCCATTCTGGGGTTTCTTCGGCATCGTCGATGTGCGCTGCCCCGTGGATTGCCTCGGTCCCGTATTTGATCGTGGCTGTTGGGTTCGACGAGAGGGACATGTTCCCGCCCCGTGGGTCCATGCACCGCATAAGGAGGACTTCCGCGGCCTCCATTCGTACTCGACACGAACTGTAACCGCGCCGTCAGATCCTCCACCTTCACGTGGAATGCGAATATTGAAGCTTTCAAGAAAAGGCTCATGGAGATTCTTTGATATGCATACCCGAGCGTAGTCAATACGTTCCGCTGAAATCGTCATAGAATCTGCGAAGAGTGGCTTCCCGACGACGCTAGCGACAATGCCTAACCCCTCCTGTGTCCAGAACTCGCCCGGAACGTTACGCAATTTCACCCATAGCGGAACATGGGTGTGCTGAATTTTCTCGAGAGACATCCCGTTCGCCAAGCCTCGAGAAAAATGGGTTGACCTTGCATGAGCCACGGTCCTCCTTCAAGAACCGCATTGGCTGCTGCCGCGGTTGCAAATCTGAATTTGAAAAAACCGTTGGCCATTGCGCGTACCTCCAACAGTTCCTCCCAAATTGAACGGAAATGCCGTTCAACAAACGGGAAATATGGTTTTTTCCCCAGAAAATACCCTACGAGGGTATTGTCCCAACGTGCCGCACCCCTCTTTGCGACCTCCCATGATGGGCAGGCCTCCGTGACACCGTCCTTGAGAGTTGGGGCTGTATATGTCAAGGTATAGCGTGTAGGGCTTGGTTTGCGAGGTGCTTCTTCGTGCACCGTCCGCGAGTTACCGCAGCAAACGATGGCTGAGGGTTTACGTGCGGCGAGGTAGACACCTCCTTGCGCGTTGGCAATGGTGCCATGGTTTGCAGCCCATGAGGTACAGCCGGGTGAGTTATTAACGGCGAAACCCTAGGATTGATAACCCTAGGCCCATAAGTGGAAACCCGAGACGGCGAGATCCTAAACGTTGAAGCCCTAGTTCCTTCCGCCGTAGCCCTAGACGGCGAAACCCTGGGCGATGACTCCTTGGGCCCATCAGCAACCCGGGACAGTGAAACCCTAGGCCCATCAGCATCGGCCCTAACCTCGTTCCTCGCAGCCGTCATGGTCGGTGACTGCGGCTTCATCTTTGGATCATCTGATGCATCATCGTTGATCAAGGCCATGCCAGATGGCGGCGGTGGTGTGCCTGGGCGTATAGGGCGGTCATTTCCAATCCGTGGGTCACGTAGCGGGCCGATAATGTCCGGGTAGCGCCGTTGGCGGCGGGTCCACGGGCGCATAGGATTATTCCGTGTGTCCGGCCTGTATAGCGATCCGCTAGCCATATGTGTCGACGGTGGTGGTTGCTGCTCCGGTGGAGCTCCATGAACGCGCCCAATTAGATCTTCGAACGCTGCCACATCAAATCGTTCGCTAAATCCGGGAATATTTTCTGAAAGCGAATTGTAGAGAATGGATCCAATCTCAGCCCAATCCGTCGTTGAGGAATCCATACAAGGCATTCTATTTTTGGGAACCCGATCTTGGTGCAACGAACCTGGACGAGATGTTCCCATATCTGCCCAAAGATATGCAAGGATCTTTGCCATAATTGGATTATTCTCTGCTTGCTGCTCCAGATGCGCCAAATCTTCGCCGGAGATAGATGAATCCATACAAGGCATTCTATTTTTGGGTGCCCGATCTTGGTGCAGATACATCGAACCTGGACGAGATATTCTCATATCTGCCCGAAGGTATGCAAGGATCTTTACCATAATTGGATTATTCTCTACTTGCTGCTCCAGATGCGCCAAATCTTCGCCGGAGATAGATGAATCCATACAAGGCATTCTATTTTTGGGTGCCCGATCTTGGTGCAGATACATCGAACCTAGACGAGATATTCCCATATCTGCCCGAAGATATGCGAGGATCTTTACCATAATTAGGTTATTCTCTGCTTGCTGCTCCAGATGCGCCAAATCTTCGCCGGAAATAGATGAATCCATAGCCCGATCTTGGTGCAGATACGTCGAACCTGGACGGGATATTCCTATATTTGCCCGAAGATATGCAAGGATCTTTACCAAAATTGGATTATTCTCTGCTTGATGTTCCAGATGCACCAAATCTTCGCCGGAAATAGATGGATCATGCAAAAATGTCGTCATATCCGCCGATGCATCCATCGTCGGGTCGTGATCCTGAACCCGCGCCTTCAAAGATGCAAACGCCGATAATTGCGTGGCAAACTCCGGGTATGCAGAACGTAGTCCATCAAGATCTGGTTGTTGCAAGCGTGGATCGCATGAATTAGAAGATGCCGAGAGCTTTGAACCATCCATGGAAGAAGAAGATGTCATAACTAGGATCCTAAAAAATTCAAAAATTCAAAGAGTAAAAGCACGTGGTGTAACCCTCAAAATGCCGGACTAACGCCGGTGATGGAGGTCCCTGCCACCGGCTGGTCACGCCCTATCCGGGAGTGGCCAAAAACGGCGGTGGTAGGAGATGAAAACAGCCCCGGCGGCCGAACACGTTGGGTTTACGAATTTTCTCTAGTTTCTCTCTCTAGCGAAAATTTTCTCTCTTGTAATGCCTTGTTGAACAAGTGAAATGCCTAGACCAAGGCGTTGAAGTTGTTCAACAAGGCATTCAACTTGTTCAACAAGGGATTCGACTTGTTCAATAAGCCATTCTACTTGTTCGACTTGGGGAACAAGGCATCCGACTAGTTCAACAAGGCATTCTACTTGATTAACAAGACATGACTTGGACAACAAGGCATCCGACTTGTTTAAGAAGGCATTCTACTTGGTCAACAAGGCATAGTGACCTTGGCAATGATCACATCGCCGACAATCATCACGCCGGCCATAAAAGCCCCGGTGAACGGTCCACGAGCTGAATCGTTGGCTGCCCCGCCACGACCGAACGAAGTACCAAGGCCGACGTTAAACGACACCGACATCGGGATAAATTTGGAGGCTCCGGCGGCGCCTACATCAGCGGGCAATGGTGGGAACACGCCGGGAATCATATCGACAATACAACATGGGAATGACACTAGGGTTTCTGAACCCGTTCTGACGCCATCGTTAGCAGATATTCTCAAAGGGAGACGTCCATCTCCACCTATCGATACTCGAATGGCTTCTTCAAATTCCGTTTCGACTCCACGCCTACGATGGTTGATGCTTTGGAGGGTGGCCCATGGTTATTGTATGGCCAGCCCCTCTTTCTTGAGGAGTGGCGGCAAGGGATGACTTTCGAAAAGTGACCGCATGATGAGGTCCCGACGTGGGTTCGTTTTCGCCACCTCCCATCGGAATACTGGACTCCGGAGGGATTAGGACTCGTGGCCAGCGCGGTTGGTACACCGTTATTTCCCGACGCTTTTACGATCAGCATGGAGCGTATCGATTTTGCGCGCGTTTGCATTATAAAGAAGATCGCTGATCCATATGTTGAAGCTTTCAACCTTCGCCTACCCAATACGGACAGGGTGATCACGATTCGAGCGGAATATGAATGGAAACCGCCACGATGTTCGACGTGTTCGACTATGGGTCATTCGACGGTGTATGCCCCATAACGCCCCAACGGCCCCGAAGGCTACGACAAATCGGGCAGCCCCAACTAATATTCTCCTCGCTCAGGAGTTATGCTCTGGCTACCGGAATCAGAGCTTACCGGCACGGGCTACGTTGAAGGTTGACTTGGCAAAGGCATACGATCATGTCGAGTGGGACTTTTTAGTGTGTGTGTTGGAGGCCATGTGTTTTCCTTCGCGATTCGTTGCATGGATCCAGGTGTGTTTGACGACTCCTTATTACTCGATCAATATCAATGGTCGAGCGGAGGGGTATTTTCCGGGACAGCGGGGTCTTCGTCAGGGCGATCCTATATCTCCGTATCTTTTTACGTTGGCCATGGAGGTGCTTCATGGTATTCTTCGGAACAAGATTCTTTCGGAGGGGAGATTTACTTTCCATTGGAGATGCGAACCTTCCCGTATTTTCATGCTGACATTTGCCGATGATCTTCTTCTTTTCAGTCACGCGGACACTGAATCCATCCAGACTTTCCGAGCGGGGTTGGATGAATTTGCGATACTTTCGGGGTTAAGGGCTAACCCTGGAAAGAGCGAGATGTTTCTTTCCAAACGGGCGAGCGGCTGCCAACCCTTATTATCTATTATGGGTTTTCCTTTAGGCAATTTACCAGTGAGGTATTTGGGTGTCCCATTACTTACATCACGACTGACTATTCAGGACTGTAATCCACTTCTACAGCGCATTGACCAACGCTTAGGCTCTTGGCTCAATCGCTCTCTTTCATATGCTGGGAGGGTACAGTTGATCCGTTCAGTCCTTGCTGCGCTGCATGGGTATTGGTCCGGGATGTTCATCCTGCCCAAAGGCATTATTAGAGTGATTGAGCAACGATTCAGATCGTTCCTCTGGGCGGGTTCTGCTGCCAAGCTTGCTTGGGATGATGTATGTTTCCCGGTGGATGAGGGTGGTTTGGGCATTCGCTCGCTTGTGGACGATAACAAGGCCCTTCTTCTTAAGCACCTATGGAGTATTCTTAGCAAGGATCCCAATTCTATTTGGGTATCGTGGCTTCTCCAGACGCGACTGCAAAATCGCTCGTTGTGGACTATATCGGAAACCGCCCAATCGGCGTGGAGTTGGAGAAAACTCTTACAACTGCGCCCTATGCTTTGATCGAAGGTTAGTATCCGTATTGGTAATGGCGAAACTCCACGGGGACCGATGATTATGGGTCTTTCTGATGATTCACGTTTGAGTCGAGGCATTGCTAGTCACGGTTGGAGGTGGCCAACGACTTCCTCGATGGAATTTTTGATGATTGAACCCATGCTCCCGGACGTTCACCCATTGGAAGCTGACTCTTACCGATGGCTACCGTCTCCCACAGAACTTTTCACCACTGCTTCTGCTCGGGATGCGTTCCGGCAGAAACGGTCGCGGGTTCATTGGGCAGCCCTATTTGGGGGGGGGGTGCTTAGGGTCCCAAGCTATGAATTCATCTTATGGCTTGCTATTCGTGAACGCCTAGCTACCAGAGATAAGCCTTGGGTTGCGCTCAAGGCCGCGTCGAGTGCTTGCTTATTGTGTGACGCGGATGAGATGGAGACGATCAATCACCTTTTCTTTGATTGCCCATACACATCTCGATGCTTACGACTTCTTCGGCGGCAGATTCGGTTTCTCTGGCCTTACCGCGATTGGCAGCAGGGGATTATGTGGGCTGGCCTGCGGTGGAAAGGTATGCACCTCCAGCATCTGGCATATCGACATGTTCTGGCTTCGACGATTCACCACATCTGGCTGAGCGAAACCACCGTTGGACTGATGGCAGACAGCAGCTCGTTGAGGATATTGTGAGGGTATTGCTTATGCACCTATCATTACTACCGTGTCGATATGAGCTACAATATTGTGCCCTGCGTCGCCTGTGGTACATTGCTTGGTAGATGTATGAACGTTATTTATGGTAGTTTGTTTGGTGGATAGAGATTATATCCATCTTGTACACAGTGGCATGTCCCTGGTCTTTGCGACATGAATCATATCATGTGCGCTTTACTGTTCTTTATTTCATTTATTTAGTGAACGTTCCCCAAAAAAAAAAACAAGGCATGACTCTTCAACAAGGCATTCGACTTTGTCAACAAGGCATTCGACATAGTTAACAAGGCATTGAAGTTGTTCAACAAGGCATTTGACTTGTTCAACAAGCATTTGACTTGTTCAACAAGGAATTCTACTTGGTCAACAAGGCATGACTTGGTTAACAAGGCATTTGACTTGGTCAATAAGGCATTCTACTTGGTCAACAAGGGATTCGACTTGTTCAATAAGGCATTCTACTTGTTCGACTTGGTGAACAAGGCATTCGACTAGTTCAACAAGGCATTCTACTTGATTAACAAGGCATGACTTGGACAACAAGGCATTCGACTTGTTTAAGAAGGCATTCTACTTGGTCAACATGGCATGACTGTTGAACAGGGCATTCGACCTGTTCAACAAAGCATTCGAATTTGTCAACACGACTTTCGACATAGTTAACAAGGCATTGAAGTTGTTCAACAAGGCATTCCGACTTGTTCAACAATGCATTCGACTTGTTCAACTAGGCTTTCTACTTGTTCGACTTGGCCAACAAGGCATTCGACTTGTTCAACAACGCATTCTACTTGGTATACAAGGCACGACTTGGTCAACAAGGTATTCGACTTGGTTAACAAGGCATTCGACTTGGTCAACAAGGCATTCGACTTGCTAGACAAGGCATCCGACTTGGTCACCAAGGCATTGGAGTTGTTCGACGAGGCCTTCTACTTGTTCAAAAGGGCATTCAACTTGGTCAACAGGACATTCGACTTCGTCAACAAGGCATTCGACTTGGTCAACAAGGCATTCGACTTGGTCAACAAGGCATTCGACTTGGTCAACAAGGCATGGACTTGGTCAACAAGGCATTGACTTGGTCAACAAGGCATTCTACTTCGTTAACAAAGCATGACTTGGTCAATAAGGCATTTGACTTGTTTTTTTTTTGGATTAATGTCCCTTTATATATATATATATGAAAAGAAGAATACAAAAGAGCGCGCAGGAGAAAAACTCATGCCGCATCAACCGATAACATGCTATCGGGTACAACTACGATATCAACAACGACTTCGACAACTAGCTCCCCCACCGCCCTTTCGTGGTCCATGTTATTGAGACCACGCACATTCTACACACATATAGGGATCATGGATCACCCCCTGTTGGGGCTGCCGTTGCTTCAGGGCCCGTAGAAAAAGGAGGATCATTATCCTCATCCCGTAACGAGTGCAAAATAGCAAAATCCTCTAGCACACTCTGTTGACCGGGCCAGTTTTCTACCATTAGCTGCCCCATCCCGTGGTTCCACCCTCACGGCTTTGCCCTTTGCGCCCACATGCATCCACTCTACACGTGCGCTAGGAATCACCGCCCCTCCATTTCCCGCTCGAACTCCATTTGCCCTAACATGTGACTCCACCCGTGCTGCTTTGCCCTTTGCTCCCACTTGCCGCCCCTCTACTCGTGGCTTATTGTCACCCACCCGAACAGCCCTCAGCCGAGGTCGGTCGTTTTCCCGGTGCGCTTTATCCATCGGAGGACATCGGACACGCCGTCGACGCATGATTCCAAGAAGCACACTTCAGACATTTGGTTGGTCTCCATTCGTACTCCACCCGCACAGTTGCCACACCCGATGTACCCCCACACTCTAACGGCAGTCGAATATTAAAGTGCTCCACAAACGGGTCAGCAAGCTTCTTAAGTACACAAACACGTGCAAAATCAATACGCTCTCCACTTGTTGTAACGCCATCAGCAAACAAGGGCTGCCCCACAACACTAGCAACGATCCCCAAACCAGCCTGAGTCCAGAATTCGCTTGGGACATTCCATAACATAACCCATAGAGGTACTTCTACGAGATCCCGCTTCGCAAACGACATTCCTGGCCTCCAAACCTCCAAGAAGAGTGGCTGCCCTTGGAAGAGCCAAGGTCCCCCTTCAAGGACCCCATGCATTGCATCCGCCGACATAAAACGAAACTTAAAGAAACCATTAATGGTAGCCCTGACCTCGGCAAGGTCAGCCCAATTCGCCCGCACAAATCGCTCCACAAAGGGAAAATATGGCTTCTTTCCCAAAAAATAGCCCACCAGTGTATGCTCCCATCGAACAAAACCTTGATGGGCCACCTCCCACGTAGGTCGAACCTCCGCCACCCCATCTATGACTGCCGGCGCAGTGTAAACCAACGGAAGTCACCGCACTCCGGTGCGGTTAGCCTGCCTCGCCGACCCCTTGGCAACCACCGCAAACGTCGGCTTTGGCGGATTTACCTTAGCCGGCACCGAAACCGTATCCGTCATCTTTGCCACCACTGTAGAAAGTCTAGGTCCGTCATCAATGATAGATATTTTTTCCACGGTAGCCGTCGGCGCTGACGTCGTCATCCCCTCTTTTGCACCATCCCCAATCGTGAGATTGCATCTACCAGCCTCCCGTTCCGGAGAAAACCTAGGCCCAAGACCACGTGGATGCTTGTGGCCCATATCAATCAAAGAAACCCTAGCCTTCATATGATGATCATGCAAATTTCCCGCATCGGGCTGTGCGTCATCCCCAACCACCGTATGATCAACGCATGAAGTATGATGCGGCATTCAACTTGTTCAACAAGGCATTCTACTGGTTCAACAAGGCATTCGACTTTGTCAACAAGGCATTCGTTATAGTTAACAAGGCATTGAAGTTGTTCAACAAGACATTCGACTTGTTCAACAAGGGATTCGACATGTTCAATAAGGTATTCTACTTGTTCGACTTGGTGAAGAAGGTATTCGATTTGTTTTTTTTTTTTTTGGATGAATGTCCCATTATATATATATATATATGAAGAGAAAAATACAAAATAGCACGTATGAGTAGAAACTCATGCCGCAAACAACCGATAACAAGCTATCGGATAACAACGACATCAACTACGACTGCGACGACAACTAAAGCTCGAAACAAGCTACCATGCAACTCGCCACAGACGGCGAATAACAGCTACTTGTAAAGGATATCTATGTGCTACAGTGTCTCATCGTAAACAAGCATTCCCTAGAACCAAAGCAATCACTTGCTCAGGAGAGCCGCGTCTATGCTCCTTTTTGGTAAAATTTCCCGAATAAAAAACCGAATGTAAACAGAACAGCGCCCAAGGGAAAGACCCACGCCGCAGAGAACCGGTAACAAGCTACCGGAAGCATACAAAAACACAATCGACAAAAAAGCCGACAAAACCAAGCAAAAGCCATGCAAACAAAAAACACAAAACACAAAACAACCCAAAGCAAACTACCAAGCAATGTGCCAGAGGCGCTTGAGCGAGGCAGCCTGCCGAGTGAAGCGGGTGGGAGCCTGGCTCAGCCTTAAGCACGCAATCCCTAAGACCAAACTCACAATTCGCTCCGGAGAGCAACAAGTCTGATCCCGCCAACGCCTATTCCTCTCTTGCCAGATATGGTAGACCAGAGAGGCGAGAAGATGGCGGGAGATCCCATGATGTAGATGATGACTTCTCCAACGAGCAGCGGCCCACTTGATCCCGTGGATCCAATCTCGATGCGGCCACCTCCAGTGGGTCTTCATTCTCAGCAAGAGAATGCATCTCCTGGAAAAAGAACACTCGAAGAAGAGGTGACGAACCGTCTCCGTGCACTGAGACTCACAAAGAGAGCAAGCATCAGAACCCGAACGAGCCATCACCCAAGCACAGTCCCTAGTCGCCAACCTTTCACGAATAGCAAGCCACAGAAGAAATTCATGTCTAGGGACCCGAAAAGGGCCCCCAAACAGAGAAGCCCAAGCAATCCTCGGAGAGTGGGTCCGGATAGCCTCACGAGCACTCCGAACATAGAACTTCCCATCCGGAGCCACCTTCCAACAAATGGAGTCAGCAGCAGAGGGGTCCACAGATGGAAGAAGGGGCTGAAGCAGAAGAAACTCCACCGACTGCTGGGCAGGCCAGGTCCATCCAGCATTCGTCACAACAGCAGAGAGCCGGGAATCCAAGGGGAGACCCATAACCAAAGGCCCCTCGGGAATCTTTCGATGAGAGGGGAACCAGACAGCCAAGGGTCCTTCCAGAGCCAAAGAGAGTTCCCATTTCCAACACGAAAGGATAAAAGGGAACGGAAAGTACCTCTGAGATGGAGCAGCTTACGCCAGCTCCAAGCGTCCGAGGAGGTGGGCTGAATATCCCAGAAAGAGCGATCCCTGAGTTTAGTGGCGTAAAGCCACTGAACCCAAATCGAGTCAGGATCACGAGTGACAATGCTCCAGAGGTGATGGAAGAGGAGAGCCCGATTGTCGATCAAGAGAGGTCGAACGCCAAGGCCTCCTTCCTCCACCGGCTTGCAGACGTCAGCCCAAGCCACCTTAGCCGGAGATCCATCCCACAGAAACCTCCGAAAGCGAGACTCCATGGCCTTGATCACCCCTTTCGGGAGGAGGAAGACCCCAGCCCAAAAAGCCTGCATGGCAGAGAGGACAGACTTAATGAGCTGCAGCCGACCGGCATACGAGAGGGACCGGTTCAGCCAGGATCCGAGCCGTTTATCCACAGACTGGAGTAGAGGGGTGCAGTCCTCAAGTCTGAGCCGGGAGTGGATCAAAGGAACTCCAAGGTAGCGGACAGGAAGCTGGCCACGGGAGAAGCCCATGATACTCAGAAGCTGTCCCGAAAGAGGCTCAGCCCTCTTGGAAAGAAACATCTCACTCTTAGCCGGGTTAGGGAGGAGACCCGACAAAGAGCCGAAGGTATCGAGAGCATCACGGAGGGTCCGAACAGAGCAGGCATCAGCGTGACAGAAAAGCAGCAGATCGTCAGCAAAAGACAGCATGGCAAGCTTACTCGAATCACATCTCCAATGGTAACGGAATCCGGGAGAGGACTGGATGCGGGATAAAAGAATCCCATGGAGCACCTCCGTGACCAGAACGAACAGGTAAGGAGAGAGGGGGTCGCCTTGGCGGAGACCCCGCTTTACCCATAAAGAAACCTTCCGGAACTCCGTTGATGCACACGGAGAAAGCAGTCGAAGTGATGCATTCCTTGATCCACTGGATGAAGAGGGGGTGGAACCGCATGGCCTGAAGAGTTGCAGTAACAAAGCTCCAATCCACCTTATCAAATGCCTTCGCGAGATCAACCTTGATGGCAGAACGGGGTGGGAAACTCTGGTTCTGGTAGCCCCTGCAAATCTCTTGAGCCAACAGAATGTTATCGCTGATGCGTCTGCCCGGGATGAAAGCCGTCTGAACCGGATGAACGAGGCCAGGAAGAACAGGTCTGAGCCGATTGGCCAAAATTTTGGCAATGACCTTATATAGGACATTGCAGCAAGAGATTGGCCTAAAGTCAGAAGCACGTCTAGAAGAGGTCCCCTTAGGGATGAGGCTGATGAGAGTACTGTTGACGCCCCGAAGAAGATGACCCGTCCGAAAGAAGTCCTCCACAGCACGAGTGACATCAGCACCCAAGATCCCCCACGATGCCTTGAAGAAGGCGGCCGTATAGCCATCAGGGCCAGGGGCCTTATCGTCATCCATAGCGAAAATAACATCACGGATCTCCGCTTCAGAAACTCTCGAGATCATCCCATCCGCCTGATCCCGAGATAAAGTATGCGTGATGAAGCTCCCCACTTCCTCAGCACACACAGGAGAAGATCTACCACACTGGCCCAGAAGATCCTGGTAGAAGTGAATCAGCTCTTCACGAATTGGGCCGGACCCCTCAATCAGCTGGTCATCCGCATTCTCAAGAGAGAGGATACGATTACCACAACGTGCGTCTATGCTCCTTCCACCGTGTATTCCGTTCCTGCCAAATGTGATAAACAAGCGACGACAAAACATGACGATAGGCTACGTGGTAAAGATGATGCCCTCGCCACTTAGCCGCTGCCCATATGACATCAACACGCCACTCACGAAACGGCCATCTCCATCTAATCTGGCGGCTCAAAAGCCTCAAACAGCGTCTCGAGAAGCGACAATCAAAGAACAAATGGTTATGTGTCTCTCGTATGTTATTGTCACACAACAGGCATGTATCTGTTCCCGCTCGCTGTTCCACCCATGCAAATTCTCGAGTCGAAAGACATCCCCGAATCGCCAGCCATAGAATGAATTCGTAGCGTGGAACTCGTAACCATCCGACAAATAGCATAGCCCAACCCACCGGATCACTTCTCAATCGGATCGCTTCTCGGACTGATTTTGTCGAGAAATGACCATTCGGAGTACCTTCCCACCGCAGTAAGTCACGACGTGACGGGTCCACTGCTGGTAGATGTGGACTAAGCTCAATGAACTCAACTGTAGATTGAGCAGGCCATATCCACCCATGTGTCGAGATACCAGCGCTAAGAGGAGCATCATGTGGTAGTCCCATAACCAGCGGGCCTCGTGGAAAACGATCCATCAATGGATATGAAAACAACCAAGGGTCCTTCCATAGGGAAATGGAAGAACCATTTCCTATATGAAAAGAAATGAGTGACCTAAGTAGAGGCCGTAACTTCAGCATCTTCTTCCAGCTCCAAGCGTCATTAGGTGCAGGACGCACCACCCAAAAAGAATTGGAGCGGAGTCGATTGAGAAGCAACCATTCCACCCAAATCGAGCTCTCCTCTCGGGAGACAACACTCCATAAATGCCGCAAAAGGCCTTGTTATCCGTTACAATCGAACGAATTCCAAGACCTCCCTCAGCAACAGGTAAGCAAATGTCCATCCACGCAACTTTTGCTGGCGACCCTGCCCAGAGAAAGCGTCGAAAACGAGCCTCCAAAGCCGCAATGATCCCCTTCGGCAATAGGAAAACCCCCGACCAATACGCATGCGTGGTAGTCAGTACCGACTTGATAAGTTGAACCCGCCCCGCATATGACAGGGAGCGGTTAAGCCATGATCCCAGTCGCGCATCAACCTTGTGTAACAATGGGTTACAATCTGCTAGCGTCAATCGAGAGTGAAGTAGCGGAACTCCTAGATATCGTGCAGGCAACTGTCCCCTTAGAAAACCCATTAGACTATGGAGGTCATTCGCAAGGCTCTCCGCCCGCTTGGCAACAAACATCTCGCTTTTGGCCGGGTTCGGATGAAGTCCAGAAAGCATTGCAAATTCCACTAATGCTTCCTTGATAACTCCAGCCGACACAAGATCGGCGTGACAGAACATGAGGAGATCGTCAGCAAAAGAGAGCATAGAAAGTCTATTCGCCGCGCATCGCCAATGATAAAGGAACTGAGGCTCACGGCTGATCCGATGTGTGCGATGCCATGTAGCACCTCCATGACTAATGTAAATATATACGGCGATATAGGATCGCCTTGCCGAAGACCACGCTTCCCTGCAAAGTATCCCGCTGGGTGTCCATGGATATTAATCGAGAAAGTCGTCGTGGTCATACAACATCTCACCCAATGGATAAAGATAGGATGAAACTTCATAGCCGTGAGCGTGGCTAACACGAAGCTCCACTCAACCTTATCATAAGCCTTAGCCAGGTCAATCTTGAAGGTTACACGAGGAGGGCGCCTATTGCATCGATAGCCTGAACAAATCTCCTGTGCTAACAAGATATTATCACTAATGCGTTGCTCAGGGATAAACGCCGTCTAAGAAGAGTGAACCAAACTTCCTAACCATGGCTTGAGCCGATTGACCATAATCTTCGAGATAACTTTGAAGAGAACATTACAGCACGAAATTAGCCGAAAATCCGATGCTTTCCTCGGGGAATCACCCTTTGGAATTAGTGTAAGAAGCGTGCTATTCAGTCCTTTTAGCAAATGGCCTGACGAAAAAAACTCCTGGACGGCCTGAATCATGGCATCACCAATAACTCCACACGCTGCCTTGAAAAACCCCGCCGAATAGCCATCCGGTCCCGGGGCCTTTTCATCCCCCATCGAGAAAAGTGCCTCCTTAATCTCTAAAGCCTCCACCTTCCGAATCATACTAGTTGCAGCCTCATCAGATAGCTTCCTTGCTACGAATGGTGCAATCTCTCGTGGCTCAACGGGAACCTCCCTCGCTGACTGTCCCAATAAGGTCTGGTAGAACCGAATCAACTCTGCTCGAACGCTATCTTCTCCTTCAAAAACCTTGCCCATATCACCTTCAAGGGAAAAAATGCGGTTAGTGGTACGACGCAATGCCACCTTCTTAAAGAAATAAGAGGTGCATTGGTCCCCATCTTTAAGAAACGCCAACTTAGCACGCTGGGATAAGGCAGCATGCTCGATCTCGATGGCCTTCGCATACACCCTCTTACAGATACGCTCCAACTCATGAAATCGACTTTCCATGGGAAAAAACGTCGCAAACTGCTGGCACACATCAAGAAAGTGTTTGGCTTCACTAACATTCACCGCAAGGTCACCCTTTACCCTTCTCATCTGTCGGAGAATGGGTTTCAGTAGTTTCAGTCGTCGTACCAGTGTGTACATCGGGTAACCCTGGATCGAAGTCTGCCAAATCTTCTGGACATGTAAAAGGAACTGTGCGTCATGGGTCAGAAAATTATCGAAACGAAAAGGACCGCCTCGGGGACTTCTGCGCACCAACTCGAGAAGTAGCGGGCTATGGTCCGATGTAGATGGGAGAGCCGCGTGGTAGGAAATATCAGGATACTTGGAGAACCACGTGGGATTACCAAGCATACGATCAATACGGCGCCATACACCTGCATCCCCTCGCTGTTGGTTATACCATGTGAAAAATTGCCCCGTAGAAGGCAAGGTGACAAGATCTGCAGCAACCAGACATTCTCACATATTACCCATATCGTGGGCGTTGGGTGACCCTCCCCTCGCTTCGCCTGACTCTAAGATGGTATTGAAATCACCCAATACCAGCCATGGATCCTCCGCCCGCTCCTCCGATCGGATAGTAATGTCGTACCACAATGCAACCCGCTCCTCTCGCCGGGTTTTCCCATAGATAAAGGAAATAAAAACCGTCTGGACCACTCTCCACTCATCCTCGCGACTACAGCTAGGGCTTCTGAGAGGAATAATTCTTTTCGTTTTGATAATTTTTTGGCGCAGGATCCTCGTTTTCTTCCTATCGTGGCGGAAACTTGGAGTCTGCAAGCAAATGGATACCCGATGTATGTAATCGTCCAGAGACTGAAAGCGATGAAGAGGGAACTACGACAACTACGGCGAGACAAGGGTGATCTCAATCGTAACGTGCTCGAGGCGCGCAAATTTCTAGAGATTGCTCAGGACATGGCGGCAAACTATCCATTGGAGGATCAATTACTAATCTTGGAGAAGCAATGTCGGCTTGTGTATGCCAAAGCAGTCGAATTGGAGCATTTGGCACTCCTTCAGCGGGCGAAAGTGGCATGGCTCAACGATGGTGACCAATGCACTTCTTTTTTCTTCAAGAAAGTGGCCACACGACGGGTTGGAAATCGTATCTTCCACTTGGAGGATGAGGCGGGAAACACGTTCGAGGGTGGTGCACAAGTGCGGGCTGAATTGGTCCGATATTACTCGGAACTCCTCGGGCAATCCATGCGGACAACCCCAATATCCGCCTCTGACGTCGCGCCTTACTTCGGGGCAGCGCTCAGCACAACAGACGCGGAGGCAATGGTTCAGCCGGTCACTGATGTGGAAATCAACAACGCGCTGCATGCAATGGGAGATAACAAATCGCCAGGGCCAGACGGGTACTCCGCGGTTTTCTACAAGCGGGCATGGCACATCATCGGGGAGGATATCTCGTTCGCCATCCGGGATTTCTTCCGGACGGGACGCCTCCTGGGGGAGCTGAATTCGACTCTTATCACCCTCATTCCAAAAGGGGATAATCCACGCATGGCGAAGGATTTTCGACCGATTGCCTGCTGCAACGTTCTCTATAAGATCATCTCCAAGATCATTGCTAATCTGCTACGAGACAGCTTGGGGAAACTTATCCACCCTACACAGACGGCATTCATCCCTGGAAGGCGTATTTCCGAAACCATTCTCTTAGCCCAAGAGATTTGTCACGGATACAATAGAGCCGGGCTGCCTGAACGGGTGGCTCTTAAGGTCGACCTCGCCAAGGCATATGATAAGATTGAGTGGGATTTTATCTTTGCCACACTTCAGGCACTTCACTTTCACCCGACCTTCATTGGGTGGGTCCGGTCATGCCTCACGTCGACGTATTTTTCCATCAACATCAACGGTAGGCCAGAGGGTTTCTTCAAAGGACGGCAGGGTCTCAGACAAGGCTTTACATGGAATCATAGCGTCCCGCATCAAACTTAGCAGCAGCTTCCGATACCATTGGCGATGCGAGGCCACATCCCTCTTCATGTTGACCTTCGCCGATGATCTTCTTCTTTTCTCGCAGGCGGACGTTCAATCAGTCAGTATCTTCCGCAACAGCCTCGAGCTTTTTGCTTCGCTTTCAGGGCTACGGGCAAACTCCAATAAAAGCGAGATGTTTATCTCGAAACGGGCAGAACGACTGAAGGGTACACTCCAGGCTGTTATGGGCTTCCCTATCGGGTCTCTTCCTGTGCGGTACCTGGGGGTCCCCCTTATCACATCGCGATTGACTATCGATGATTGCGCCCCTTATTACGTTCTATTGATCGTCGGCTTGGTTCTTGGACCAACCACTCGCTCTCATACGCCGGGAGGGTACAACTCATTCGATCGGTCCTTATGGCTATCCATGTGTATGGGCGGGAGTCTTCTTACTCCCCAAGGGAATCATCCGCAGTATCGAGAAGCGTCTTCGAGCTTTCTTGTGGAAGGGATCTAGCGCGAAGGTGGCATGGACCGACGTATGCGCACCAAGGGACGAAGGGGACTTGGAATGAGATCGATTGAGGTGGAGAACAAGGCGCTGATGATGCGTCTTATTTCGAACATTCTCAGGGGAGATGAGTCTTCGATATGGGCCACATGGATACGACGAACGCGGCTGCACAACACATCCTTCTGGACCATCAGATCCACGGCTAATACCTCATGGAGCTGGAAGAAGCTCCTCAAGCTCAGACCCATCATCCGGCCACTTCTAGAGTTCCGCATTGGGAATGGAGCGAATACACGCCTCTGGACTAACCCATGGCTACTCACGATTCCGCTGGTGGAAACGGTACCCGCGTGGTCCATCTGTTATGGGCCTCCCACTTGATTCACGATTGAGCGCGGTGATTGATGAGTCGGGATGGCATTGGCCAGGACAAACAACGGTGGAGTTCATGGATTTTGCTGGTCTCCTACCTCCCATTCAACACGGTGAGATGGACACGATTCGATGGCGGGGGACTCCCAATGGCGTCTTCTCTACTCACTCCGCGAGAAATTGCATACGCCAACATTCTCCGCCTGCATTCTAGACCAACCTGTTCGGAGGCCCTATCTCGATACCACGACATGAAGTCATTTTATGGCTGGCGATTAGGGAACGCCTGGCGACGAGGGACAAGCCATGGGTGGCCGCAGTAGCAGGAAGTTCAGCTTGCCTCTTGTGTGATGATGGCCATGCTATAGAGACAACACGACATCTTTTCTTTGAGTGTTCATTTTCCAGACATTGCCTACAGTCTTTGCAGGGAAAGTTACGTTTTGGATGGCCTTACACGGACTGGATCGAAGGGGTTCACTGGGCTGCTCAAAGGTGGCGGGGCAAGCACCTCGCATGGATGGGGCCCCGACATGCGCTTGCTCGCTTGTCTATCACCTATGGGCCGAGCGCAACATACGATGGCGGGAAGGAAGACGAAGACCTCCTACTCATATCGTTGCGGACGTCGAGACTACACTCTGTATACGGCTCTCTACCCTTGGAGGGAAGTATCAGCTACAGTCCTGTGCGCTTCGACGTGTTGGGCGCATTGCGTGGCCGAGCACGTAGTCACTTGCTTACAGTCTGCTTGCTTGCTTTTGATGTTTGCTTGCTCGATTGGATTGCTTGCAATGTTTATAGGTAGCATGTTACCGAGCGGTGCAGCTTATTGCTGCTGAACATTGTATCTTTCCACATTTTATTTTAATGACCTTTTCCCAAAAAACAAAATAAAAATAAAAATAAAAACCGTCTCACGCGACTCCCGGGAGAAAACTTCACAATGTATCGCTTGGTTCGAAAGCCCAAGAACCGATACCTGAAGAAACACGGGGTTCCATCCTACCCATATTCTCGTACCGGGGCCCTCTGTGTAATCGTAAAACCACGTCCACCGCGTCCGTAGACCATTCGACACCATCGCAGCATTAGTGCTAGCCACTCTCGTTTCCAACAACCCCATTAATTGAATTTCAGACTTAGCCACGAGCTCCCCCACCTCCCTCGCGTGGTCCCTCTTATTGAGACCACGTACATTCCATACGCCGACAGGGATCATGGATCACCCCCTCTCGGGGCTGCCATAGCTTCAGGGCCCATAGAGATAATGAGATCGTCATCCTCATCTCGCAAGGTGTGTAGGATAGCGAAAGAATTCGATGCCAATCCATCTGCGTCATGTACCGATTCGTCTCACGCATGTGGAACCGTGGTCCCATACGATGTCGAGGGTCCACTATCTGCCCGCCGAGTAACCTCACCATGATTCCGCGCACTAGCAAGATTTGCCCTCTCAGTGGACTCCACCCTAACAGGCTTGCCCTTTGCACCCACATGTCGCCACTCAACCCGGGATCGAGTTGCCATTATCCCGCCTTTGCTATCTCGAGCCCTGACTGCCGGACCGGGCCTGCGAGACTGTTGGCCCGTTACTTCTGAACCACCCATAGGAGTATTCGACAACTGTGTAGGCGGACGACAACCTTGCACTTGCTGCCCGGCTGGAGATGTCGGGCATGCCACAGCCGTGTTAGTCCATGACTTGCACATCGAACATTTTGTTGGTCTCCATTCGTACTCCACCCGTACGCTAACCACACCCCCTGAACCCCCATCTTCCAACGGCATCCGTATATTAAATTGCTCGACAAACGGATCAGCAAGTGTCTTAAGCACACAAACTCTCGCAAAATCAATGCGCTCGCCTGTAGTAGTAACGCCATCAGCAAACAACGGCCGCCCCACCGCACTGGCCATGATTCCTAGTCCCGCCTGAGTCCAAAACTCGCTCGGTACATTCCATAACTTAATCCAGAGCGGCACTTCAACAATGTCTCGTTTCGCAAATGACATACCTGGCCGCCAAACCTCCAAGAATAATGGCTGCCCTTGCATGAGCCATGGACCTCCATCAAGAGCCCCGTGCATTGCATTCTCCGATTTAAATCGGAATTTGAAAAACCCATTAATGGTTGCCCTAACCTCCACTAAATCAGCACAGATCGAGCGCACAAACCGTTCCACAAAAGGAAAGTATGGTTTTCTTCCCAAAAAATAGCCCACCAGAGTGTGTTCCCACCGGGCAAACCCTTGACGTGCTACCTCCGATGTTGGGCAGACTTCGGCTATTCCATCAACTATCATTGGTGCCGTGTAATCCAACGAGACCCGCTTCGTTGCGGGTCGTGTACGTCGTGCTGATCCTTTGGTCACATTTGCATAAGTTGGTGCGGTACGTTTCTCAGGAGTAGTTCCGATGACCGTACGCGGAAGATTTATATGTGCTGCAATAGTCGGCTGCGGCGTCGTACCCGTCCCCTTGCGAATCTTTTCCATCGTGGCAGACACCTTTGTCGTCGGACGTTGCTCATCCATACGTTCATTTGACGGCGTAGATTGCATTGGCTGTTCCGCAATCGAGGCGGCCCCACAATCCTCCAAAGGCAGGATATCAAAACCGGGATCTTTTCCATTAATGTCGGGATCTTTGCCATTAAATTCCTCCAAGGGCAGGATATCAAAGCCAGGATCTGTTCCATTAATGTCGGGATCTTTTCCATTAAAATCAACCACGGGCAGGATATCAAAATCGGGATCTTTTCCATTAATGTCGGGATCTTTGCCATTAAATTCCTCCAAGGGCAGGATATCAAAGCCGGGATCTTTTCCATTAATGTCGGGATCTTTTCCATTAAAATCCTCCACGGGCAGGATATCAAAACCGGGATCTTTTCCATTAATGTCGGGATCTTTGCCATTAAAATCAAGATATCCTGGCAAGCTTAACTTTGCCATAATAGGATGATCCCCATAATGATTGGCCAAAAAATCAATATCCTCTCCCGAAATAGATTCAACAATCGGGAACGGAGATGTCGTTGTGGAAACCCTAGCCGCCATAATTTCCGTTCGCTTCCCTGCTTCAACCACCACTTGATCCCGCCGATTGGATCGTTCATTTTCATATTCCTCATCCACCACTCGTCGCAGCGGTGGAGGTGTACCCGATCGTCGTCGGAAACTCGCCCTCGTATCAGATTCCGCACGCAAAGGAGCAGTAACCGTAGTGTCACGTCGTGTTTTCCCACCATCAAACACACACCGAGAATCAGATCGTCTCACAGCCACTACATCCCGGCCATGCACTCTATCAAGAAGATTGTTAAATCGCGGACCATCAAAACGCTCCGCAAACGCCGTGTAATCCCGGGACAGTAACTCCACATTAACACGATTCAGATCAGATTCCAGCGACTGCGATGAAGATCCACTCATTGTCGATCCACACATGAGTGAAGTCGAAGCCATCTTCATGAAAATTCGAAATAAAAACGAAAACTAAAAGATGAAACCCTCCAAAGCCGTTTGATCCCAGCGATGGAGGCGCGCCGCCCTTCAATCCGCCGTGTAGATTTAGAGAAAAATATGATGAATCTGGACTGAATTATGGATGAAATTCGTTTAGGAATCCTAGAGAGAGGAGAGAGCAAAAACGCCTAGAATTTGTTCAACAAGGTATTCTACTTGGTTAACAAGGCGTTGAAGTTGTTCAACAAGGCATTCGACTTATTCAACAAGGGATTCGACTTGTTCAATAAGCCATTCTACTTGTTCGACTTGGGGAACAAGGCATCCGACTAGTTCAACAAGGCATTCTACTTGATTAACAAAACATGACTTGGACAACAAGGCATCCGACTTGTTTAAGAAGGCATTCTACTTGGTCAACAAGGCATGACTGTTCAACAAGGCATTTGACTTGTTCAACAAGGCATCCGACTTGGTCAACAAGGCATTTGAGTTGTTTGACAATGCCTTCTACTTGTTCAAAAGAGCATTCAACTTGGCCAACAAGGCCATTCGACTTGGTCAACAAGGCATTCGACTTGGTCAACAAGGCATTCGACTTGTTCACAGCTCATTCTCCTTGTTCAACAAGGCATCATATGGTCCACAAGACATTCGACATAGTTAACAAGGCATTGAAGTTGTTCAACAAGGCATTCGACTTGTTTAACAATGGATTCAACTTGTTCAATACGGCATTCTACTTGTTCAACTTGGTGAAAAAGTATTCGATTTGTTTACCAAGGCATTCTACTTGCTTAACAAGGCGTTGAAGTTGTTCAACGAGGCATTCGACTTGTTCAACAAGGGATTCGACTTGTTTAATAAGCCATTCTACTTGTTCGACTTAGTGAACAAGGCATTCTACTTGATTATCAAGGCATGACTTGGACAACAAGGTATTTGACTTGTTTAATAACGCTCTACTTGGCCAACAAGGCATGTTCAACAAGGCATTCGACTTGTTCAACAAGGCATTCGACTTTGTCTATAAGACATTCGACATAGTTAACACAAGGCATTGAAGTTGTTCAATAAGGCATTTGACTTGTTCAACAAGGCATTTTACTTGTTCGACTTGGTAAAGAAGGTATTCGAATAGTTTAACAAGGCATTCTACTTGGTTAACAATGCATGACTTGTTGAACAAAGCATTCCACTTGAATAAGAAGGCAGTCGACTTGGTCAACCAGACAGTCAACATGGTCAACAAGGCATTAGACTTGTTCAACAATGAATTCAACTTGTTCAACAAGGCATTCGACTTGTTCAGCAAGGTATTCTACTTGGTCCACAAGGCATGACTTGGTCAACAAGGCATTTGACTTGGTCAACAAGGCATTCTACTTGGTCAACAAAGCATGACATGGTCAATAAGGCATTCGACTTGTTCAACAAGGGATTCGACTTGTTCACTAAGGCATTCTACTTGTTCGACTTAGTGAACAAGGCATTCGACTTGTTCAACAAGGCATTCTACTTGATTAACAAGGCATGACTTGTACAACAAGGCATTCGACTTGTTTAAGAAGGTATTCTACTTGGTCAACAAGGCATGACTGTTTAACTAGGCATTCGACTTGTTCAACAAGGCATTCGACTTTGTCTATAAGACATTCGACATAGTTAACAAGGCATTGAAGTTGTTCAATAAGGCATTTGACTTTGTTCAACAAGGCATTCTACTTGTTCGACTTAGTAAAGAAGGTATTCGAATTGTTCAAAAAGGCATTCTACTTGGTTAACAATGCATGACTTGTTAAACAAAGCATTCGAGTTGATTAAGAATGCAGTCGACTTGGTCAACCAGGCAGTCAACTTGGTCAACAAGGCATAAGACTTGTTAAACAATGAATTCGACTTGTTCAACAAGGCATTCGACTTGTTCAATAAGGCATTCGACTTGTTCAACAAGACATTTTACTTGTTCAACAAGGCATGACTTGGTTAACAAGGCATTTGACTTGGTCAATAAGGCATCTACTTGGTCAACAAAGCATGACGGTCAATAAGGCATTCGACTTGTTCAACAAGGGATTCGACTTGTTCAATAAGGCATTCTACTTGTTCGACTTGGTGAACAAGGCCTTCGTCTTGTTCAACAAGGCATTCTACTTGATTAACAAGGCATGACTTTGACAACAAGGCATACACTTGTTGAAAAAGGTATTCTACTTGGTCAACAAGGCATGACTGTTTAACACGGCATTCGCCTAGTTCAACAAGGCATTCGGCTTTGTCAACACAGCATTCAACATAGTTAACAAGGCATTGAAGTTGTTCAACAAGGCATTCGACTTGTTCGACTAGGTCAACAAGGCATTCGACTTGTTCAACAACGCATTCTACTTGGTATACAAGGCACGACTTGGTCAACAAGGTATTCGACTTGGTTAACAAGGAATTCGACTTGGTGAACAAGGCATTTGACTTGCTAAACAAGGCATCCGACTTGGTCAACCAGGCATTAGATTGTTTGACGAGGCCTTCTCTTGTTCAAAAGGCATTCGACTTGGTCAACAAGGCATTCGACTTGGTCAACAAGGCATTGACATGGTCAACAAGGCATTCTACTTCGTTAACAAAGCATGACTTGTTCAACAAGGCATTCGACTTGTTCAACAAGGGATTTGACTTGTTCAATAAGCCATTCTACTTGTTCGACTTGGGGAACAATGCATTCGACTAGTTCAACAAGGCATTCGGCTTGTTCAACAAAGCATTATACTTGGTTGACAAGCCGTTGAAGTTGTTCAACAAGGCATTCGACTTGTTCAACAAGGGATTTGACTTGTTTAATACGGCATTCTACTTGTTTGACTTGGTGAATAAGGCAGTCGACTTGTTCAACAAGGCATTCTGCTTGATTAACAAGGCATGACTTGGACAACAAAGCATCCGACTTGTTTAAGAAGGCATTCTACTTGGTCAACAAGGCATGACTATTCAACAAGGCATTGACTTGTTCAACAAAAGGCATTCGACTTTGTCGACAAGGTATTCGACATAGTTAACAATGCATTGAAGTTGTTCAACAAGGCATTTGACTTGTTCAACAAGCATTCGACTTGTTCAACAAGGCATTCGACTTGTTCAACAAGGCATTCGACTTGTTCAACAAGGCATTCTACTTGGTCAACAAGGCATGACTTGGTTAACAAGGCATTTGACTTGGTCAATAAGGCATTCTACTTGGTCAACAACGCATGACGGTCAATAAGGCATTCGACTTGTTTAACAAGGGATTCGACTTGTTCAATAAGGCATTCTACTTGTTTGACTTGGTGAACAGCATTCGACTTGGTCAACAAGGCATTCGACTTGCTAGACAAGGTATCCGACTTGGTCAACAAGGCATTGGAGTTGTTCGACGAGGCCTTCTACTTGTTCAAAAGCGCATTCGACTTGGTCAACAAGGCATTCGACTTGGTCAACAAGGCATTCTACTTCGTTAACAAAGCATGACTTAGTCAATAAGGCATTCGACTTGTTCAACAAGGCATTGTACTGGTTCAACAAGGCATCATATGGTCAACAAGGCATTCGACTTTGTAAACAAGCCATTCGTTATAATTAACAAGGCATTGAAGTTGTTCCACAAGACATTTGACTTGTTTAACAAGGGATTCGACTTGTTCAATAAGGTATTCTACTTGTTCGACTTGGAAAAGAAGGTATTCGATTTGTTCAACAAGGCATTCTACTTGGTTAACGCCAGTGTTGAAGTTGTTCAACAAGGCATTCGACTTGTTCAACAAGGGATTCGACTTGTTCAATAAGCCATTCTACTTGTTCGACTTGGGAAACAAGGCATCCGATTAGTTCAACAAGGCATTCTACTTGATTAACAAGACATGACTTGGACAACAAGGCATCCGATTTGTTTAAGAAGGCATTCTACTTGGTCAACTAGGCATGACTGTTCAACAAGGCATTTGACTTGTTGAAGAAGGTATTCTACTTGGTCAACAAGGCATGACTCTTTAACAAGGCATTCGACTAGCTCAACAAGGCATTCGACTTTGTCAACACGGCATTCAACATAGTTAACAAGGCATTGAAGTTGTTCAACAAGGCATTCGACTTGTTAAACACAATGTATTCGACTTGTTCAACAAGGCATTCTACTTGTTCGACTTGGTCAACAAGGCATTCCACTTGTTCAACAACGCATTCTACTTGGTATACAAGGCACGACTTGGTCAACAAGGTATTCGACTTGGTTAACAAGGCATTCGACTTGGTGAACAAGGCATTTGACTTGCTAAACAAGGCATCCGACTTGGTCAACCAGGCATTAGATTGTTCGACGAGGCCTTCTCTTGTTCAAAAGGGCATTCGACTTGGTCAACAAGGCATTCGACTTGGTCAACAAGGCATTGACTTGGTCAACAAGGCATTGACTTGGTCAACAAGGCATTCTACTTCGTTAACAAAGCATGACTTGTTCAACAAGGAATTCGACTTGTTCAACAAGGGATTTAACTTGTTCAATAAGCCATTCTACTTGTTCGACTTGGGGAACAATGCATTCGACTAGTTCAACAAGGCATTCTACTTGATTAACAAGGCATGACTTCGACAACAAGACATCCGACTTGTTTAAGAAGGCATTCTACTTGGTCAACAAGGCATTTGACTTGTTCAACAAGGCATTCGACTTTGTCAACAAGGCATTCGACATAGTTAACAAGGCATTGAAGTTGTTCAACAAGGCATTTGACTTGTTCAACAAGCATTCGACTTGTTCAACAAGGCATTCTACTTGGTCAACAAGGCATGACTTGGTTCACAAGGCATTTGACTTGGTCAATAAGGCATTCTACTTGGTCAACAAAGCATGACGGTCAATAAGGCATTCGACTTGTTCAACAAGGGATTCGACTTGTTCAAGAAGGTTTACCAAGAAGGCATTCTACTTGTTCGACTTGGGGAACAAGGCCTTCGACTTGTTCAACAAGGCATTCTACTTGATTAACAAGGCATGACTTGGACAACAAGGCATTCGACTTGTTGAAGAAGGTATTATACTTGGTCAACAAGGCATGACTGTTTAACAAGGCATTCGACTAGTTCAACAAGGCATTCGACTTTGCCAACACGGCATTCGACATAGTTAACAAGGCATTGAAGTTGTTCAACAAGGCATTCGACTTGTTGAACAAGGCATTCGACTTGTTCAACAAGGCATTCTACTTGTTCGACTTGGTCAACAAGGCATTCAACTTGTTTAACAACGCATTCTACTTGGTATACAAGGCACAACTTGGTCAAACAAGGTATTCGAGTTGGTTAACAAGGCATTCGACTTGGTCAACAAGGCATTCGACTTACTAGACAAGGCATCCGACTTGGTCAACAAGGCATTGGAGTTGTTCGATGAGGCCTTCTACTTGTTCAAAAGGGCCTTCGACTTGGTGAACAAGGCATTCCGACTTGGTCAACAAGGCATTCTTTTTTGGGGAACGTTCACTAAAAAAATGAAATAAAGGACAGTAAAGCGCACATGATATGATTCATGTCGCAAAGACCAGTGACATGCCACTGTGTACAAGATGGATATAATCTCTATCCACCAAACAAACTACCATAAATAACAATGCATGACTTGTTGAACAAAGCATTCCACTTGATTAAAGAAGGCAATCGACTTGGTCAACCATGCAGTCAACATGGTCAACAAGGCATTAGACTTATTCAACAATGAATTCGACTTGTTCAACAAGGCATTCGACTTGTTCAACAAGGCATTCGACTTGTTCAACAAGGCATTCGACTTGTTCAACAAGGCATTCGACTTGTTCAACAAGGCATTCTACTTGGTCAACAAGGCATTTGACTTGGTCAACAAGGCATTCTACTTGGTCAACAAAGCATGACTTGGTCAATAAGGCATTTTTTTTTTTGGATTAATGTCCCTTTATATATATATATGAAAAGAAGAATACAAAAGAGAAAAACTCATCCCGCATCAACCGATAACATGCTATCGGGTACAACTACGATATCAATAACGACATCGACAACTAGCTCCCCCACCGCCCTTCCGTGGTCCCTCTTATTGAGACCACGCACATTCTACACACCTATAGGGATCATGGATCACCCCCTGTTGGGGCTGCCGTTGCTTCAGGGCCCGTAGAAAAAGGAGGATCATTATCCTCATCCCGTAACGAGTGCAAAATAGCGAAAAAGTTAGAGGCCAACCCAACCTCCTCATGCATGGGCACCACCCGCGAATGTGGCTCTGTGGTCCGAGACGATGTCGACAATCCTCCAGCACACTCTGTTGACCGGGCCAGTTTTCTACCATTAGCTACCCCATCCCGTGGTTCCACCCTCACGGCTTTGCCCTTTGCGCCCACATGCATCCACTCTACACGTGCGCTAGGAATCACCGCCCCTCCATTTCCCGCTCGAACCCCATCTGCCCCAACATGTGACTCCACCCGTGCTACTTTGCCCTTTGCTCCCACCTGCCGCCCCTCTACTCGTGGCTTATTGCCACCCACCCGAACAGCCCTCAGCCGAGGATCCGGTCGTTTTCCCGGTGCGCTTTGTCCATCGGAGGACATCGGACACGCCGTCGACGCATGATTCCAAGAAGCACACTTCAGACATTTGGTTGGTCTCCATTCGTACTCCACCCGCTCAATGAACTCAACTGTAGATTGAGCAGGCCACATCCACCCATGTGTCGAGAAACAGCGCTAAGAGGAGCATCATGTGGTAGTCCCATAACCAGCGGGCCTCGTGGAAAACGATCCATCAATGGATATGAAAACAACCAAGGGTCCTTCCATAGGGAAATGGAAGAACCATTTCCTATATGAAAAGAAATGAGTGACCTAAGTAGAGGCCGTAACTTCAGCATCTTCTTCCAGCTCCAAGTGTCATTAGGTGCAGGACGCACCACCCAAAAAGAATTGGAGCGGAGTCGATTGAGAAGCAACCATTCCACCCAAATCGAGCTCTCCTCTCGGGAGACAACACTCCATAAATGCCGCAAAAGGAGGGCCTTGTTATCCGTTGCAATCGAACGAATTCCAAGACCTCCCTCAGCAACAGGTAAGCAAATTGGACACCCACGCAACTTTTGCCGGCGACCCTGCCAAGAGAAAGCGTCGAAAACGAGCCTCCAAAGCCGCAATGATCCCCTTCGGCAATAGGAAAACCCCCGACCAATACGCGTGCGTGGTAGTCAGTACCGACTTGATAAGTTGAACCCGCCCCGCATATGACAGGGAGCGGTTAAGCCATGATCCCAGTCGCGCATCAACCTTGTGTAACAATGGGTTACAATCTTCTAGCGTCAATCGAGAGTGAAGTAGCGGAACTCCTAGATATCGTACAGGCAACTGTCCCCTTAGAAAACCCATTAGACCATGGAGGTCATCCGCAAGGCTCTCCGCCCGCTTGGCAACAAACATCTCGCTTTTGGCCGGGTTCGGATGAAGTCCAGAAAGCATTGCAAATTCCACTAATGCTTCCTTGATAACTCCAGCCGACACAAGATCGGGCGTGACAGAACATGAGGAGATCGTCAGCAAAAGAGAGCATAGAAAGTTTATTCGCCTCGCATCGCCAATGATAACGGAACTGAGGCTCACGGCTGATCCGATGTGTGACGATGCCATGTAGCACCTCCATGACTAATGTAAATATAAACGGTGATATAGGATCGCCTTGCCGAAGACCACGCTTCCCTGCAAAGTATCCCGCTGGGTGTCCATGGATATTAATCGAGAAAGTCGTCGTGGTCATACAACATCTCACCCAATGGATAAAGATAGGATGAAACTTCATAGCCGTGAGCGTGGCTAACACGAAGCTCCACTCAACCTTATCATAAGCCTTAGCCAGGTCAATCTTGAAGGTTACATGAGGAGGGCGCCTATTGCATCGATAGCCTGAACAAATCTCCTGTGCTAACAAGATATTATCACTAATGCGTCGCCCAGGGATAAACCCCGTATGAGAAGAGTGAACCAAACTTCCTAACCATGGCTTGAGCCGATTGGCCATAATCTTCGAGATAACCTTGAAGAGAACATTACAGCACGAAATTGGCCGAAAATCCGACGCTTTCCTCGGGGAATCACCCTTTGGAATAAGTGTAAGAAGCGTGCTATTCAGTCCTTTTAGCAAATGACCTGACAAAAAAAACTCCTGGACGGCCTGAATCAAGGCATCACCAATAACTCCCCACGCTGCCTTGAAAAACCCCGCCGAATAGCCATCCGGTCCCGGGGCCTTTTCATCCCCCATCGAGAAAAGTGCCTCCTTAATCTCTAAAGCCTCCACCTTCCGAATCATATCAGTTGCAGCCTCATCAGATAGCTTCCTTGCTACGAATGGTGCAATCTCTCGTGGCTCAACGGGAACCTCCCTCGCTGACTGTCACCAATAAGGTCTGGTAGAACCGAATCAACTCTGCTCGAACGCTATCTTCTCCTTCAAAAACCTCGCCCATATCACCTTCAAGGGAAAAAATGCGGTTAGTCGCACGACGCAATGCCACCTTCTTAAAGAAATAAGGAGGTGCATTGGTCCCCATCTTTAAGAAACGCCAACTTAGCACGCTGGGATAAGGCATCATGCTCGATCTCGATGGCCTTCGCATACACCCTCTTACAGATACGCTCCAACTCATGAAATCGACTTTCCATGGGAAAAAACGTCGCAAACTGGCTCAAGGATGGCGATCAATGCTCCTCCTTTTTTAAGAAGGTGGCGATCCGTCGTTGTGGCAATCGTATTCTCTCTCTTGAGAATGCGGATGGCCAGTTGATTGAGGGGTCTGGCCCTATTCGTGACGAGCTGATTCGCTTCTACCAGGATCTTCTGGGCCAGTGTGGTAGATCTGCTCTTGTGTGTGCTGCGGACGTGGAGAGCTTCATCACGCATACTTTGTCTCGGGATCATGCGGATGGGATGATCTCGAGAGTTTCAGACGTGGAGATTCGCGATGTTATTTTCGCTATGGATGACGAAAAGGCCCCTGGCCCTGATGGCTATACGGCTGCCTTCTTCAAGGCGACGTGGGGAATCCTGGGTGCTGATGTCACTCGTGCTGTTGAGGACTTCTTTCGGACGGGTCATCTTCTTCGGGCGTCAACAGTACTCTCATCAGCCTCATCCCTAAGGGGGCTTCTTCTAGACGTGCTTCCGACTTTAGGCCAATCTCTTGCTGCAATGTCCTGTATAAGGTCATTGCAAAGATTTTGGCCAATCGGCTCAGATCTGCCCTTCCTGGCCTCGTCCATCCGGTTCAAACGGCTTTCATCCCGGGCAGACGCATCGGCGATAACATTCTGTTAGCTCAAGAGATTTGCAGGGGTTACCAGAACCAGAGTCTCCCGCCCCGTTCTGCCATCAAGGTCGACCTTGCGAAGGCATTTGATAAGGTGGATTGGAGCTTTGTTATCGCTACTCTTCAGGCCATGCGGTTCCACCCTCTCTTCATCCATTGGATCAAGGAATGCATCACTTCTACTGCTTTCTCCGTTTGCATCAACGGAGCGCCGGAAGGTTTTTTTGCGGGTAAGCGGGGCCTCCGCCAAGGCGACCCCCTCTCTCCTTACCTGTTCGTTCTGGTCATGGAGGTGCTCCATGGGACTCTTTATCCCGCATCCAGTCTTCTCCCGGATTCCGTTACCATTGGAGATGTGATACGAGTAAGCTGGCCATGCTGTCTTTTGCTGACGATCTGCTGCTTTTCTGTCACGCGGATGCCTGCTCTGTTCGAACCCTCCGTGATGCTCTTGATACCTTCGGCTCTTTGTCGGGTCTCCTCCCTAACCCGGCTAAAAGTGAGATGTTTCTTTCCAAAAGGGCTGAGCCTCTTTCGGGACAGCTTCTGAGTATCATGGGCTTCTCCCGTGGCCAGCTCCCTGTCCGCTACCTTGGAGTTCCTTTGATCCACTCCCGTCTCAGACTGGAGGACTGCACCCCTCTGCTCCAGTCTGTGGATAGACGGCTTGGATCCTGGCTGAACCGTTCCCTCTCGTATGCCGGTCGCTTGCAGCTCATTAAGTCTGTCCTCTCTGCCATGCAGGTCTATTGGGCTGGGGTCTTCCTCCTCCCGAAAGGAGTGATCAAGGCCTTGGAGTCTCGCTTTCGAAGATTTCTGTGGGATGGATCTCCGGCTAAGGTGGCTTGGGATGACGTCTGTAAGCCTGTGGAAGAAGGAGGTCTTGGCGTTCGATCTCTCTTGATCGACAATCAGGCTCTCCTCTTCCATCACCTCTGGAACATTGTCTCTCGGGACCCTGACTCGATTTGGGTCCAGTGGCTTTATGCCACTAAACTCAGGGACCGCTCTTTCTGGGATGTTCAGCCCAACTCCTCGGACGCTTGGAGCTGGCGTAAGCTGCTCCACCTCAGAGGTACCTTCCGTTCCCTTTTCTCCTTTCGTATTGGAAATGGGAACTCTCTTTGGCTCTGGAAGGACCCTTGGCTGTCTGATACCCCTCTCATTGAGAGATTCCCGAGGGGGCCTTTGGTTATGGGTCTCCCTTTGGATTCCCGGCTCTCTGCTGTTGTGACGAATGCTGGATGGACCTGGCCTGCCCAGCAGTCGGTGGAGTTTCTTCTGCTTCAGCCCCTTCTTCCGGCTGTGGACCCCTCTGCTGCTGACTCCATTTGTTGGAAGGTGGCTCCGGATGGGAAGTTCTCTGTTAGGAGTGCTCGTGAGGCTATCCGGACCCACTCTCCGATGATTGCTTGGACTTCTCTGTTTGTGGGCCCTTTTCAGGTCCCTAGACATGAATTTCTTCTGTGGCTTGCTATTCGTGAAAGATTGGCGACTAGGGACCGTGCTTGGGTGATGGTTCGTTCGGGTTCGGATGCTTGCTCTCTTTGTGAGTCGCAGAGCACGGAGACGGTCCGTCACCTCTTCTTCGAGTGCTCTTTCTCCAGGAGATGCATTCTCTTACTGAGAAGGAAGACCCATTGGAGGTGGCCGCATCGGGATTGGATTCACGGGATCGAGTGGGCCGCTGCTCGTTGGCGGAGTCATCATCTTCATAATGAGATCTCTCGTCATCTTCTCGCCTCTCTGGTCTACCATATCTGGCAAGAGAGGAATAGGCGTTGGCGGGATCAGACTCGTTGCTCCCCGGAGCGAATTGTGAGTATGGTCTTAGAGATCGCGTGCTTGAGATTGAGCCAGGCTCCCTCCCGCTTCATTCTGCAAGCGGCCTCGCTCAGGAACCTTTGGCGCATTGCATGGTAGTCTGCTTTTGTTTGTTTTGTGGCTTTGTTTTGTTTTGAGGTTTTGCTTGGCTTTGTCGGCTGCTGTTGTTGATTGTTTTGCCTCGTTTGTTTGCTTCCGGTAGCTTGTTACCGGTTTTCTGCGGCATGGGATTTCCCTTGGGCTCTTTTCTGTTTTCATTCAGTTTTATTTACGGGAAATTTTACCAAAAAAAAACAAGGCATTCGACTTGTTCAACAAGGCATTCGACTTTGTCTATAAGACATTCGACATAGTTAACAAGGCATTGAAGTTGTTCAATAAGGCATTTGACTTGTTCAACAAGGCATTCTACTTGTTCGACTTGGTAAAGAAGGTATTCGAATTGTTCAAAAAGGCATTCTACTTGGTTAACAATGCATGACTTGTTCAACAAAGCATTCGACATGATTAAGAAGGCAGTCGATTTGGTCGACCAGGCAGTCAACTTGGTCAACAAGGCATTAGACTTGTTAAACAATGAATTCGACTTGTTCAACAAGGCATTCGACTTGTTCAACAAGGCATTCTACTTGGTCAACAAGGCATGACTTGGTTAACAGGGCATTTGACTTGGTCAATAAGGCATTCTACTTGGTCAACAAAGCATGACAGTCAATAAGGCATTCGACTAGTTCAACAAGGCATTCTACTTGATTAACAAGGCATGACTTGGACAACAAGGCATTCGACTTGTTGAAGAAGGTATTCTACTTTGTCAACAAGGCATGACTGTTTAACAAGGCATTCGACTACTTCAACAAGGCATTCGACTTTGTCCACACGGCATTCGACATAGTTAAAAAGGTATTTGACTTGTTCAACAAGGCGTTCTACTTGTTCGACTTGGTCAACAAGGCATTCGACTTGTTCAACAACGCATTCTACTTGGTATACAAGGCACGACTTGGTCAACAAGGTATTCGACTTGGTTAACAAGGCATTCGACTTGGTGAACAAGGCATTTGACTTGCTAAACAAGGCATCCGAATTGGTCAACAAGGCATTGGAGTTATTCGACCAGGCCTTCTCTTGTTCAAAAGGGCATTCGACTTGGTCAACAAGGCATTCGACTTGGTCAACAAGGCATTCTACTTCGTTAACAAAGCATGACTTGGTCAATAAGGCATTCGACTTGTTCAACAAGGCATTCTACTGGTTCAACAAGGCATCATATATATGGTCAACAAGGCATTCGACTTTGTCAAGAAGGCATTCGTTATAGTTAACAAGGCATTGAAGTAGTTCAACAAGACATTCGACTTGTTCAACAAGGGATTCGACATGTTCAATAAGGTATTCTACTTGTTCGACTTGGTGAAGAAGGTATTCGATTTGTTCAACAAGGCATTCTACTTGGTTAACAAGGCGTTGAAGTTGTTCAATAAGGCATTTTTTTTTGGGGAACGTTCTAAATAAATGAAATAAAGGACTGTAATGCGCACATGATATGATTCATGTCGCAAAGACCAGTGACATGCCACTGTGTACAAGATGGATATAATCTCTATCCACCAAACAAACTACCATAAATAACGTTCATACATCTACCAAGCAAAGTGCCACAGGCGACGCAGGGCACAATACTGTAGCTCATATCGACACGGTAGTAATGATAGGTGCACAAGCAATACCCTCACAATATTCTCAACGAGCTGCTGGGGATGCTGCTGTCTGCCATCAGTCCAACGGTGGTTTCGCTCAATCCAGATGTGGTGAATCGTCGAAGCCAAAACATGTCGATATGCTAGATGCTGGAGGTGCATACCTTTCCACCGCAGGCCAGCCCACCTAATCCCCTGCTGCCAATCGCGGTAAGGCCAGAGAAACCGAATCTGCCGCCGAAGAAGTCGTAAGCATCGAGATGTGTATGGGCAATCAAAGAAAAGGTAATTGATCGTCTCCATCTCATCCGCGTCACACAATAAGCAAGCACTCGACGCGGCCTTGAGCGCAACCCAAGGCTTATCTCTGGTAGCTAGGCGTTCACGAATAGCAAGCCATAAGATGAATTCATAGCTTGGGACCCTAAGCACCCCCCAAATAGGGCTGCCCAATGAACCGGCGAGCGTTTCTGCCGGAACGCATCCCGAGCAGAAGCAGTGGTGAAAAGTCCTGTGGGAGACGGTAGCCATCGGTAAGAGTCAGCTTCCAATGGGTGAACGTCCGGGACCATGGGTTCAATCATCAGAAATTCCATCGAGGAAGTCGTTGGCCACCTCCAACCGTCACTAGCAATGACTCGACTCAAACGTGAATCATCAGAAAGGCCCATAATCATCGGTCCCCGTGGAAATCGTTCCAGAAGCGGCCTATCATCGATCCATGGGTCCTGCCACAACCAAATAGTTTCGCCATTACCAATACGGATACTAACCTTCGATCGAAGCATAAGGCGAAGTTGTAAGAGTTTTCTCCAACTCCACGCCGATTGGGCGGTTTCCGATATAGTCCACAACGAGCGATTTTGCAGTCGCGTCTGGAGAAGCCACGATACCCAAATAGAATTGGGACCCTTGCTCAGAATACTCCATATGTGCTTAAGAAGAAGGGCCTTGTTATCGTTCACAAGCGAGCGAATGCCCAAACCACCCTCATCCACCGGGAAACATACATCATCCCAAGCAACCTTGGCAGCAGAACCCGCCCAGAGGAACGATCTGAATCGTTGCTCAATCACTCTAATAACGCCTTTGGGCAGGATGAACACCCCGGACCAATACCCATGCAGCGCAGCAAGGACTGAACGGATCAACTGTACCCTCCCAGCATATGAAAGAGAGCGATTGAGCCAAGAGCCTAAGCGTTGGTCAATGCGCTGTAGAAGTGGATTACAGTCCTGAATAGTCAGTCGTGATGTAAGTAACGGGACACCCAAATACCTCACTGGTAAATTGCCTAAAGGAAAACCCATAATAGATAATAAGGGTTGGCAGCCGCTCGCCCGTTTGGAAAGAAACATCTCGCTCTTTCCAGGGTTAGCCCTTAACCCCAAAAGTATCGCAAATTCATCCAACCCCGCTCGGAAAGTCTGGATGGATTCAGTGTCCGCGTGACTGAAAAGAAGAAGATCATCGGCAAATGTCAGCATAAAAATACGGAAAGGCTCGCATCTCCAATGGAAAGTAAATCTCCCCTCCGAAAGAATCTTGTTCCGAAGAATACCATGAAGCACCTCCATGGCCAACGTAAAAAGATACGGAGATATATGATCGCCCTGACGAAGACCCGCTGTCCCGGAAAATACCCCTCCGCTCGACCATTGATATTGATCGAGTAATAAGAGTCGTCAAACACACCTGGATCCATGCAACGAACCGCGAAGGAAAACCCATGGCCTCCAACACACACACTAAAAAGTCCCACTCGACATGATCGTATGCCTTTGCCAAGTCAACCTTCAGCGTAGCCCGTGCCGGTAAGCTCTGATTCCGGTAGCCAGAGCATAACTCCTGAGCGAGGAGAATATTATCGTTGATCCTGCGACCAGGGATAAATGCAGTCTGGGAGACATCCACTAAGCCTGGGAGATAAGTCTTCAGACGATTAGCCAAGATCTTCGAAATAATCTTGTATAAGACATTACAGCACGATATAGGCCGAAAGTCAGCAGGTCGTCGTGTGGAGTCCCGCTTAGGGATCAACGTAAGAAGTGTAGTATTAAGCTCCCTCAGAAGATGGCCTGTACGAAAAATTCCTGAATAGCAGATATGATGTCCCCTCCAATAGTAGGCCAAGTGGCTTTAAAGAAAGCCGAAGTGAAACCATCCGGACCCGGTGCTTTGTCATCCGTAATAGAAGAAAGCGCCAGCTTAATCTCACCTTCGTCGATGAGCCGAAGTAGATCTCCCGGTGCGTGATTGGGTAATGTACGAGATATGGCCGCATAGATAGCAGAGCGATCCAGCGGGCCGCTCCGAGCGGTCGTACCCAAGAGGTTCTTGTAGTGTCTAAGAAGCTCGCCCTTAACTTGTGGCTCCCCTTCAATTAAGTTCCCAGCATCATCCTCAAGCGAGAAGATACGGTTTGCCACTCGTCGTATGACAACCTTCTTGAAGAAAAAAGCGGAGCAACGGTCGCCTTCTTTGAGCCAAGTCATTTTGGCCCGTTGTGCTAGGGCCGATTGCTCCATTGCTACCGCAGCTGCATAGAGACGTCGACATATAGATTGTAGTACCAGAAAACGATCATCATGCGGGTACAATGAGACAAACTCCTGGGCAATGTCAAGGAAATTTCGCGCCTCAACCACGTTACGCGCCAGATTCCCTTTAGCACGCCTCATATCCTTGAACGCTCGCTTGAGGGCCTTCAGACGTGCAAGGACCCGAAACATCGGGTATCCCGAAATAGGAAGCTGGTACCCTGAGCTTACGACAGAGCCAAACTGTGGATCCGACGTGAGAAAATTATCGAATCGAAACACCGTACCTCGAGAAAACGTCGATCGCCCCGGCTCCAGAATAAGAGGAGAATGGTCAGAAGTGGCTGGTAGTTCACATCGATATCCAAGATCCCCAAATTTAGCAAACCACGTCGGGTTAGCAACCATCCTGTCCAAACGGCGCCAAATACCTGCATCACCTCGTCGTTGATTAAACCACGTGAAATATTGACCCGAGCATGGTAAGTTGTTCAACAAGGCATTTGACTTGTTTAACAAGGGATTCGACTTGTTCAATGAGCCATTCTACTTGTTCGACTTGGGGAATAAGGCATTCGACTACTTCAACAAGGCATTGTACTTGATTAACAAGGCATGACTTGGACAACAAGGCATTTGACTTGTTTAAGAACGCATTCTACTTGGCCAACAAGGCATGACTGTTCAACAAGGCATTCGACATTGTCTATAAGACATTCGACATAGTTAACAAGGCATTGAAGTTGTTCAATAAGGCATTTGACTTGTTCAACAAGGCATTCTACTTGTTAAACAAGGCATTCGACTTGTTCGACTTGGTCAACAAGGCATTCGACTTGTTTAACAACGCATTTTACTTGGTATACAAGGCACGACTTGGTCAACAAGGTATTCGACTTGGTTAACAAGGCATTCGACTTGGTGAACAAGGCATTTGACTTGCTAAACAAGGCATCCGAATTGGTCAACAAGGCATTGGAGTTGTTCGACCAGGCCTTCTCTTGTTCAAAAGGGCATTCGACTTGGTCAACAAGGCATTCGACTTGGTCAACAAGGCATTCTACTTTGTTAACAAAGCATGACTTGGTCAATAAGACATTCGACTTGTTCAACAAGGCATTCTACTGGTTCAACAAGGCATCATATGGTCAACAAGGCATTCGACATTGTCAACAAGGCATTTCGTTATAGTTAGATAACAAGGCATTGAAGTTGTTCAACAAGACATTCGACTTGTTCAACAAGGGATTCTACATGTTCAATAAGGTATTCTACTTGTTCGACTTAGTGAAGAAGGTATTCGATTTGTTCAACAAGGCATTCTACTTGGTTAACAAGGCGTTGAAGTTGTTCAACAAGGCATTCGACTTGTTCAACAAGGGATTCGACTTGTTCAATAAGCCATTCTACTTGTTCGACTTGGGGAACAAGGCATTCGACTAGTTCAACAAGGCATTCTACTTGATTAACAAGGCATGACTTGGACAACAAGGCATTCGACTTGTTGAAGAAGGTATTCTACTTTGTCAACAAGGCATGACTGTTTAACAAGGCATTCGACTACTTCAACAAGGCATTCGACTTTGTCCACACGGCATTGGACATAGTTAAAAAGGTATTTGACTTGTTCAACAAGGCGTTCTACTTGTTCGACTTGGTCAACAAGGCATTCGACTTGTTCAACAACGCATTCTAGTTGGTATACAAGGCACGACTTGGTCAACAAGGTATTCGACTTGGTTAACAAGGCATTCGACTTGGTGAACAAGGCATTTGACTTGCTAAACAAGGCATCCGACTTGGTCAACAAGGCATTGGAGTTGTTCGACGAGGCCTTCTCTTGTTCAATAGGGCATTCGACTTGGTCAACAAGGCATTCGACTTGGTCAACAAGGCATTCGACTTGGTCAACAAGGCATTGACTTGGTCAACCAGGCATTCTACTTCGTTAACAAAGCATGACTTGGTCAATAAGGCATTCGACTAGTTCAACAAGGCATTCTACTGGTTCAACAAGGCATCATATATATGGTCAACAAGGCATTCGTTATAGTTAACAAGGCATTGAAGTTGTTCAACAAGACATTCGACGTGTTCAACAAGGGATTCGACATGTTCAATAAGGTATTCTACTTGTTCGACTTAGTGAAGAAGGTATTCGATTTGTTCAACAAGGCATTCTACTTGGTTAACAAGGCGTTGAAGTTGTTCAACAAGGCATTCTACTTGGATAACAAGGCGTTGAAGTTGTTCAACAAAGCATTCGACTTGTTCAACAAGGGATTCGACTTGTTCAATAAGCCATTCTACTTGTTCGACTTGGGGAACAAGGCATTCGACTAGTTCAACAAGGCATTCTACTTGATTAACAAGGCATGACTTGGACAACAAGGCAGTTGACTTGTTGAAGAAGGTATTCTACTTGGTCAACAAGGCATGACTGTTTAACAAGCCATTCGACTAGTTCAACAAGGCATTCGACTTTGCCAACACGGCATTCGACATAGTTAACAAGGCATTGAAGTTGTTCAACAAGGCATTCGACTTGTTGAACAAGGCATTCGACTTGTTCAACAAGGCATTCTACTTGTTCGACTTGGTAAAGAAGGTATTCGAATTGTTCAAAAAGGCATTCTACTTGGTTAACAATGCATGACTTGTTCAACAAAGCATTCGACATGATTAAGAAGGCAGTCGACTTGGTCGACTAGGCAGTCAACTTGGTCAACAAGGCATTAGACTTGTTAAACAATGAATTCGACTTGTTCAACAAGGCATTCGATTTGTTCAACAAGGCATTCTACTTGGTCAACAAGGCATGACTTGGTTAACAGGGCATTTGACTTGGTCAATAAGGCATTCTACTTGGTCAACAAAGCATGACAGTCAATAAGGCATTCGACTTGTTCAACAAGGGATTCGACTTGTTCAATAAGGCATTCTATTTGTTCGACTTGGTGAACAAGGCCTTCGTCTTGTTCAACAAGGCATTCTACTTGATTAATAAGGCATGACATGGACAACAAGTCATTCGACTTGTTAAAGAAGGTATTCTACTTGGTCAACAAGGCATGACTATTTAACAAGGCATTCGACTAGTTCAACAACGCATTCGACTTTGTCAACACGACATTCAACATAGTTATCAAGGAATTGAAGTTGTTCAACAATGCATTCGACTTGTTCGACTTGGTCAAAAAGGCATTCGACTTGTTCGACAACGCATTTTACTTGGTATACAAGGCACGACTTGGTCAACAAGGTATTCGACTTGGTTAACAAGGCATTCGACTTGGTGAACAAGGCATTTGACTTGCTAAACAAGGCATCCGAATTGGTCAACAAGGCATTGGAGTTGTTCGACCAGGCCTTCTCTTGTTCAAAAGGGCATTCGACTTGGTCAACAAGGCATTCGACTTGGTCAACAAGGCATTGACTTGGTCAACAAGGCATTCTACTTCGTTAACAAAGCATGACTTGGTCAATAAGGCATTCGACTTGTTCAACAAGGCATCATATATATGGTCAACAAGGCATTCGACTTTGTCAAGAAGGCATTCGTTATAGTTAACAAGGCATTGAAGTAGTTCAACAAGACATTCGACTTGTTCAACAAGGGATTCGACATGTTCAATAAGGTATTCTACTTGTTCGACTTGGTGAAGAAGGTATTCGATTTGTTCAACAAGGCATTCTACTTGGTTAACAAGGCGTTGAAGTTGTTCAATAAGGCTTTTTTTTTTGGGGAACGTTCTAAATAAATGAAATAAAGGACAGTAATGCGCACATGATATGATTCATGTCGCAAAGACCAGTGACATGCCACTGTGTACAAGATGGATATAATCTCTATCCACCAAACAAACTACCATAAATAACGTTCATACATCTACCAAGCAATGTGCCACAGGCGACGCAGGGCACAATACTGTAGCTCATATCGACACGGTAGTAATGATAGGTGCACAAGCAATACCCTCACAATATCCTCAACGAGCTGCTGGGGATGCTGCTGTCTGCCATCAGTCCAACGGTGGTTTCGCTCAGTCCAGATGTGGTGAATCGTCGAAGCCAGAACATGTCGATATGCCAGATGCTGGAGGTGCATACCTTTCCACCGCAGGCCAGCCCACCTAATCCCCTGCTGCCAATCGCGGTAAGGCCAGAGAAACCGAATCTGCCGCCGAAGAAGTCGTAAGCATCGAGATGTGTATGGGCAATCAAAGAAAAGGTAATTGATCGTCTCCATCTCATCCGCGTCACACAATAAGCAAGCACTCGATGCGGCCTTGAGCGCAACCCAACGCTTATCTCTGGTAGCTAGGCGTTCACGAATAGCAAGCCATAAGATGAATTCATAGCTTGGGACCCTAAGTACCCCCCCAAATAGGGCTGCCCAATGAACCGGCGAGCGTTTCTGCCGGAACGCATCCCGAGCAGAAGCAGTGGTGAAAAGTCCTGTGGGAGACGGTAGCCATCGGTAAGAGTCAGCTTCCAATGGGTGAACGTCCGGGACCATGGGTTCAATCATCAGAAATTCCATCGAGGAAGTCGTTGGCCACCTCCAACCGTCACTAGCAATGACTCGACTCAAACGTGAATCATCAGAAAGGCCCATAATCATCGGTCCCCGTGGAAATCGTTTCAGAAGCGGCCTATCATCGATCCATGGGTCCTGCCACAACCAAATAGTTTCACCATTACCAATACGGATACTAACCTTCGATCGAAGCATAGGGCGAAGTTGTAAGAGTTTTCTCCAACTCCACGCCGATTGGGTGGTTTCCGATATAGTCCACAACGAGCGATTTTGCAGTCGCGTCTGGAGAAGCCACGATACCCAAATAGAATTGGGACCCTTGCTCAGAATACTCCATATGTGCTTAAGAAGAAGGGCCTTGTTATCGTCCACAAGCGAGCGAATGCCCAAACCACCCTCATCCACCGGGAAACATACATCATCCCAAGCAACCTTGGCAGCAGAACCCGCCCAGAGGAACGATCTGAATCGTTGCTCAATCACTCTAATAACGCCTTTGGGCAGGATGAACACCCCGGACCAATACCCATGCAGCGCAGCAAGGACTGAACGGATCAACTGTACCTTCCCAGCATATGAAAGAGAGCGATTGAGCCAAGAGCCTAAGCGTTGGTCAATGCGCTGTAGAAGTGGATTACAGTCCTGAATAGTCAGTCGTGATGTAAGTAACGGGACACCCAAATACCTCACTGGTAAATTGCCTAAAGGAAAACCCATAATAGATAATAAGGGTTGGCAGCCGCTCGCCCGTTTGGAAAGAAACATCTCGCTCTTTCCAGGGTTAGCCCTTAACCCCAAAAGTATCGCAAATTCATCCAACCCCGCTCGGAAAGTCTGGATGGATTCAGTGTCCGCGTGACTGAAAAGAAGAAGATCATCGGCAAATGTCAGCATAAAAATACGGAAAGGCTCGCATCTCCAATGGAAAGTAAATCTCCCCTCCGAAAGAATCTTGTTCCGAAGAATACCATGAAGCACCTCCATGGCCAATGTAAAAAGATACGGAGATATAGGATCGCCCTGACGAAGACCCCGCTGTCCCGGAAAATACCCCTCCGCTCGACCATTGATATTGATCGAGTAATAAAGAGTCGTCAAACACACCTGGATCCATGCAACGAACCGCGAAGGAAAACCCATGGCCTCCAACACACACACTAAAAAGTCCCACTCGACATGATCGTATGCCTTTGCCAAGTCAACCTTCAGCGTAGCCCGTGCCGGTAAGCTCTGATTCCGGTAGCCAGAGCATAACTCCTGAGCGAGGAGAATATTATCGTTGATCCTGCGACCAGGGATAAATGCAGTCTGGGAGACATCCACTAAGCCTGGGAGATAAGTCTTCAGACGATTAGCCAAGATCTTCGAAATAATCTTGTATAAGACATTACAGCACGATATAGGCCGAAAGTCAGCAGGTCGTCGTGGGGAGTCCCGCTTAGGGATCAACGTAAGAAGTGTAGTATTAAGCTCCCTCAGAAGATGGCCTGTACGAAAAATTCCTGAATAGCAGATATGATGTCCCCTTCAATAGTAGGCCAAGTGGCTTTAAAGAAAGCCGAAGTGAAACCATCCGGACCCGGTGCTTTGTCATCCGTAATAGAAGAAAGCGCCAGCTTAATCTGACCTTCGTCAATGAGCCGAAGTAGATCTCCCGGTGCGTGATTGGGTAATGTACGAGATATGGCCGCATAGATAGCAGAGCGATCCAGCGGGCCGCTCCGAGCGGTCGTACCCAAGAGGTTCTTGTAGTGTCTAAGAAGCTCGCCCTTAACTTGTGGCTCCCCTTCAATTAAGTTCCCAGCATCATCCTCAAGCGAGAAGATACGGTTTGCCACTCGTCGTATGGCAACCTTCTTGAAGAAAAAAGCGGAGCAACGGTCGCCTTCTTTGAGCCAAGTCATTTTGGCCCGTTGTGCTAGGGCCGATTGCTCCATTGCTACCGCAGCTGCATAGAGACGTCGACATATAGATTGTAGTACCAGAAAACGATCATCATGCGGGTACAATGAGACAAACTCCTGGGCAATGTCAAGGAAATTTCGCGCCTCCACCACGTTACGCGCCAGATTCCCTTTAGCACGCCTCATATCCTTGAACGCTCGCTTGAGGGCCTTCAGACGTGCAAGGACCCGAAACATCGGGTATCCCGAAATAGGAAGCTGGTACCCTGAGCTTACGACAGAGCCAAACTGTGGATCCGACGTGAGAAAATTATCGAATCGAAACACCGTACCTCGAGAAAACGTCGATCGCCCCGGCTCCAGAATAAGAGGAGAATGGTCAGAAGTGGCTGGTAGTTCACATCGATATCCAAGATCCCCAAATTTAGCAAACCACGTCGGGTTAGCAACCATCCTGTCCAAACGGCGCCAAATACCTGCATCACCTCGTCGTTGATTAAACCACGTGAAATATTGACCCGAGCATGGTAAGTTGTTCAACAAGGCATTTGACTTGTTTAACAAGGGATTCGACTTGTTCAATGAGCCATTCTACTTGTTCGACTTGGGGAATAAGGCATTCGACTAGTTCAACAAGGCATTGTACTTGATTAACAAGGCATGACTTGGACAACAAGGCATTTGACTTGTTTAAGAACGGATTCTACTTGGCCAAGAAGGCATGACTGTTCTACAAGGCATTCGACTTTGTCTATAAGACATTCGACATAGTTAACAAGGCATTGAAGTTGTTCAATAAGGCATTTGACTTGTTTAACAAGGCATTCTACTTGTTAAACAAGGCATTCGACTTGTTTAACAACGCATTTTACTTGGTATACAAGGCACGACTTGGTCAACAAGGTATTCGACTTGGTTAACAAGGCATTCGACTTGGTGAACAAGGCATTTGACTTGCTAAACAAGGCATCCGAATTGGTCAACAAGGCATTGGAGTTGTTCGACCAGGCCTTCTCTTGTTCAAAAGGGCATTCGACTTGGTCAACAAGGCATTCGACTTGGTCAACAAGGCATTGACTTGGTCAACAAGGCATTCTACTTTGTTAACAAAGCATGACTTGGTCAATAAGGCATTCGACTTGTTCAACAAGGCATTCTACTGGTTCAACAAGGCATCATATGGTCAACAAGGCATTCGACATTGTCAACAAGGCATTCGTTAAAGTTAGTTAACAAGGCATTGAAGTTGTTCAACAAGACATTCGACTTGTTCAACAAGGGATTCGACATGTTCAATAAGGTATTCTACTTGTTCGACTTGGTGAAGAAGGTATTCGATTTGTTCAACAAGGCATTCTACTTGGTTAACAAGGCGTTGAAGTTGTTCAACAAGGCATTCGACTTGTTCAACAAGGGATTCGACTTGTTCAATAAGCCATTCTACTTGTTCGACTTGGGGAACAAGGCATTCGACTAGTTCAACAAGGCATTCTACTTGATTAATAAGGCATGACTTGGACAACAAGGCATTCGACTTGTTGAAGAAGGTATTCTACTTTGTCAACAAGGCATGACTGTTTAACAAGGCATTCGACTACTTCAACAAGGCATTCGACTTTGTCCATACGGCATTCGACATAGTTAAAAAGGCATTTGACTTGTTCAACAAGGCATTCTACTTATTCGACTTTGTCAACAAGGCATTCGACTTGTTCAACAACGCATTCTACTTGGTATACAAGGCACGACTTGGTCAAGAAGGTATTCGACTTGGTGAACAAGGCATTCGACTTTGTGAACAAGGCATTTGACTTGCTAAACAAGGCATCCGACTTGGTCAACAAGGCATTGGAGTTGTTCGACGAGGCCTTTTCTTGTTCAAAAGGGCATTCGACTTGGTCAACAAGGCATTCAACTTGGTCAATAAGGCATTCGACTTGGTCAACAAGGCATTGACTTGGTCAACCAGGCATTCTACTTCGTTAACAAAGCATGACTTGTTCAACAAAGCATTCGACTTGATTAAGAAGGCAATAGACTTGGTCAACCAGGCAGTCAACTTGGTCAACAAGGCATTCGGCTTGTTCAACAAGGCATTCGACTTTTTCTATAAGATATTTGACATAGTTAACAAGGCATTGAAGTTGTTCAATAAGGCATTTGACTTGTTCAACAAGGCATTCTACTTGTTCGACTTGGTAAAGAAGGTATTCGAATTGTTCAACAAGGCATTCTACTTGGTTAACAATGCATGACCTTGTTCAACAAAGCATTCGACTTGATTAAGAAGGCAGTCGACTTGGGCAACCAGGCAGTCAACTTGGTCAACAAGGCGTTAGACTTGTTCAACAATGAATTCGACTTGTTCCACAAGGCATTCGACTTGTTCAACAAGGCATTCTACTTGGCAATAAGGCATGACTTGGTTAACAAGTCATTTGACTTGGTCAACAAAGGTATTCTACTTGGTCAACAAAGCATGACTTGGTCAATAAGGCATTCGACTTGTTCAACAAGGGATTCGACTTGTTCAATAAGGCATTCTACTTGTTCGACTTATTGAATAAGGCATTCGACTTGTTTAACAAGGCATTCTACTTGACTAACAAGGCATGACTTGTACATACAACAAGGCATTCGACTTGTTTAAGAAGGTATTCTACTTGGTCAACAAGGCATGACTGTTTAACAAGGCATTCGACTAGTTCAACAAGGCATTCGACTTTGTCAACACAGCATTCGACATAGTTAACAAGGCATTGAAGTTGTTCAACAAGGCATTCTACTTACTCGACTTGGTCAACAAGGCATTCGATTGTTCAACAACGCATTCTACTTGGTATACAAGGCAAGACTTGGTCAACAAGGTATTCGACTTGGTAAACAAGGCATTCGACTTGGTCAACAAGGCATTCGACTTGCTAAACAAGGCATCCGACTTGGTCAACAAGGCATTTGGGTTGTTCGACGAGGCCTTCTACTAGTTCAAAAGGGCATTCGACTTGGTCAACAAGAAATTTGAGTTGTTCGACGAGGCCTTCTACTTGTTCAAAAGGGCATTCGACTTGGTCAACAATGCATTCGACTTGGTCAACAAAGCATTCGACTTGGTCAACAAGGCATTCTACTTCGTCAACAAAGTATGACTTGGTCAATAAGGCATTCGACTTGTTCAACAAGGCATCATATGGTCAACAAGGCATTCGACATAGTTAACAAGGCATTGAAGTTGTTCTACAAGGCATTCGACTTGTTCAACAAGGCATTCTGCTTGTTCGACTTGGTCAACAAGGCATTCCACTTGTTCAACACCGCATTCTACTTGTTCAACAAGGCATGACTTGTTCAACAATGCATTCTACTTGTTCAACAAGGCATCATATGGTCCGAAAGGCATTCGAGATAGTTAACAAGGCATTGAAGTTGTACAACAAGGCATTCGACTTGTTCAACAAGGGATTTAACTTGTTCAATAAGGCATTCTACTTGTTCGACTTGGTGAACAAGGCATTCGGCTAGTTCAACAAGGCATTCTACTTGATTAACAAGGCATGACTTGGACAACAAGGCATTTGACTTGTTTAAGAACGCATTCTACTTGGCCAACAAAGCATGACTGTTCAACAAGGCATTCGACTTTTTCTATAAGACATTCGACATAGTTAACAAGGCATTAAAGTTGTTCAATAAGGCATTTGACTTGTTCAACAAGGTATTCTACTTGTTCGACTTGGTAAAGAAGGTATTCGAATTGTTCAAAAAGGCATTCTACATGGTTAACAATGCATGACTTGTTCAACAAAGCATTCGACTTGATTAAGAAGGCAGTCGACTTGGTCGACCAGGCAGTCAACTTGGTAAACAAGGCATTAGACTTGTTAAACAATGAATTCGACTTGTTCAACAAGGCATTCGACTTGTTCAACAAAGCATTCGACTTGTTCAACAATGCATTCTCCTTGGTTAACAAGGCATGACTTGGTTAACAAGGCATTTGACTTGGTCAATAAGGTATTCTACTTGGTAAACAAAGCATGACGGTCAACAAGGCATTCGACTTGTTCAACAAGGGATTCGACTTGTTCAATAAGGCATTCTATTTGTTCGACTTGGTGAACAAGGTCTTCGTCTTGTTCAACAAGGCATTTTTTTTTATTTTTTTTTGGGATAAGGTCATTAAAATAAAATGTGGAAAGATACAATGTTCAGCAGCAATAAGCTGCACCGCTCGGTAACATGCTACCTATAATCAACGCAAGCAATCCAATCGAGCAAGCAAACATCAAAAGCAAGCAAGCAGACTGTAAGCAAGTGACTACGTGCTCGGCCACGCAATGCGCCAAACACGTCGAAGCGCACAGGACTGTAGCTGATACTTCCCTCCAAGGGTAGAGAGCCGTATACAGAGTGTAGTCTCGACGTCCGCAACGATATGAGTAGGAGGTCTTCGTCTTCCTTCCCGCCATCGTAGGTTGCGCTCGGCCCATAGGTGATAGACAAGCGATGGAAGCACATGTCGGGGCCCCATCCATGCGAGGTGCTTGCCCCGCCACCTTTGAGCAGCCCAGTGAACCACTTCGATCCAGTCCGTGTAAGGCCATCCAAAACGTAACTTTCCCTGCAAAGACTGTAGGCAATGTCTGGAAAATGAACACTCAAAGAAAAGATGTCGTGTTGTCTCTATAGCATGGCCATCATCACACAAGAGGCAAGCTGAACTTCCTGCTGCCGCGGCCACCCATGGCTTGTCCCTCGTCGCCAGGCGTTCCATAATCGCCAGCCATAGAATGACTTCATGCCGTGGTATCGAGATAGGGCCTCCGAACAGGTTGGTTCAGAATGCAGGCGGAGAATGTTGGCGTATGCAATTTCTCGCGGAGTGAGTAGAGAAGACGCCATTGGGAGTCCCCCGCCATCGAATCGTGTCCATCTCACCGTGTTGAATGGGAGGTAAGAGACCAGCAAAATCCATGAACTCCACCGTTGTCTGTCCTGGCCAATGCCATCCCGACTCATCAATCACCGCGCTCAATCGTGAATCAAGTGGGAGGCCCATAACAGATGGACCACGCGGGAATCGTTCCACCAGCGGAATCGTGAGTAGCCATGGGTCAGTCCAGAGGCGTGTATTCGCTCCATTCCCAATGCGGAACTCTAGAAGTGGCCGGATGATGGGTCTGAGCTTGAGGAGCTTCTGCCAGCTCCATGAGGTATTAGCCGTGGATCTGATGGTCCAGAAGGATGTGCTGTGCAGCCGCGTCCGTCGTATCCATGTGGCCCATATCGAAGACTCATCTCCCCTGAGAATGTTCCAAATAAGACGCATCATCAGCGCCTTGTTCTCCACCTCAATCGATCTCAGTCCAAGTCCCCCTTCGTCCTTTGGTGCGCATACGTCGGTCCATGCCACCTTCGCGCTTGATCCCTTCCACAAGAAAGCTCGAAGACGCTTCTTGATACTGCGGATGATTCCCTTGGGGAGTAAGAAGACTCCCGCCCAATACACATGGATAGTCATAAGGACCGATCGAATGAGCTGTACCCTCCCGGCGTATGAGAGCGAGTGGTTGGTCCAAGAACCAAGCCGACGATCAATAGAACGTAATAAGGGGGCGCAATCATCGATAGTCAATCGCGATGTGATAAGGGGGACCCCCAGGTACCGCACAGGAAGAGACCCGATAGGGAAGCCCATAACAGCCTGGAGTGTACCCTTCAGTCGTTCTGCCCGTTTCGAGATAAACATCTCGCTTTTACTGGAGTTTGCCCGTAGCCCTGAAAGCGAAGCAAAAAGCTCGAGGCTGTCGCGGAAGATACTGACTGATTGAACGTCCGCCTGCGAGAAAAGAAGAAGATCATCGGCGAAGGTCAACATGAAGAGGGATGTGGCCTCGCATCGCCAATGGTATCGGAAGCTGCTGCTAAGGTTGATGCGGGACGCTATGATTCCATGTAAATCCTCCATCACCAACACAAAGAGATAAGGTGATATGGGGTCGCCTTGTCTGAGACCCCGCCGTCCTTTGAAGAAACCCTCCGGCCTACCGTTGATGTTGATGGAAAAATGCGTCGACGTGAGGCATGACCGGACCCACCCAATGAAGGTCGGGTGAAAGTGAAGTGCCTGAAGTGTGGCAAAGATAAAATCCCACTCAATCTTATCATATGTCTTGGCGAGGTCGACCTTAAGAGCCACCCGTTCAGGCAGCCCGGCTCTATTGTATCCGTGACAAATCTCTTGGGCTAAGAGAATGTTGTCGGAAATACGCCTTCCAGGGATGAATGCCGTCTGTGTAGGGTGGACAAGTTTCCCCAAGCTGTCTCGTAGCCGATTAGCAATGATCTTGGAGATGATCTTATAGAGAATGTTGCAGCAGGCAATCGGTCGAAAATCCTTCGCCATGCGTGGATTATCCCCTTTTGGAATGAGGGTGATAAGGGTTGAATTCAGCTCCCCTAGGAGGCGTTCCGTCCGGAAGAAATCCCGGATGGCGAACGAGATATCCTCCCCGATGATGTGCCATGCCCGCTTGTAGAAAACCGCGGAGTACCCGTCTGGCCCTGGCGATTTGTTATCTCCCATTGCATGCAGCGCGTTGTTGATTTCCACATCAGTGACCGGCTGAACCATTGCCTCCGCGTCGGTTGTGCTGAGCGCTGCCCCGAAGTAAGGCGCGACGTCAGAGGCGGATATTGGGGTTGTCCGCATGGATTGCCCGAGAAGTTCCGAGTAATATCGGACCAATTCAGCCCGCACTTGTGCACCACCCTCGAACGTGTTTCCCGCCTCATCCTCCAAGTGGAAGATACGATTTCCAACCCGCCGTGTGGCCACTTTCTTGAAGAAAAAAGAAGTGCATTGGTACCGTCCTTGAGCCATGCCACTTTGCCCGCTGAAGGAGTGCCGAATGCTCCAATTCGATCGCTTTGGCATACACAAGCCGACATTGCTTCTCCAAGATTAGTAATTGATCCTCTAATGGATAGTTTGCCGCCATGTCCTGAGCAATCTCTAGAAATTTGCGCGCCTCGAGCACGTTACGATTGAGATCACCCTTGTCTCGCCGTAGTTGTCATAGTTCCCTCTTCATCGCTTTCAGTCTCTGGACGACTACATACATCGGGTATCCATTTGCTTGCAGACTCCAAGTTTTCGCCACGATAGGAAGAAAACGAGGATCCTGCGCGAAAAATTATCAAAACGAAAAGAATTATTCCTCTCAGAAGCCCTAGCTGTAGTCGTGAGGATGAGTGGAGAGTGGTCCGATGTAGCAGGGGTTGCGCAATGATAAGTAAGGTCCCCAAATCTAGCGAACCAAGAGGGGTTGCCAAGCATCCTATCGAGGCGTCGCCATACACCCGACGTGCCCCCTTGTTGGTTATACCACGTGTAGAGTTGCCCCGTGCATGGCAGGGTTGCGAGGTCCGATGTAGTCATGCATGCAATCATCTCCGGACAGCCCCCCGTGGCCGATCCTCCCCGCGCGTCCGTGTTTGCCATGATCGCGTTGAAATCCCCCATAACAAGCCATGGTGAGTTTGCGTGCAGCTGTGAGGTCTCGATGAGATCCGTCCAAAGGTCGCTTCGGGACCCCCTCTGATTATGACCGTATGCGAATGTGATGAAGAAATCCTCACGCTCCGCAAGGATCGTCGCCTTACAGTGAATGGTCTGAGTGGTGTACGCAAGAATTGTGACAGTAACTAGGCGGGCATCCCAGCCCACCCAGATACGAGATGCCGGCCCATTATCGTATTCAAAGAACCAACTCCAAGCCCTGGTAGAATGTGAAAGGGCAGCCGCATTCTGCTGGGAGACCCGTGTCTCGTACAGCCCGATAATCAACAGCTTATACTTAGTAATAATATCCCCCACCGCCCATCTGTGGTCTACCCTGTTTAGACCACGTACATTCCAAACGGCGATTGGGATCATGGGCACACGTCGAGAAGGGCTGCTTCAGGACCCTTAAGTGTGTTCGCCGTGTCCAAGTCGTCCAAGTCCGCAAGAACCTCGAATGGGTTAATGCTAGCTAGTACAATAGCTCCCTACTGCGCGTTGACTGAACTTGTTGAACATCCATCTACAGGCTTCGGGTACTCCTGCAGCCGCGGCTCGTGATCTTGCTCCATGTTGGTGGGTGGAACAACAACCTCCTTGCCCTTGTCGGGATGACCAACTCTTCTCCATTCGCGCCGTGTGTGTGGGCCATTCTGGGGTTTCTTCGGCATCGTCGATGTGCGCTGCCCCGTGGATTGCCTCGGTCCCGTATTTGATCGTGGCTGTTGGGTTCGACGAGAGGGACATGTTCCCGCCCCGTGGGTCCATGCACCACATAAGGAGCACTTCCGCGGCCTCCATTCGTACTCGACACGAACTGTAACCGCGCCGTCAGATCCTCCACCTTCACGTGGAATGTGAATATTGAAGCTTTCAAGAAAAGGCTCCTGGAGATTCTTTGATATGCATACCCGAGCGTAGTCAATACGTTCCGCTGAAATCGTCATAGAATCTGCGAAGAGTGGCTTCCCGACGACGCTAGCGACAATGCCTAACCCCTCCTGTGTCCAGAACTCGCCCGGAACGTTACGCAATTTCACCCATAGCGGAACATGGGTGTGCTGAATTTTCTCGAGAGACATCCCCGTTCGCCAAGCCTCGAGAAAAATGGGTTGACCTTGCATGAGCCACGGTCCTCCTTCAAGAACCGCATTGGCTGCTGCCGCGGTTGCAAATCTGAATTTGAAAAAACCGTTGGCTGTTGCGCGTACCTCCAACAGTTCCTCCCAAATTGAACGGAAATGCCGTTCAACAAATGGGAAATATGGTTTTTTCCCCAGAAAATACCCTACGAGGGTATTGTCCCAACGTGCCGCACCCCTCTTTGCGACCTCCCATGATGGGCAGGCCTCCGCGACACCGTCCTTGAGAGTTGGGGCTGTATATGTCAAGGTATAGCGTGTAGGGCTTGGTTTGCGAGGTGCTTCTTCGTGCACCGTCCCGCGAGTTACCGCAGCAAACGATGGCTGAGGGTTTACGTGCGGTGAGGTAGACACCTCCTTGCGCGTCGGCAATGGTGCCATGGTTTGCAGCCCATGAGGTACAGCCGGGTGAGTTATTAACGGCGAAACCCTAGGATTGATAACCCTAGGCCCATAAGTGGAAACCCGAGACGGCGAGATCCTAAACGTTGAAGCCCTAGTTCCTTCCGCCGCAGCCCTAGACGGCGAAACCCTGGGCGACGACTCCTTGGGCCCATCAGCAACCCGAGACAGTGAAACCCTAGGCCCATCAGCATCGGCCCTAACCTCGTTCCTCGCAGCCGTCGTGGTCGGTGACTGCGGCTTCATCTTTGGATCATCTGACGCATCATCGTTGATCAAGGCCATGCCAGATGGCGGCGGTGGTGTGCCTGGGCGTATAGGGCGATCATTTCCAATCCGTGGGTCACGTAGCGGGCCGATAATGTCCGGGTAGCGCCGTTGGCGGCGGGTCCACGGGCGCATAGGATTATTCCGTGTGTCCGGCCTGTATAGCGATCCGCTAGCCATATGTGTCGACGGTGGTGGTTGCTGCTCCGGTGGAGCTCCATGAACGCGCCCAATTAGATCTTCGAATGCTGCCACATCAAATCGTTCGCTAAATCCGGGAATATTTTCTGAAAGCGAATTGTAGAGAATGGATCCAATCTCAGCCCAATCCGTCGTTGAGGAATCCATTCAACAACAAGGCATTCTACTTGATTAATAAGGCATGACTTGGACAACAAGGCATTCGACTTGTTGAAGAAGGTATTCTACTTGGTCAACAAGGCATGACTATTTAACAAGGCATTCGACTAGTTCAACAACGCATTCGACTTTGTCAACACGGCATTCAACATAGTTATCAAGGCATTGAAGTTGTTCAACAAGGCATTCGACTTGTTCAACAAGGCATTTTACTTGGTATACAAGGCACGACTTGGTCAACAAGGTATTCGACTTGTTTAACAAGGCATTCGACTTGGTGAACAAGGCATTTGACTTGCTAAACAAGGCATCCGAATTGGTCAACAAGGCATTGGAGTTGTTCGACCAGGCCTTCTCTTGTTCAAAAGGGCATTCGACTTGGTCAACAAGGCATTCTACTTGGTCAACAATGCATGACTTGGTTAACAAGTCATTTGACTTGGTCAACAAGGCATTCTACTTGGTCAACAAAGCATGACTTGGTCAATAAGGCATTCGACTTGTTCAACAAGGGATTCGACTTGTTCAATAAGGCATTCTACTTGTTCGACTTATTGAATAAGGCATTCGACTTGTTTAACAAGGCATTCTACTTGACTAACAAGGCATGACTTGTACATACAACAAGGCATTCGACTTGTTTAAGAAGGTATTCTACTTGGTCAACAAGGCATGACTGTTTAACAAGGCATTCGACTAGTTCAACAAGGCATTCGACTTTGTCAACACAGCATTCGACATAGTTAACAAGGCATTGAAGTTGTTCAACAATGCATTCTACTTACTCGACTTGGTCAACAAGGCATTCGATTGTTCAACAACGCATTCTACTTGGTATACAAGGCAAGACTTGGTCAACAAGGTATTCGACTTGGTAAACAAGGCATTCGACTTGGTCAACAAGGCATTCGACTTGCTAAACAAGGCATCCGACTTTGTCAAGGCATTTGAGTTGTTTGACGAGGCCTTCTACTAGTTCAAAAGGGCATTCGACTTGGTCAACAAGGCATTTGAGTTGTTCGACGAGGCCTTCTACTTGTTCAAAAGGGCATTCGACTTGGCCAACAAGGCCATTCGACTTGATCAACAATGCATTCGACTTGGTCAACAAAGCATTCGACTTGGTCAACAACGCATTCCACTTCGTCAACAAAGTATGACTTGGTCAATAAGACATTCGACTTGTTCAACAAGGCATCATATGGTCAACAAGGCATTCGACATAGTTAACAAGGCATTGAAGTTGTTCAACAAGGCATTCGATTTGTTCAACAAGGCATTCTGCTTGTTCGACTTGGTCAACAAGGCATTCCACTTGTTCAACACCGCATTCTACTTGTTCAACAAGGCATGACTTGTTAAACACCGCATTCTACTTGTTCAACAAGGCATCATATGGTCCGCAAGGCATTGGAGATAGTTAACAAGGCATTGAAGTTGTACAACAAGGCATTCGACTTGTGCAACAAGGGATTTAACTTGTTCAATATGGCATTCTACTTGTTCGACTTGGTGAACAAGGCATTCGACTAGTTCAACAAGGCATTCTACTTGATTAACAAGGCATGACTTGGACAACAAGGCATTTGACTTGTTTAAGAACGCATTCTACTTGGCCAACAAAGCATGACTGTTCAACAAGGCATTCGACTATTTCTATAAGACATTCGACATAGTTAATAAGGCATTAAAGTTGTTCAATAAGGCATTTGACTTGTTCAACAAGGCATTCTACTTGTTCGACTTGGTAAAGAAGGTATTCGAATTATTCAAAAAGGCATTCTACTTGGTTAACAATGCATGACTTGTTCAACAAAGCATTCGACTTGATTAAGAAGGCAGTCGACTTGGTCAACCAGACAGTCAACTTGGTCAACAAGGCATTAGACTTGTTAAACAATGAATTCGACTTGTTCAATAAGGCGAACTTGTTCAACAAGGCATTCGACTTGTTCAACAAAGCATTCGACTTCTTCAACAAGGAATTCGACTTGGTTAACAAGGCATGACTTGGTTAAAGGCATTTGACTTGGTCAATAAGGCATTCTACTTGGTCAACAAAGCATGACGGTTAATAAGGCATTCGACTTGTTCAACAAGGGATTCGACTTGTTCAATATGGCATTCTATTTGTTCGACTTGGTGAACAAGGCCTTCGTCTTATTCAACAAGGCAATCTACTTGATTAATAAGGCATGACTTGGACAACAAGGCATTCGACTTGTTGAAGAAGGTATTCTACTTGGTCAACAAGGCAACTCTGTTTAACAAGGCATTCGACTAGTTCAACAACGCATTCGACTTTGTCAACACGGCATTCAACATAGTTATCAAGGCATTGAAGTTGTTCAACAACACATTCGACTTGTTAAACAAGGCATTCGACTTGTTCGACTTGGTCAACAAGGCATTCGACTTGATCAACAAGGCATTTTACTTGGTATACAAGGCACGACTTGGTCAACAAGGTATTCGACTTGGTTAACAAGGCATTCGACTTGGTGAACAAGGTATTTGACTTGCTAAACAAGGCATCCGAATCGGTCAACAAGGCATTGGAGTTGTTCGACCAGGCCTTTTCTTGTTCAAAAGGGCATTCGACTTGGTCAACAAGGCATTCGACTTGGTCAACAAGGCATTCTACTTCGTTAACAAAGCATGACTTGGTCAATAAGGCATTCGACTTGTTCAACAAGGCATTCTACTGGTTTAACAAGGCATCCTATGGTGAACAAGGCATTCGACTTTGTCAACAAGGCATTCGTTATAGTTAACAAGGCATTGAAGTTGTTCAACATGACATTCGACTTGTTCAACAAGGGATTCGACATGTTCAATAAGGTATTCTACATGTTCGACTTGGTGAAGAAGGTATTCGATTTGTTCAACAAGGTATTCTACTTGGTTAACAAGGCGTTGAAGTTGTTCAACAAGGCATTCTACTTGGTTAACAAGGCGTTGAAGTTGTTCAACAAGGCATTCGACTTGTTCAACAAGGCATTCGACTTGTTCAACAAGGAATTCTACTTGGTTAACAAGGCATGACTTGGTTAAAGGCATTTGACTTGGTCAATAAGGCATTCTACTTGGTCAACAAAGCATGACGGTTAATAAGGCATTCGACTTGTTCAACAAGGGATTCGACTTGTTCAATAAGGCATTCTATTTGTTCGACTTGGTGAACAAGGCCTTCGTCTTATTGAACAAGGCAATCTACTTGATTAATAAGGCATGACTTGGACAACAAGGCATTCGACTTGTTGAAGAAGGTATTCTACTTGGTCAACAAGGCAACTCTGTTTAACAAGGCATTCGACTAGTTCAACAACGCATTCGACTTTGTCAACACGGCATTCAACATAGTTATCAAGGCATTGAAGTTGTTCAACAACGCATTCGACTTGTTAAACAAGGCATTCGACTTGTTAAACAAGGCATTCGACTTGTTCGACTTGGTCAACAAGGCATTCGACTTGATCAACAAGGAATTTTACTTGGTATACAAGGCACGACTTGGTCAACAAGGTATTCGACTTGGTTAACAAGGCATTCGACTTGGTGAACAGGTATTTGACTTGCTAAACAAGGCATCCGAATTGGTCAACAAGGCATTGGAGTTGTTCGACCAGGCCTTCTCTTGTTCAAAAGGGCATTCGACTTGGTCAACAAGGCATTCGACTTGGTCAACAAGGCATTCTACTTCGTTAACAAAGCATGACTTTGTCAATAAGGCATTCGACTTGTTCAACAAGGCATTCTACTGGTTCAACAAGGCATCATATGGTGAACAAGGCATTCGACTTTGTCAACAAGGCATTCGTTATAGTTAACAAGGCATTGAAGTTGTTCAACATGACATTCGACTTGTTCAACAAGGGATTCGACATGTTCAATACGGTATTCTACATGTTCGACTTGGTGAAGAAGGTATTCGATTTGTTCAACAAGGCATTCTACTTGGTTAACAAGGCGTTGAAGTTGTTCAACAAGGCATTCTACTTGGTTAACAAGGCGTTGAAGTTGTTCAACAAGGCATTCGACTTGTTCAAGAAGGGATTCGACTTGTTCAATAAGCCATTCTACTATTCGACTTGGGGAACAAGGCATATTCTACTTGATTAACAAGGCATATTCTACTTGATTAACGAGGCATGACTTGGACAACAAGGCATTTGACTTGTTTAAGAACGCATTCTACTTGGCCAACAAGGCATGACTGTTCAACAAGGCATTCGACTTGTTCAACAAGGCATTCGACTTTGTCTATAAGACATTCGACATAGTTAACAAGGCATTCTACTTGTTCGACTTGGTAAAGAAGGTATTCGAATTGTTCAAAAAGACATTCTACTTGGTTAACAATGCATGGCTTGTTCAACAAAGCATTCGACTTGATTAAGAAGGCAGTCGACTTGGTCGACCAGGCAGTCAACTTGGTCAACAAGGCATTAGACTTGTTAAACAATGAATTCGACTTGTTCAACAAGGCATTCGACTTGTTCAACAAGGCATTCGACTTGTTCAAAGAGGCATTCTACTTGGTCAACAAGGCATGACTTGGTTAACAAGGCATTTGACTTGGTCAATAAGGCCTTCTACTTGGTCAACATAGCATGACGGTCAATAAGGCATTCGACTTGTTCAACAAGGGATTCGACTAGTTCAATAAGGCATTCTATTTGTTCGACTTGGTGAACAAGGCCTTCATCTTGTTCAACAAGGCATTCTACTTGATTAATAAGGCATGACTTGGACAACAAGTCATTCGACTTGTTGAAGAAGGTATTCTACTTGGTCAACAAGGCATGACTATTTAACAAGGCATTCGACTAGTTCAACAACGCATTCGACTTTGTCAACACGGCATTCAACATAGTTATCAAGGCATTGAAGTTGTTCAACAATGCATTCGACTTGTTCAACAACGCATTTTACTTGGTATACAAGCACGACTTGGTCAACAAGGTATTTGACTTGGTTAACAAGGCATTCGACTGTTGAACAAGGCATTTGACTTGCTAAACAAGGCATCCGAATTGGTCAACAAGGCATTGGATTTGTTCGACCAGGCCTTCTCTTGTTCAAAAGGGCATTCGACTTGGTCAACAAGGCATTCGACTTGGTCAACAAGGCATTGACTTGGTCAACAAGGCATTCTACTTCGTTAACAAAGCATGACTTGGTCAATAAGGCATTCGACTTGTTCAACAAGGCATTCTACTGGTTCAACAAGGCATCATATGGTCAACAAAGCATTCGACTTTGTCAACAAGGCATTCGTTATAGTTAACAAGGCATTGAAGTTGTTCAACAAGACATTCGACTTGTTCAACAAGGGATTCGACATGTTCAATAAGGTATCTTCTTGTCGACTTGGTGAAGAAGGTATTCGATTTGTTCAACAAGGCATTCTACTTTGTTAACAAGGCGTTGAAGTTGTTCAACAAGGCATTCGACTTGTTCAACAAGGCATTCGACTTGGGGAACAAGGCATTCGACTAGTTCAACAAGGCATTCTACTTGATTAATAAGGCATGACTTGGACAACAAGGCATTCGACTTGTTGAAGAAGGTATTCTACTTTGTCAACAAGGCATGACAGTTTAACAAGGCATTCGACTAGTTCAACAAGGCATTCGACTTTGTCCACACGGCATTCGACATAGTTAAGAAGGCATTCGACTTGTTCAACAAGGCATTCGACTTGTTTTACAAGGCATTCTACTTGTTCGACTTGATCAAAAAGGCATTCTACTTGTTCGACTTGATCAACAAGGCATTCGACTTGTTCAACAACGCATTCTACTTGGTATACAAGGCACGACTTGGTCAACAAGGTATTCGACTTGGTTAACAAGGCATTCGACTTGGTGAACAAGTCATTTGACTTGCTAAACAAGGCATTCGACTCGGTCAACAAGGCATTGGAGTTTTTCGACGAGGCCTTCTCTTTTTCAAAAGGGCATTCGACTTGGTCAACAAGGCATTCGACTTGGTCAACAAGGCATTCTACTTCGTTAACAAAGCATGACTTTTTTTTTTTTGGTAAAAAACAAAGCATGACTTGGTCAATAAGGCATTCGACTTGTTCAAGAAGGCATTCTACTGGTTCAACAAGGCATCATATATATGGTCAACAAGGCATTCGACTTTGTCAACAGGCATTCGTTAGTTAACAAGGCATTGAAGTAGTTCAACAAGACATTCGACTTGTTTCAACAAGGGATTCGACATGTTCAATAAGGTATTCTACTTGTTCGACTTGGTGAAGAAGGTATTGGATTTGTTCAACAAGGCATTCTACTTGGTTAAGAAGGCGTTGAAGTTGTTCAACCAGACATTCGTCTTGTTTAACAAGGGATTTGACTTGTTCAATGAGCCATTCTACTTGTTCGACATGGGGAACTAGGCATTCGACTAATTCAACAAGGCATTCTACTTGATTAACAAGGCATGACTTGGACAACAAGGCATTTGACTTGTTTAAGAACGCATTCTACTTGGCCAACAAGGCATGACTGTTCAACAAGGCATTCGACTTGTTCAACAAGGCATTCGAATTTGTCTATAAGACATTCGACATAGTTAACAAGGCATTGAAGTTGTTCAATAGGGCATTTGACTTGATCGACTTGGTCAACAAGGCATTCGACTTGTTCAACAACGCATTTTACTTGGTATACAAGGCACGACTTAGTCAACAAGGTATTCGACTTGGTTAACAAGGCATTCGACTTGGTGAACAAGGCATTTGACTTGCTAAACAAGGCATCCGAATTGGTCAACAAGGCATTGGAGTTGTTCGACCAGGCCTTCTCTTGTTCAAAAGGGCATTCGACTTGGTCAACAAGGCATTCGACTTGGTCAATAAGGCATTCTACTTTGTTAACAAAGCATGACTTGGTCAATAAGGCATTCGACTTGTTCATCAAGGCATTCTACTGGTTCAACAAGGCATCATATGGTCAACAACGCATTCGTTATAGTTAGTTAACAAGGCATTGAAGTTGTTCAACATGACATTCGACTTGTTCAACAAGGGATTCGACTTGTTCAACAAGCCATTCTACTTGTTCGACTTGGGGAACAAGGCATTCGACTAGTTCAACAAGGCATTCTACTTGATTAACAAGGCATGACTTGGACAACAAGGCATTCGACTTGTTGAAGAAGGTATTCTACTTTGTCAACAAGGCATGACTGTTTAACAAGGCATTCGACTAGTTCAACAAGGCATTCGACTTTGTCCACACGGCATTCGACATAATTAAGAAGGCATTCGACTTGTTCAACAAGGCATTCGACTTGTTCAACAAGGCGTTCTACTTGTTCGACTTGGTCAACAAGGCATTCGACTTGTTCAACAACGCATTCTACTTGGTATACAAGGCACAACTTGGTCAACAAGGTATTCGACGTAGTTAACAAGGCATTCGACTTGGTGAACAAGGCATTTGACTTGCTAAACAAGGCATCCGACTTGGTCAACAGGGCATTGGAGTTGTTCGGCGAGGCCATCTCTTGTTCAAAAGGGCATTCGACTTGGTCGACAAGGCATTCGACTTCGTCAACAAGGCATTCGACTTGGTCAACCAGGCATTGACTTGGTCAACAAGGCATTCTACTTCGTTCACAAATCATGACTTGGTGAATAAGGCATTCGACTTGTTCAACAAGGCATTCTACTGGTTCAACAAGGCATCATATAATATGGTCAACAAGGCATTCGTTATAGTTAACAAGGCATTGAAGTTGTTCAACAACACATTCGACGTGTTCAACAAGGGATTCGACATGTTCAATAAGGTATTCTACTTGTTCGACTTGGTGAAGAAGGTATTCGATTTGTTCAACAAGGCATTCTACTTGGTTAACAAGGCATTGAAGTTGTTCAACAAGGCATTCTACTTGGTTAACAAGGCGTTGAAGTTGTTCAACAAGGCATTCGACTTGTTCAACAAGGGATTCGACTTGTTCAATAAGCCATTCAGTTTGTTCGACTTGGGGAACAAGGCATTCGACTAGTTCAACAAGGCATTCTACTTGATTAACAAGGCATGACTTGGACAACAAGGCAGTCGACTTGTTGAAGAAGGTATTCTACTTGGTCAACAAGGCATGACTGTTTAACAAGGCATTCGACTAGTTCAACAAGGCATTCGACTTTGTCATCACGGCATTCGACATAGTTAACAAGGCATTGAAGTTGTTCAACAAGGCATTCGACTTGTTCAACAAGGCATTCTACTTATTCGACTTGGTCAACAAGGCATTCGACTTGTTCAACAAGGCATTCTACTTATTCGACTTGGTCAACAAGGCATTCGACTTGTTCAACAACGCATTCTACTTGGTATACAAAGCACGACTTGGTAAACAAGGCATTCGACTTGGTGAACAAGGCATTGACTTGCTAAACAAGGCATCCGACTTGGTCAACAAGGCATTGGAGTTGTTCGACGAGGCCTTCTCTTGTTCAAAAGGGCATTCGACTTGGTCAACAAGGCATTCGACTTGGTCAATAAGGCATTCGACTTGGTCAACAAGGCATTGACTTGCTCAACAAGGCTATCTACTTCGTTAACAAAGCATGACTTGGTTAATAAGGCATTCGACTTGTTCAACAAGGCATTCTACTGGTTCAACAAGGAATCATATGGTCAACAAGGCATTTGACTTTGTCAACATGGCATTCGTTATAGTTAACAAGGCATTGAAGTTGTTCAAGAAGACATTCGACTTGTTCAACAAGGGATTCGACTTGTTCAATAAGGTATTCTATTTGTTCGACTTGGTGAAGAAGGTATTCGATTTGTTCAGGCATTCTACTTGGTTAACAAGGCGTTGAAGTTGTTCAACAAGGCATTCGACTTGTTCAACAAGGGATTCGACTTGTTCAATAAGCCATTCTACTTGTTCGACTTGGGGAACAAGGCATTCGACTAGTTCAACAATGCATTCTACTTGATTAAAGAGGCATGACTTGGACAACAAGGTATCCGACTTGTTTAAGAAGGCATTCTACTTGGTCAACAAGGCATGACTATTCAACAAGGCATTTGACTTGTTCAACAAGGCATTCGACTTTGTCAACAAGGTATTCGACATAGTTAACAAGGCATTGGACTTGTTCAACAAGGCATTGGACTTGTTCAACAAGGCATTCTACTTGGTCAACAAGGCATGACTTGGTGAACAAGGCATTAGACTTGGTCAATAAGGCATTCTACTTGGTCAACAAAGCATGACGGTCAATACGGCATTCGACTTGTTCAACAAGGGATTCGACTTGTTCAATAAGGCATTCTACTTGTTCGACTTGGTGAACAAGGCCTTCGACTTGTTCAACAAAGCATTCTACTTGATTAACAAGGCATGACTTGGACAACAAGGCATTCGACTTGTTGAAGAAGGTATTTTTTTTTTTGGGGAACAATTGAAGAAGGTATTCTACTTGGTCAACAAGGCATGACTGTTTAACAAGGCATTCGACTAGTTCAACAAGGCATTCGACTTTGCCAACACGGCATTCGACATAGTTAACAAGGCATTGAAGTTGTTCAATAAGGCATTTGACTTGTTCAACAAGGCATTCTACTTGTTCGACTTGGTAAAGAAGTTATTCGAATTGTTCAACAAGGCATTCTACTTGGTTAAAATGCATGACCTGTTGAACAAAGCATTCCACTTGATTAAGAAGGCAGTCGACTTGGTCAACCAGGCAGTCAACATGGTCAACAAGGCATTAAACTTGTTCAACAATGACTTCGACTTATTCAACAAGGCATTCGACTTTGTCCACCCGGCATTCGACATAGTTAAGAAGGCATTCGACTTGTTCAACAAGGCATTCGACTTGTTTTACAAGGCATTCTACTTGTTCGACTTGATCAAAAAGGCATTCTACTTGTTCGACTTGATCAACAAGGCATTCGACTTGTTCAACAACGCATTCTACTTGGTATACAAGGCACGACTTGGTCAACAAGGTATTCGACTTGGTTAACAAGGCATTCGACTTGGTGAACAAGTCATTTGACTTGCTAAACAAGGCATTCGACTCGGTCAACAAGGCATTGGAGTTTTTCGACGAGGCCTTCTCTTTTTCGAAAGGGCATTCGACTTGGTCAACAAGGCATTCGACTTGGTCAACAAGGCATTCTACTTCGTTAACAAAGCATGACTTTTTTTTTTTGGTAAAAAACAAAGCATGACTTGGTCAATAAGGCATTCGACTTGTTCAAGAAGGCATTCTACTGGTTCAACAAGGCATCATATATATGGTCAACAAGGCATTCGACTTTGTCAACAGGCATTCGTTAGTTAACAAGGCATTGAAGTAGTTCAACAAGACATTCGACTTGTTTCAACAAGGGATTCGACATGTTCAATAAGGTATTCTACTTGTTCGACTTGGTGAAGAAGGTATTGGATTTGTTCAACAAGGCATTCTACTTGGTTAAGAAGGCGTTGAAGTTGTTCAACCAGACATTCGTCTTCTTTAACAAGGGATTTGACTTGTTCAATGAGCCATTCTACTTGTTCGACATGGGGAACTAGGCATTCGACTAGTTCAACAAGGCATTCTACTTGATTAACAAGGCATGACTTGGACAACAAGGCATTTGACTTGTTTAAGAACGCATTCTACTTGGCCAACAAGGCATGACTGTTCAACAAAGCATTCGACTTGTTCAACAAGGCATTCGAATTTGTCTATAAGACATTCGACATAGTTAACAAGGAATTGAAGTTGTTCAATAAGGCATTTGACTTGATCGACTTGGTCAACAAGGCATTCGACTTGTTCAACAACGCATTTTACTTGGTATACAAGGCACGACTTAGTCAACAAGGTATTCGACTTGGTTAACAAGGCATTCGACTTGGTGAACAAGGCATTTGACTTGCTAAACAAGGCATCCGAATTGGTCAACAAGGCATTGGAGTTGTTCGACCAGGCCTTCTCTTGTTCAAAAGGGCATTCGACTTGGTCAACAAGGCATTCGACTTGGTCAATAAGGCATTCTACTTTGTTAACAAAGCATGACTTGGTCAATAAGGCATTCGACTTGTTCATCAAGGCATTCTACTGGTTCAACAAGGCATCATATGGTCAACAACGCATTCGTTATAGTTAGTTAACAAGGCATTGAAGTTGTTCAACATGACATTCGACTTGTTCAACAAGGGATTCGACTTGTTCAACAAGCCATTCTACTTGTTCGACTTGGGGAACAAGGCATTCGACTAGTTCAACAAGGCATTCTACTTGATTAACAAGGCATGACTTGGACAACAAGGCATTCGACTTGTTGAAGAAGGTATTCTACTTTGTCAACAAGGCATGACTGTTTAACAAGGCATTCGACTAGTTCAACAAGGCATTCGACTTTGTCCACACGGCATTCGACATAATTAAGAAGGCATTCGACTTGTTCAACAAGGCATTCGACTTGTTCAACAAGGCGTTCTACTTGTTCGACTTGGTCAACAAGGCATTCGACTTGTTCAACAACGCATTCTACTTGGTATACAAGGCACAACTTGGTCACAAGGTATTCGACGTAGTTAACAAGGCATTCGACTTGGTGAACAAGGCATTTGACTTGCTAAACAAGGCATCCGACTTGGTCAACAGGGCATTGGAGTTGTTCGGCGAGGCCATCTCTTGTTCAAAAGGGCATTCGACTTGGTCGACAAGGCATTCGACTTCGTCAACAAGGCATTCGACTTGGTCAACCAGGCATTGACTTGGTCAACAAGGCATTCTACTTCGTTCACAAATCATGACTTGGTGAATAAGGCATTCGACTTGTTCAACAAGGCATTCTACTGGTTCAACAAGGCATCATATAATATGGTCAACAAGGCATTCGTTATAGTTAACAAGGCATTGAAGTTGTTCAACAACACATTCGACGTGTTCAACAAGGGATTCGACATGTTCAATAAGGTATTCTACTTGTTCGACTTGGTGAAGAAGGTATTCGATTTGTTCAACAAGGCATTCTACTTGGTTAACAAGGCATTGAAGTTGTTCAACAAGGCATTCTACTTGGTTAACAAGGCGTTGAAGTTGTTCAACAAGGCATTCGACTTGTTTAACAAGGGATTCGACTTGTTCAATAAGCCATTCAACTTGTTCGACTTGGGGAACAAGGCATTCGACTAGTTCAACAAGGCATTCTACTTGATTAACAAGGCATGACTTGGACAACAAGGCAGTCGACTTGTTGAAGAAGGTATTCTACTTGGTCAACAAGGCATGACTGTTTAACAAGGCATTCGACTAGTTCAACAAGGCATTCGACTTTGTCATCACGGCATTCGACATAGTTAACAAGGCATTGAAGTTGTTCAACAAGGCATTCGACTTGTTCAACAAGGCATTCTACTTATTCGACTTGGTCAACAAGGCATTCGACTTGTTCAACAACGCATTCTACTTGGTATACAAAGCACGACTTGGTAAACAAGGCATTCGACTTGGTGAACAAGGCATTTGACTTGCTAAACAAGGCATCCGACTTGGTCAACAAGGCATTGGAGTTGTTCGACGAGGCCTTCTCTTGTTCAAAAGGGCATTCGACTTGGTCAACAAGGCATTCGACTTGGTCAATAAGGCATTCGACTTGGTCAACAAGGCATTGACTTGCTCAACAAGGCTATCTACTTCGTTAACAAAGCATGACTTGGTTAATAAGGCATTCGACTTGTTCAACAAGGCATTCTACTGGTTCAACAAGGAATCATATGGTCAACAAGGCATTTGACTTTGTCAACATGGCATTCGTTATAGTTAACAAGGCATTGAAGTTGTTCAAGAAGACATTCGACTTGTTCAACAAGGGATTCGACTTGTTCAATAAGGTATTCTATTTGTTCGACTTGGTGAAGAAGGTATTCGATTTGTTCAGGCATTCTACTTGGTTAACAAGGCGTTGAAGTTGTTCAACAAGGCATTCGACTTGTTCAACAAGGGATTCGACTGTTCAATAAGCCATTCTACTTGTTCGACTTGGGGAACAAGGCATTCGACTAGTTCAACAATGCATTCTACTTGATTAAAGAGGCATGACTTGGACAACAAGGTATCCGACTTGTTTAAGAAGGCATTCTACTTGGTCAACAAGGCATGACTATTCAACAAGGCATTTGACTTGTTCAACAAGGCATTCGACTTTGTCAACAAGGTATTCGACATAGTTAACAAGGCATTGGACTTGTTCAACAAGGCATTGGACTTGTTCAACAAGGCATTCTACTTGGTCAACAAGGCATGACTTGGTGAACAAGGCATTAGACTTGGTCAATAAGGCATTCTACTTGGTCAACAAAGCATGACGGTCAATACGGCATTCGACTGTTCAACAAGGGATTCGACTTGTTCAATAAGGCATTCTACTTGTTCGACTTGGTGAACAAGGCCTTCGACTTGTTCAACAAAGCATTCTACTTGATTAACAAGGCATGACTTGGCCACCAAGGCATTCGACTTGTTGAAGAAGGTATTTTTTTTTTTGGGGAACAATTGAAGAAGGTATTCTACTTGGTCAACAAGGCATGACTGTTTAACAAGGCATTCGACTAGTTCAACAAGGCATTCGACTTTGCCAACACGGCATTCGACATAGTTAACAAGGCATTGAAGTTGTTCAATAAGGCATTTGACTTGTTCAACAAGGCATTCTACTTGTTCGACTTGGTAAAGAAGTTATTCGAATTGTTCAACAAGGCATTCTACTTGGTTAAAAATGCATGACCTGTTGAACAAAGCATTCCACTTGATTAAGAAGGCAGTCGACTTGGTCAACCAGGCAGTCAACATGGTCAACAAGGCATTAAACTTGTTCAACAATGACTTCGACTTATTCAACAAGGCATTCGACTTGTTCAACAAGGCATTCTACTTGGTCAACAAGGCATGACTTGGTCAACAAGGCATTTGACTTGGTCAACAAGGCATTCTACTTGGTCAACAAATCATGACTTGGTCAATAAGGCATTCGACTTGTTCAACAAGGGATTCGACTTGTTCAATAAGCCATTCTACTTGTTCGACTTGGTGAACAAGGCATTCGACTTGTTCAGCAAGGCATTCTACTTGATTAACAAGGCATGACTTGGACAACAAGGCATTTGACTTGTTTAAGAATGCATTCTACTTGGCCAACAAGGCATGACTGTTCAACAAGGCATTCGGCTTGTTCAACAAGGCATTCGACTTTGTCAACACGGCATTCAACATAGTTATCAAGGCATTGAAATTGTTCAACAATGCATTCGACTTGTTCGACTTGGTCAACAAGGCATTCGACTTGTTCAACAACGCATTTTACTTGGTATACAAGGCACGACTTGGTCAACAAGGTATTCGACTTATTTAACAAGGCATTCGACTTGGTGAACAAGGCATTTGACTTGCTAAACAAGGCATCCGAATTGGTCAACAAGGCATTGGAGTTGTTCGACCAGGCCTTCTCTTGTTCAAAAGGGCATTCGACTTGGTCAACAAGGCATTCTACATGGTCAACAAGGCATGACTGGGTTAACAAGTCATTTGACTTGGTCAACAAGGCATTCTACTTGGTCAACAAAGCATGACTTGGTCAATAAGGCATTCGACTTGTTCAACAAGGGATTCGACTTGTTCAATAAGGCATTCTACTTTTTCGACTTATTGAATAAGGCATTCGACTTGTTCAACAAGGCATTCTACTTGACTAAGAAGGCATAACTTGTACATACAACAACACATTCGACTTGTTTAAGAAGGTATTCTACTTGGTCAACAAGGCATGACTGTTTAACAAGGCATTCGACTAGTTCAACAAGGCATTCGACTTTGTCAACACGGCATTCGACATAGTTAACAAGGCATTGAAGTTGTTCAACAAGGCATTCTACTTATTCGACTTGGTCAACAAGGCATTCGATTGTTCAACAACGCATTCTACTTGGTATACAAGGCAAGACTTGGTCAACAAGGTATTCGACTTGGTAAACAAGGCATTCGACTTGGTCAACAAGGCATTCGACTTGCTAAACAAGGCATCCGACTTGGTCAACAAGGCATTTGAGTTGTTCGACGAGGCCTTCTACTAGTTCAAAAGAGCATTCGACTTGGTCAAGAAGGCATTCGACTTGGTCAACAAGGCATTTGAGTTGTTCGACGAGGCCTTCTACTTGTTCAAAAAGGCATTCGACTTGGCCAACAAGGCCATTCGACTTGGTCAACAATGCATTCGACTTGGTCAACAAAGCATTCGACTTGGTCAACAAGGCATTCTACTTCGTCAACAAAGTATGACTTGTTCAATAAGGTAGACTGTTTAACAAGGCATTCGACTAGTTCAACAAGGCATTCGACTTTGTCAACACGGCATTCGACATGGTTAACAAGGCATTGAAGTTGTTCAACAAGGCATTCTACTTACTCGACTTGGTCAACAAGGCATTCGATTGTTCAACAACGCATTCTACTTGGTATACAAGGCAAGACTTGGTCAACAAGGTATTCGACTTGGTAAACAAGGCATTCGACTTTGTCAACAAGGCATTCGACTTGCTAAACAATGCATCCGACTTGGTCAACTAGGCATTTGAGTTGTTCGACGAGGCCTTCTACTAGTTCAAAAGAGCATTCGACTTGGTCAACATGGCATTCGACTTGGTCAACAAGGCATTTGAGTTGTTCGGTGAGGCATTCTACTTGTTCAAAAGGGCATTCGACTTGGCCAATAAGGCCATTCGACTTGGTCAACAATGCATTCGACTTGGTCAACAAGGCTTTCTACTTCGTCAACAAAGTATGACTTGTTCAATAAGGCATTCGACTTGTTCAACAAGGCATCATATGGTCAACAAGGCATTCGACTTGTTCAACAAGGCATTCTGCTTGTTCGACTTGGTCAACAAGGCATTCCACTTGTTCAACACCGCATTTTTTTTTTTGGTAAAATTTCCCGAAAAACTGAATGTAAACAGAAAAGCGCCCAAGGGAAAAAACCCATGCCGCAGAGAACCGGTAACAAGCTACCGGGAAGCAAACGAAAAACACAATCGACAAAGAAGCCGACAAAACCAAGCAAAACGCCAGAAAAAACAAACCAACCAAAAGCAGACTACCATGCAATGTGCCAGAGGCGCTTGAGCGAGGCAGCCTGCAGAGTGAAGCGGGTGGGAGCCTGGCTCAGCCTCAAGCACGCGATCCCTAAGACCAAACTCATAATTCGCTCCGGAGAGCAACAAGTCTGATCCCGCCAACGCATATTCCTCTCTTGCCAGATATGGTAGACCAGAGAGGCGAGAAGATGACGGGAGATTTCATGATGAAGATGATGACTCCTCCAACGAGCAGCGGTCCACTTGATCTCGTGGATCCAATCCCGATGCGGCCACCTCCAGTAGGTCTTCCTTCTCAGCAAGAAAATGCATCTCCTGGAGAAAGAACACTCGAAGAAGAGGTGACGGACCGTCTCCGTGCTCTGAGACTCACAAAGAGAGCAAGCATCCGAACCCGAACGAACCATCACCCAAGCACGGTCCCTAGTCGCCAATCTTTCACGAATAGCAAGCCACAAAAGAAAATCATGTCTCGGGACCCGAAAAGGGCCCCCAAACAGAGAAGCTCAAGCAATCCTCGGAGAGTGGGTCCGATAGCCTCACGAGCACTCCGAACCGAGAACTTCCCATCCGGAGCCACCTTCCAACAAATGGAGTCAACAGCAGAGGGGTCCACCGAAGGAAGGAGGGACTGGAGCAGAAGAAACTCCACCAACTGCTGGGCAGGCCAGGTCCATCCAGCATTCGTCACAACAGCAGAGAGCCGGGAATCCAAAGGGAGACCCATAACCAAAGGCCCCCTCGGGAATCTCTCAATGAGAGGGGTATCAGACAGCCAAGGGTCCTTCCAGAGCCGAAGAGAGTTCCCATTTCCAATACGAAAGGAGATAAGGGAACGAAAAGTACCTCTGAGGTGGAGCAGCTTACGCCAGCTCCAAGCGTCCGAGGAGGTGGGCTGAACATCCCAGAAAGAGCGATCCCTGAGTTTAGTGGCGTAAAGCCACTGAACCCAAATCGAGTCAGGATCACGAGAGACAATGCTCCAGAGGTGATGGAAGAGGAGAGCCCGATTGTCGATCAAGAGAGATCGAACGCCAAGACATGACTTGTTAAACAATGCATTCTACTTGTTCAACAAGGCATCATATGGTCCGCAAGGCATTCGAGATAGTTAACAAGGCATTGAAGTTGTACAACAAGGCATTCGACTTGTTCAACAAGGGATTTAACTTGTTCAATATGGCATTCTACTTGTTCGACTTGGTGAACAAGGCATTCGACTAGTTCAACAAGGCATTCTACTTGATTAACAAGGCATGACTTGGACAACAAGGCATTTGACTTTTTCAAGAACGCATTCTACTTGGCCAACAAAGCATGACTGTTCAACAAGGCATTCGACTTTTTCTATAAGACATTCGACATAGTTAACAAGGCGTTAAAGTTGTTTAATAAGGCATTTGACTTGTTCAACAAGGCATTCTACTTGTTCGACTTGGTAAAGAAGGTATTCGAATTGTTCAAAAAGGCATTCTACTTGGTTAACAATGCATGACTTGTTCAACAAAGCATTCGACTTGATTAAGAAGGCAGTCGACTTGGTCAACCAGACAGTCAACTTGGTCAACAAGGCATTAGACTTGTTAAACAATGAATTCGACTTGTTCAACAAGGCGAACTTGTTCAACAAGGCATTCGATTTGTTCAACTAAGCATTCGACTTGTTCAACAAGGCATTCTACTTGGTTAACAAGGCATTTGACTTGGTCAATAAGGCATTCTACTTGGTCAACAAAGCATGACGGTTAATAAGGCATTCGACTTGTTCAACAAGGGATTCGACTTGTTCAATAAGGCATTCTATTTGTTCGACTTGGTGAACAAGGCATTCGTCTTGTTCAACAAGGCATTCTACTTGATTAATAAGGCCTGACTTGGACAACAAGGCATTCGACTTGTTGAAAAAGGTATTCTACTTGGTCAACAAGGCATGACTGTTTAACAAGGCATTCGACTAGTTCAACAACGCATTCGACTTTGTCAACACGGCATTCAACATAGTTATCAAGGCATTGAAGTTGTTCAACAAGGCATTTGACTTGTTAAACAAGGCATTCGACTTGTTCGACTTGGTCAACAAGGCATTCGACTTGTTCAACAAGGCATTTTACTTGGTATACAAGGCACGACTTGGTCAACAAGGTATTCGACTTGGTTAACAAGGCATTCGACTTGGTGAACAAGGTATTTGACTTGCTAAACAAGACATCCGAATAGGTCAACAAGGCATTGGAGTTGTTCGACCATGCCTTCTCTTCTTCAAAAGGGCATTCGACTTGGTCAACAAAGCATTCGACTTGGTCAACAAGGCATTCTACTTCGTTAACAAAGCATGACTTGGTCAATAAGGCATTCGACTTGTTCAACAAGGCATTCTACTGGTTCAACAAGGCATCATATGGTGAACAAGGCATTCGACTTTGTCAACAAGGCATTCGTTATAGTTAACAAGGCATTGAAGTTGTTCAACATGACATTCGACTTGTTCAACAAGGTATTCGACATGTTCAATAAGGTATTCTACTTGTTCGACTTTGTGAACAAGGCATATTCTACTTGATTAACAAGGCATATTCTAATTGATTAACAAGACATGACTTGGACAATAAGGCATTTGACTTGTTTAAGAACGCATTCTACTTGGCCAACAAGGCATGACTGTTCAACAAGGCATTCGACTTGTTCAACAACGCATTCGACTTTGTCTATAAGACATTCGACATAGTTAACAAGGCACTGAAGTTGTTCAATAAGGCATTTGACTTGTTCAACAAGGCATTCTACTTGTTCGACTTGGTAAAGAAGGTATTCGAATTGTTCAAAAAGGCATTCTACTTGGGTAACAATGCATGACTTGTTCAACAAAGCATTCGACTTGATTAAGAAGACAGTCGACTTGGTCGACCAGGCAGTCAACTTGGTCAACAAGGCATTAGACTTGTTAAACAATGAATTCGACTTGTTCAACAAGGCATTCGACTTGTTCAAAGAGGCATTCTACTTGGTCAACAAGGCATGACTTAGTTAACAAGGCATTTGACTTGGTCAATAAGGCATTCTACTTGGTCAACAAAGCATGACGGTCAATAAGGCATTCGACTTGTTCAACAAGGGATTCGACTTGTTCAATAAGGCATTCTATTTGTTCGACTTGGTGAACAAGGCCTTCGTCTTGTTCAACAAGGCATTCTACTGGATTAATAAGGCATGACTTGGACAACAAGTCATTCGACTTGTTGAAGAAGGTATTCTACTTGGTCAACAAGGCATGACTATTTAACAAGGCATTCGACTAGTTCAACAACGCATTCGACTTTGTCAACACGGCATTCAACATAGTTATCAAGGCATTGAAGTTGTTCAACAATGCATTCGACTTGTTCGACTTGGTCAACAAGGCATTCGACTTGTTCAACAACGCATTTTACTTGGTATACAAGGCACGACTTGGTCAACAAGGTATTCGACTTGGTTAACAAGGCATTCGACTTGGTGAACAAGGTATTTGACTTGCTAAACAAGACATCCGAATTGGTCAACAAGGCATTGGAGTTGTTCGACCAGGCCTTCTCTTCTTCAAAAGGGCATTCGACTTGGTCAACAAGGCATTCTACTTCGTTAACATAGCATGACTTGGTCAATAAGGCATTCGACTTGTTCAACAAGGCATTCTACTGGTTCAACAAGGTATCATATGGTGAACAAGGCATTCGACTTTGTCAACAAGGCATTCGTTATAGTTAACAAGGCATTGAAGTTGTTCAACATGACATTCGACTTGTTCAACAAGGGATTCGACATGTTCAATAAGGTATTCTACTTGTTCGACTTGGTAAACAAGGCATTCGATTTGTTCAACAAGGCATTCTACTTGGTTAACAAGGCGTTGAAGTTGTTCAACAAGGCATTCTACTTGGTTAACAAGGCGTTGAAGTTGTTCAACAAGGCATTCGACTTGTTCAACAAGGGATTCGACTTGTTCATAAGCCATTCTACTTGTTCGACTTGGGGAACAAGGCATATTCTACTTGATTAACAAGGCATATTCTAATTGATTAACAAGGCATGACTTGGACAATAAGGCATTTGACTTGTTTAAGAACGCATTCTACTTGGCCAACAAGGCATGACTGTTCAACAAGGCATTCGACTTGTTCAACAAGGCATTCGACTTTGTCTATAAGACATTCGACATAGTTAACAAGGCATTGAAGTTGTTCAATAAGGCATTTGACTTGTCAACAAGGCATTCTACTTGTTCGACTTGGTAAAGAAGGTATTCGAATTGTTCAAAAAGGCATTCTACTTGGTTAACAATGCATGACTTGTTCAACAAAGCATTCGACTTGATTAAGAAGACAGTCGACTTGGTGACCAGGCAGTCAACTTGGTCAACAAGGCATTAGACTTGTTAAACAATGAATTCGACTTGTTCAACAAGGCATTCGACTTGTTCAACAAGGCATTCGACTTGTTCAAAGAGGCATTCTACTTGGTCAACAAGGCATGACTTAGTTAACAAGGCATTTGACTTGGTCAATAAGGCATTCTACTTGGTCAACAAAGCATGACGGTCAATAAGGCATTCGACTTGTTCAACAAGGGATTCGACTTGTTCAATAAGGCATTCTATTTGTTCGACTTGGTGAACAAGGCCTTCGTCTTGTTCAACAAGGCATTCTACTGGATTAATAAGGCATGACTTGGACAACAAGTCATTCGACTTGTTGAAGAAGGTATTCTACTTGGTCAACAAGGCATGACTATTTAACAAGGCATTCGACTAGTTCAACAACGCATTCGACTTTGTCAACACGGCATTCAACATAGTTATCAAGGCATTGAAGTTGTTCAACAATGCATTCGACTTGTTCGACTTGGTCAACAAGGCATTCGACTTGTTCAACAACGCATTTTACTTGGTATACAAGGCACGACTTGGTCAACAAGGTATTCGACTTGGTTAACAAGGCATTCGACTTGGTGAACAAGGTATTTGACTTGCTAAACAAGACATCCGAATTGGTCAACAAGGCATTGGAGTTGTTCGACCAGGCCTTCTCTTCAAAAGGGCATTCGACTTGGTCAACAAGGCATTCTACTTCGTTAACATAGCATGACTTGGTCAATAAGGCATTCGACTTGTTCAACAAGGCATTCTACTGGTTCAACAAGGTATCATATGGTGAACAAGGCATTCGACTTTGTCAACAAGGCATTCGTTATAGTTAACAAGGCATTGAAGTTGTTCAACATGACATTCGACTTGTTCAACAAGGGATTCGACATGTTCAATAAGGTATTCTACTTGTTCGACTTGGTAAACAAGGCATTCGATTTGTTCAACAAGGCATTCTACTTGGTTAACAAGGCGTTGAAGTTGTTCAACAAGGCATTCTACTTGGTTAACAAGGCGTTGAAGTTGTTCAACAAGGCATTCGACTTGTTCAACAAGGGATTCGACTTGTTCAATAAGCCATTCTACTTGTTCGACTTGGGGAACAAGGCATATTCTACTTGATTAACAAGGCATATTCTAATTGATTAACAAGGCATGACTTGGACAATAAGGCATTTGACTTGTTTAAGAACGCATTCTACTTGGCCAACAAGGCATGACTGTTCAACAAGGCATTCGACTTGTTCAACAAGGCATTCGACTTTGTCTATAAGACATTCGACATAGTTAACAAGGCATTGAAGTTGTTCAATAAGGCATTTGACTTGTCAACAAGGCATTCTACTTGTTCGACTTGGTAAAGAAGGTATTCGAATTGTTCAAAAAGGCATTCTACTTGGTTAACAATGCATGACTTGTTCAACAAAGCATTCGACTTGATTAAGAAGACAGTCGACTTGGTGACCAGGCAGTCAACTTGGTCAACAAGGCATTAGACTTGTTAAACAATGAATTCGACTTGTTCAACAAGGCATTCGACTTGTTCAACAAGGCATTCGACTTGTTCAAAGAGGCATTCTACTTGGTCAACAAGGCATGACTTAGTTAACAAGGCATTTGACTTGGTCAATAAGGCATTCTACTTGGTCAACAAAGCATGACGGTCAATAAGGCATTCGACTTGTTCAACAAGGGATTCGACTTGTTTAATAAGGCATTCTATTTGTTCGACTTGGTGAACAAGGCCTTCGTCTTGTTCAACAAGGCATTCTACTGGATTAATAAGGCATGACTTGGACAACAAGTCATTCGACTTGTTGAAGAAGGTATTCTACTTGGTCAACAAGGCATGACTATTTAACAAGGCATTCGACTAGTTCAACAACGCATTCGACTTTGTCAACACGGCATTCAACATAGTTATCAAGGCATTGAAGTTGTTCAACAATGCATTCGACTTGTTCGACTTGGTCAACAAGGCATTCAACTTGTTCAACAACGCATTTTACTTGGTATACAAGGCACGACTTGGTCAACAAGGTATTCGACTTGGTTAACAAGGCATTCAACTTGTTAAACAAGGCATTCGACTTGTTCGACTTGGTCAACAAGGCATTCGACTTGTTCAACAAGGCATTTTACTTGGTATACAAGGCACGACTTGGTCAACAAGGTATTCGACTTGGTTAACAAGGCATTCGACTTGGTGAACAAGGTATTTGACTTGCTAAACAAGACATCCGAATAGGTCAACAAGGCATTGGAGTTGTTCGACCATGCCTTCTCTTCTTCAAAAGGGCATTCAACTTGGTCAACAAGGCATTCGACTTGGTCAACAAGGCATTCTACTTCGTTAACAAAGCATGACTTGGTCAATAAGGCATTCGACTTGTTCAACAAGGCATTCTACTGGTTCAACAAGGAATCATATGGTCAACAAGGCATTCGACTTTGTCAACAAGACATTCGTTATAGTTAACAAGGCATTGAAGTTGTTCAACAAGGGATTCGACATGTTCAATAAGGTATTCTACTTGTTCGACTTGGTGAAGAAGGTATTCGATTTGTTCAACAAGACATTCTACTTGGTTAACAAAGGCGTTGAAGTTGTTCAACAAGGCATTCGATTTGTTCAACAAAGCATTCGACTTGTTCAACAACTCATTTTACTTGGTATACAAGGCACGACTTGGTCAACAAGGTATTCGACTTGGTTAACAAGGCATTCGACTTGGTGAACAAGGCATTTGACTTGCTAAACAAGGCATTCGAATTGGTCAACAAGGCATTAGAGTTGTTCGACCGGGCCTTTTCTTGTTCAAAAGGGCATTCGACTTGGTCAACAAGGCATTCGACTTGGTCAACAAGGCATTGACTTGGTCAACAAGGCATTCTACTTCGTAACAAAGCATGACTTGGTCAATAAGGCATTCGACTTGTTCAACAAGGCATTTTACTGGTTCAACAAGGCATCATATGGTCAACAAGGCATTCGACTTTGTCAACAAGGCATTCGTTATAGTTAACAAGGCATTGAAGTTGTTCAACAAGACATTCGACTTGTTCAACAAGGGATTCGACATGTTCAATAAGGTATTCTACTTGTTCGACTTGGTAAACAAGGCATTCGATTTGTTCAACAAGGCATTCTACTTGGTTAACAAGGCGTTGAAGTTGTTCAACAAGGCATTCTACTTGGTTAACAAGGCGTTGAAGTTGTTCAACAAGGCATTCGACTTGTTCAACAAGGGATTCGACTTGTTCAATAAGCCATTCTACTTGTTCGACTTGGGGAACAAGGCATATTCTACTTGATTAACAAGGCATATTCTAATTGATTAACAAGGCATGACTTGGACAATAAGGCATTTGACTTGTTAAGAACGCATTCTACTTGGCCAACAAGGCATGACTGTTCAACAAGGCATTCGACTTGTTCAACAAGGCATTCGACTTTGTCTATAAGACATTCGACATAGTTAACAAGGCATTGAAGTTGTTCAATAAGGCATTTGACTTGTCAACAAGGCATTCTACTTGTTCGACTTGGTAAAGAAGGTATTCGAATTGTTCAAAAAGGCATTCTACTTGGTTAACAATGCATGACTTGTTCAACAAAGCATTCGACTTGATTAGAAGACAGTCGACTTGGTGACCAGGCAGTCAACTTGGTCAACAAGGCATTAGACTTGTTAAACAATGAATTCGACTTGTTCAACAAGGCATTCGACTTGTTCAACAAGGCATTCGACTTGTTCAAAGAGGCATTCTACTTGGTCAACAAGGCATGACTTAGTTAACAAGGCATTTGACTTGGTCAATAAGGCATTCTACTTGGTCAACAAAGCATGACGGTCAATAAGGCATTCGACTTGTTCAACAAGGGATTCGACTTGTTCAATAAGGCATTCTATTTGTTCGACTTGGTGAACAAGGCCTTCGTCTTGTTCAACAAGGCATTCTACTGGATTAATAAGGCATGACTTGGACAACAAGTCATTCGACTTGTTGAAGAAGGTATTCTACTTGGTCAACAAGGCATGACTATTTAACAAGGCATTCGACTAGTTCAACAACGCATTCGACTTTGTCAACACGGCATTCAACATAGTTATCAAGGCATTGAAGTTGTTCAACAATGCATTCGACTTGTTCGACTTGGTCAACAAGGCATTCGACTTGTTCAACAACGCATTTTACTTGGTATACAAGGCACGACTTGGTCAACAAGGTATTCGACTTGGTTAACAAGGCATTCGACTTGGTGAACAAGGTATTTGACTTGCTAAACAAGACATCCGAATTGGTCAACAAGGCATTGGAGTTGTTCGACCAGGCCTTCTCTTCTTCAAAAGGGCATTCGACTTGGTCAACAAGGCATTCTACTTCGTTAACATAGCATGACTTGGTCAATAAGGCATTCGACTTGTTCAACAAGGCATTCTACTGGTTCAACAAGGTATCATATGGTGAACAAGGCATTCGACTTTGTCAACAAGGCATTCGTTATAGTTAACAAGGCATTGAAGTTGTTCAACATGACATTCGACTTGTTCAACAAGGGATTCGACATGTTCAATAAGGTATTCTACTTGTTCGACTTGGTAAACAAGGCATTCGATTTGTTCAACAAGGCATTCTACTTGGTTAACAAGGCGTTGAAGTTGTTCAACAAGGCATTCTACTTGGTTAACAAGGCGTTGAAGTTGTTCAACAAGGCATTCGACTTGTTCAACAAGGGATTCGACTTGTTCAATAAGCCATTCTACTTGTTCGACTTGGGGAACAAGGCATATTCTACTTGATTAACAAGGCATATTCTAATTGATTAACAAGGCATGACTTGGACAATAAGGCATTTGACTTGTTTAAGAACGCATTCTACTTGGCCAACAAGGCATTACTGTTCAACAAGGCATTCGACTTGTTCAACAAGGCATTCGACTTTGTCTATAAGACATTCGACATAGTTAACAAGGCATTGAAGTTGTTCAATAAGGCATTTGACTTGTTCAACAAGGCATTCTACTTGTTCGACTTGGTAAATAAGGTATTCGAATTGTTCAAAAAGGCATTCTACTTGTTTAACAATGCATGACTTGTTCAACAAAGCATTCGACTTGATTAAGAAGACAGTCGACTTGGTCGACCAGGCAGTCAACTTGGTCAACAAGGCATTAGACTTGTTAAACAATGAATTCGACTTGTTCAACAAGGCTTTCGACTTGTTCAACAAGGCATTCGACTTGTTCAAAGAGGCATTCTACTTGGTCAACAAGGCATGACTTAGTTAACAAGGCATTTGACTTGGTCAATAAGGCATTCTACTTGGTCAACAAAGCATGACGGTCAATAAGGCATTCGACTTGTTCAACAAGGGATTCGACTTGTTTAATAAGGCATTCTATTTGTTCGACTTGGTGAACAAGGCCTTCGTCTTGTTCAACAAGGCATTCTACTGGATTAATAAGGCATGACTTGGACAACAAGTCATTCGACTTGTTGAAGAAGGTATTCTACTTGGTCAACAAGGCATGACTATTTAACAAGGCATTCGACTAGTTCAACAACGCATTCGACTTTGTCAACACGGCATTCAACATAGTTATCAAGGCATTGAAGTTGTTCAACAATGCATTCGACTTGTTCGACTTGGTCAACAAGGCATTCAACTTGTTCAACAACGCATTTTACTTGGTATACAAGGCACGACTTGGTCAACAAGGTATTCGACTTGGTTAACAAGGCATTCAACTTGTTAAACAAGGCATTCGACTTGTTCGACTTGGTCAACAAGGCATTCGACTTGTTCAACAAGGCATTTTACTTGGTATACAAGGCACGACTTGGTCAACAAGGTATTCGACTTGGTTAACAAGGCATTCGACTTGGTGAACAAGGTATTTGACTTGCTAAACAAGACATCCGAATAGGTCAACAAGGCATTGGAGTTGTTCGACCATGCCTTCTCTTCTTCAAAAGGGCATTCAACTTGGTCAACAAGGCATTCGACTTGGTCAACAAGGCATTCTACTTCGTTAACAAAGCATGACTTGGTCAATAAGGCATTCGACTTGTTCAACAAGGCATTCTACTGGTTCAACAAGGAATCATATGGTCAACAAGGCATTCGACTTTGTCAACAAGACATTCGTTATAGTTAACAAGGCATTGAAGTTGTTCAACAAGGGATTCGACATGTTCAATAAGGTATTCTACTTGTTCGACTTGGTGAAGAAGGTATTCGATTTGTTCAACAAGACATTCTACTTGGTTAACAAAGGCGTTGAAGTTGTTCAACAAGGCATTCGATTTGTTCAACAAAGCATTCGACTTGTTCAACAACTCATTTTACTTGGTATACAAGGCACGACTTGGTCAACAAGGTATTCGACTTGGTTAACAAGGCATTCGACTTGGTGAACAAGGCATTTGACTTGCTAAACAAGGCATTCGAATTGGTCAACAAGGCATTAGAGTTGTTCGACCGGGCCTTTTCTTGTTCAAAAGGGCATTCGACTTGGTCAACAAGGCATTCGACTTGGTCAACAAGGCATTGACTTGGTCAACAAGGCATTCTACTTCGTAACAAAGCATGACTTGGTCAATAAGGCATTCGACTTGTTCAACAAGGCATTTTACTGGTTCAACAAGGCATCATATGGTCAACAAGGCATTCGACTTTGTCAACAAGGCATTCGTTATAGTTAACAAGGCATTGAAGTTGTTCAACAAGACATTCGACTTGTTCAACAAGGGATTCGACATGTTCAATAAGGTATTCTACTTGTTCGACTTGGTAAGGAAGGTATTCGATTTGTTCAACAAGCCATTCTACTTGGTTAACAAGGCGTTGAAGTTGTTCAACAAGGCATTCGACTTGTTCAACAAGGCATTCGACTTGGGGAACAAGGCATTCGACTAGTTTAACAAGGCATTCTACTTGATTAACAAGGCATGACTTGGACAACAAGGCATTCGACTTGTTGAAGAAGGTATTCTACTTTGTCAACAAGGCATTCGACTAGTTCAACAAGGCATTCGACTTTGTCCACACGGCATTCGACATAGTTAAGAAGGCATTCGACTTGTTCAACAAGGCATTCGACTTCTTCAACAAGGCATTCTACTTGTTCGACTTGATCAACAAGGCATTCGACTTGTTCAACAACGCATTCTACTTGGTATACAAGGCACGTTGGTCAACAAGGTATTCGACTTGGTTAACAAGGCATTCGACTTGGTGAACAAGTCATTTGACTTGCTAAACAAGGCATCCAAATTGGTCAACAAGGCATTGGAGTTGTTCGACGAGGCCTACTCTTGTTCAAAAGGGCATTCGACTTGGTCAACAAGGCATTCGACTTGGTCAACAAGGCATTGACTTGGTCAACATGGCATTCTACTTCCTTAACAAAGCATGACTTGGTCAATAAGGCATTCGACTTGTTCAAGAAGGCATTCTACTGGTTCAACAAGGCATCATATATATGGTCAACAAGGCATTCGACTTTGTCAACAAGGCATTCGTTATAGTTAACAAGGCATTGAAGTAGTTCAACATGACATTCGACTTGTTCAACAAGGGATTCGACATGTTCAATAAGGTATTCTACTTGTTCGACTTGGTGAAGGAGGTATTCGATTTGTTCAACAAGGCATTCTACTAGGTTGTTCAACAAGGCATTTGACTTGTTTAACAAGGGATTCGACTTGTTCAATGAGCCATTCTACTTGTTCGACTTGGGGAACAAGGCATTCGACTAGTTCAACAAGGCATTCTACTTGATTAACAAGGCATGACTTGGACAACAAGGCATTTGACTTGTTTAAGAACGCATTCTACTTGGCCAACAAGGCATGACTGTTCAACAAGGCATTCGACTTGTTCAACAAGGCATTCGACTTTGTCTATAAGACATTCGACATAGTTAACAAGGCATTGAAGTTGTTCAATAACGCATTTGACTTGTTCGACTTGGTCAACAAGGCATTCGACTTGTTCGACTTGGTCAACAAGGCATTCGACTTGTTCGACTTGGTCAACAAGGCATTCGACTTGTTCCACAACGCATTTTACTTGGTATACAAGGCACGACTTGGTCAACAAGGTATTCGACTTGGTTAACAAGGCATTCGACTTGGTGAACAAGGCATTTGACTTGCTAAAGAAGGCATCCAAATTGGTCAACAAGGCATTGGAGTTGTTCGACCAGGCCGTCTCTTGTTCAAAAGGGCATTCGACTTGGTCCACAAGGCATTCGACTTGGTCAACAAGGCATTCGACTTGGTCAACAAGGCATTCTACTTTGTTAACAAAGCATGACTTGGTCAATAGGGCATTCTACTGGTTCAACAAGGCATCATATGGTCAACAAGGCATTCTACTTTGTCAACATGGCATTCGTTATAGTTAGTTAACAAGGCATTGAGGTTGTTCAACAAGACATTCGACTTCTTCAACAAGGGATTCGACATGTTCAATAAGGTATTCTACTTTTTTTTGGTAAAACTTTCCCGAAAAAAACTGAATGAAAACAGAAAAGCGCCCAAGGGAAATCTCATGCCGCAGAAAACCGGTAACAAGCTACCGGAAGCAAACAATCGAGGCAAACAATCGACAACAGCAGCCGATAAAGCCAAGCAAAGCCACAAAACAAAACAAAGCCACAAAACAAACAAAAAGCAGACTACCAAGCAATGTGCCAGAGACGCTTGAGCGAGGCAGCCTGCAGAGTGAAGCGGGAGGGGGCCTGTCTCAACCTCAAGCACGCGATCTCTAAGACCATACTCACAATTCGCTCCGGGGAGCAACGAGTCTGATCCCGCCAACGCCTATTCCTCTCTTGCCAGATATGGTAGACCAGAGAGGCGAGAAGATGACGAGAGATCTCATTATGAAGATGATGACTCCGCCAACGAGCAGCGGCCCACTCGATCCCTTGAATCCAATCACGATGCGGCCACCTCCAATGGGTCTTCCTTCTCAGTAAGAGAATGCATCTCCTGGAGAAAGAGCACTCGAAGACGAGGTGACGGACCGTCTCCGTGCTCTGAGAATCACAAAGAGAGCAAGCATCCGAACCCGAACGGACCATCACCCATGCACGGTCCCTAGTCGCCAACCTTTCACGAATAGCAAGCCACAGGAGAAATTCATGTCTAGGGACCCGAAAAGGGCCCCCAAACAGAGAAGCCCAAGCAATCCTCGGAGAGTGGGTCCGGATAGCCTCACGAGCACTCCTAACAGAGAACTTCCCATCCGGAGCTACCTTCCAACAAATGGAGTCAGTAGCAGAGGGGTCCACAACAGGAAGAAGGGGCTGAAGCAGAAGAAACTCCACCGACTGCTGGGCAGGCCAGGTCCATCCAGCATTCGTCACAACAGCAGAGAGTCGGGAATCCAAAGGGAGACCCATAACCCAAAGGCCCCCTCGGGAATCTCTCAATGAGAGGGGTATCAGACAGCCAAGGGTCCTTCCAGAACCAAAGAGAGTTCCCATTTCCAATACGAAAGGAGAAAAGGGAACGGAAGGTACCTCTGAGGTGGAGCAGCTTACGCCAGCTCCAAGCGTCCGAGGAGTTGGGCTGAACATCCCAGAAAGAGCGGTCCCTGAGTTTAGTGGCATAAAGCCACTGGACCCAAATCGAGTCAGGGTCACGAGAGACAATGTTCCAGAGGTGATGGAAGAGGAGAGCCTTGTTGTCGATCAAGAGAGATCGAACGCCAAGACCTCCTTCTTCCACAGGCTTGCAGACGTCATCCAAAGCCACCTTAGCCGGAGATCCATCCCACAGAAACCTTCTAAAGCGAGACTCCAAGGCTTTGATCACTCCTTTCGGGAGGAGGAAGACCCCAGCCCAATAGACCTGCATGGCAGAGAGGACAGACTTAATGAGCTGCAAGCGACCGGCATACGAGAGGGAACGGTTCAGCCAGGATCCAAGCCCTCTATTTACAGACTGAAGCAGAGGGGTGCAGTCCTCAAGTCTGAGACGGGAGTGGATCAAAGGAACTCCAAGGTAGCGGACAGGAAGCTGGCCACGGGAGAAGCCCATGATACTCAGAAGCTGTCCCGAAAGAGGCTCAGCCCTTTTGGAAAGAAACATCTCACTCTTAGCCGGGTTAGGGAGGAGACCCGACAAAGAGCCGAAGGTATCGAGAGTATCACGGAGGGTCCGAACAGAGCAGGCATCAGCGTGACAGAAAAGCAGCAGATCGTTAGCAAAGGACAGCATGGCCAGCTTACTCGTCTCACATCTCCAATGGTATCGGAATCCAGGAGCGGACTGGATGCGGGATGAAAGAATCCCATGAAGCACCTCCATGACTAAAACGAACAGGTAAGGAGAGAGGGGGTCGCCTTGGCGGAGGCCCCGCTTACCCGCAAAAACCTTCCGGCGCTCCGTTGATGCAAACGGAGAAGGTAGTAGAAGTGATGCATTCCTTGATCCAATGGATGAAGAGAGGGTGGAACCGCATGGCCTGAGGAGTAGCGATAACAAAGCTCCAATCCACCTTATCAAATGCCTTCGCAAGGTCGACCTTGACGGCAGAACGGGGTGGGAGACTCTGGTTCTGGTAGCCCCTGCAAATCTCTTGAGCTAACAGAATGTTATCGCTGATGCGTCTGCCTGGGATGAAAGCCGTCTGAACCGGATGGACGAGGCCAGGAAGGGCAGATCTGAGCCGATTGGCCAAAATCTTTGCAATGACCTTATACAGGACATTGCAGCAAGAGATTGGCCTAAAGTCGGAAGCACGTCTAGAAGAAGCCCCCTTAGGGATGAGGCTGATGAGAGTACTGTTGACGCCCCGAAGAAGATGACCCGTCCGAAAGAAGTCCTCCACAGCACGAGTGACATCAGCACCCAGGATTCCCCACGTCGCCTTGAAGAAGGCAGCTGTATAGCCATCAGGGCCAGGGGCCTTTTCGTCATCCATAGCGAAAATAACATCACGAATCTCCACGTCTGAAACTCTCGAGATCATCCCATCCGCCTGATCCCGAGACAAAGTATGCGTGATGAAGCTCTCCACGTCCGCAGCACACACAGGAGCAGATCTACCGCACTGGCCCAGAAGATCCTGGTAGAAGCGAATCAGCTCGTCTCGAATAGGGCCAGACCCCTCAATCAACTGGCCATCCGCATTCTCAAGAGAGAGAATACGATTGCCACAACGACGGATCGCCACCTTCTTAAAAAAGAAGGAGGAGCATTGATCGCCATCCTTGAGCCAGGCTAACTTGGCTCGCTGGGCAAGGTAAGAGTGCTCCATCTCCACAGCACGAGAGAAGATCATTCGGCAGATACGTTCGAACTCGTGAAAGAGAGGCTCGTCAGGGTAACGAGCCGTGAAAGATTGGCTGAGATCCAGAAACTCCCTAGCCTCCAACACGTTCCGACTCAAATCGCCCTTAGCACGCCGAAGCTCCTTAAGACGGGGCTTAAGTGACTTCAGACGGCGAACAAGCGAATACATGGGAAAACCCTGAGGCGGGGAGGCCCAAACCTGCTCCACAACCCCCAAGAAGGCCGGGTCCTTCGTGAGGAGGTTATCGAATCTGAAATGGGAATTCCGACGTCCCGTCCTGGCAACCGAGAGTACAAGAGGAGAGTGATTGGAGGTAGCAGGGAGGGCAGCCTGGTAGTGAAGATCCGGGAAGAGAGAGAACCACGACGGATTGCCCACAATGCGGTCAATCCGTCTCCAGATGCCCGTCTCAGCCCGCTGCTGATTATGCCACGTAAAGAAGGGGCCCGAAGATCCCAAAGTGGTCAGGTCAGCCTGGATAAGGCAGTCGCGAAGATCGGTCACATCCTGAAGAGAGGGGGATCCCCCTTTGGCCTCAGAAAGGTCAGCAATGGCGTTGAAGTCCCCGAGAACGAGCCAAGGAACACCAACTCGGTCTGCAGAGGTCACGACAAGCTCCTCCCAAAGCAAGACACGCTCCTCCCTCCGACTTCTGCCGTAGACAAAGGAGAGGAAAACAGTCCCCCTGCTCTCTAGTGAAGTGACTCTGCAATGAACCGCCTGATCCGAAAAGCTCAAAACGGAGAGGTGGAGGAAGCTGGGGTCCCAACCAATCCAGATCCTCGTTCCAGGTCCGCCATCATAATTAAAGAACCAGTCCCACCGATCTCTAATACCAGAAGAAAGCAGAGTGGCATTAGAGAAAGAGACACGAGTCTCAAGGAGACCCACAAGATGAAGATCAAACCGAGAAATAAGATCCCGAACAGCCCTCCCATGGTCCCTCTTGTTGAGACCCCTCACATTCCATACACCTGTCGGAATCATAAGGAAACACCGGAGCGGGCTGCATATTCAGGGCCCATGGAAGAAGGAGAGTCCTCATTCAGACTCTGAAGGACATGAAAGTGGTTACGGAATTCCTCCACGGGTTGGGAGGAAGATTTTTCATTAGCCCCACTGCCAGCGCCACGCAGAGGAGACGGGGCGATCAGTCCCCCACCATCACTCGCAACACTGTCCCGATGAGCCTGGGCAACCGCGGCACTACCTCCTCCACCCCGAGGAGATGGGGTTGCCTCCACCTCCTTCGTTGAGGTAACCATCACCGCCTTCCCCTTCTTCCGCTGCTTCGGCTTTTTCCATGCATCCTTGGCCTGTGGGGCCGTTAGCGTAGTGGGGGTAGTCTTGGTTTGGGAAGCGGCCTGAGCAGCCATCGGGGCAGCAGAAGGGGCAGCCACGTCAATCTTCCTCGACGGGTTAGGGGCATGCGCTAAAATGGGCTGAACGATCCGTGGGCATTTAGTCTTGGTATGGCTCCAAGACTTACATTCTTCACACATAGTCGGCCTCCACTCGTACTCAACGAGAACCGTAACAACCCCCGCCGATCCTCCTCCTTCTTTAGGGAGATGGATGGTAAAGCGATCAATGAAGTCGTCCTTCAGGTTCTTCAGAACACAAACTCGAGCAAAGTCAATCCGGGCAGTGCGATTCGTAGCCGAATCAGCAAAAAGCGGCTGGCCCACAACACTTGCAATGATTCCTAAACCCTTGGGAGTCCAGAATTCTCCCGGAATATTCCACAACTTGATCCATAACGGAACTTCGTCATGTTCCTTCTTTTCGAAGGACATCCCAGGCTTCCAAGCCTCAAGAAAGAGAGGCTGCCCATGCAAAAGCCACGGACCGCCCTCTAACACAGCGTTCATGGCCTCCTCCGACTGGAAACGGAACTTGAAGAATCTGTTAATAGAGGCCCGGACCTCCACCACTCCAGTCCAAGTAGCTCGGAAATATTTCTCAACAAAGGGGAAGTATGGCCGTTTCCCGAGAAAGTACCCAACAAGGGTATGGCTCCAACGCGCCATTCCTTTGCATGCCACCTCCCACGTCGGGCAAACCATAGCAACGCCGTCCACGACCTCCGGCGGGGTGTAAGCAAGAGGAATGCGCTGCCGTCCCAAAGTTTGCGTGTGCTCCCCATGAAGGGCTGCCACGAAGGACTTCTTCTCGCCGTTCGGGCTAGCCAAAGAGGGGGCAGCCCTCTCGATGTTCTCCGTTAACTCAAGAGGTTTGACACTCGGGGCGGCACCATGACCCACAGCCCCGCAGTCCACTCCGGCCTTAGCCTCGCGGTCCACTCCGGCCTTAGAGGGTGGCGGGGTGCCCGGCCGCCTCTTGCCCATGGAATTCACGCGCGGCTCATCACGGAGAGGTTGAGAGATAACGACCCCACGACGAGGAAGGATACGAACAGCCCTAACATCCGGGTTCGACCCATGAGAGGGCATCTTCCTCGCGTCCCCCTCCCGATGTTGAGGGTTCGTCAAGGCCGGTAAGGGAACTTCCGAAAGCCTTGAATCAACACGAACAGTCGTGGCATCAACGGAGGAAGTCTTCGGGATCTCCAATTCTATATGTTGGGAGGACGCAAGGCTCATGTGAACGTCGGGAACGTCGGGAATTCCCAAAGATGCAGCGGGAACGGCCACGAGGGACGCGGACTCTTCCGATCCCGAAGCAACGTCCGTAAAGGGTCCCACCTTAGCTTTTGATGCAAGCATTGATTCAATCCCGAGAACACGGCGGAAGAGCTCGTGAAACGCCTCGCCTTTGAAGTCCGCGGCAAAGTCGGGGAAATTTGCCGAGAGAGTGGTGGTAACCTCGGAACCTCCCGTTGCCATCGATGAGGAGGAAGGTCCCGCCATGGTGGAACCACAAAGCGATGAAGAAGATGATGATGAAGATGAAGAGGATGCCATGACCGCGGAACGAAAAGGCGGAAGGTGAAAAGTCACGTAAGCGGGAGGTGAAGAGACTCGGTTCGAAGTCTCGCCGGAGCAGCTCCGATCACCGTCTGGACCCGGCAGTGGAGATGCGAGGCGAGTCCGCCGCCCACAGCGGCGGCGGAGGGCGGTGGAAGGCAGCCCAAGAGAAGTGGGATGGTGGAGCGCGGAGAAGTTGGAACGACGCGGGCCTGGAAAACCCTAAAGCGGCGCTCCTCCAAACGCTTTTTGAGCCCGGCGATGAAGGACCGCGAGAGAGACCTCGCCGGAGCAGGTGGCGTTGACGGAAGGAATGAGGGAGCACGCCGGCGGGAGGAGGAGAGCGGAGAAGGACGAGACGCGGGACGGGAAACCCTTAAACGGCGGGCCTCCAAACGCCGTTTGAGCCCGGCGATGAAGGACCGCGAGAGAGGCCGCGCCGGACCAGGTGGTGGAGGCGGGATGGAGGAGAAAGCTCGCCGGCGGGAGGTGGAGCCGTGACCGAAGGGTTTTGAAAATTAAGAGAGAAGGGAGAGCGTTTTTCCAAGTCGAATGCCTTGTTGAACAGGTAGAATAACAAGGCCAATAAGGTATTCTACTTGTTCGACTTGGTGAAGAAGGTATTCGATTTGTTCAACAAGGCATTCTACTTGGTTAACAAGGCGTTGAAGTTGTTCAACAAGGCATTCTACTTGGTTAAAAAGGAGTTGAAGTTGTTCAACAAGGCATTCAACTTGTTCAACAAGGGATTCGACTTGTTCAATAAGCCATTCTACTTGTTCGACTTGGGGAACAAGGCATTCGACTAGTTCAACAAGGCATTCTACATGATTAACAAGGCATGACTTGGACAACAAGGCATTCGACTTCTTGAAGAAGGTATTCTACTTTGTCAACAAAGCATTCGACTAGTTCAACAAGGCATTCGACTTTGTCCACACGGCATTCGACATAGTTAAGAAGGCATTCGACTTGTTCAACAAGGCATTCAACTTGTTCAACAAGGCATTCTACTTGTTCGACTTGGTCACAAGGCATTCGACTTGTTCAACAACGCATTCTACTTGGTATACAAGGCACGACTTGGTCAACAAGGTATTCGACTTGGTTAACAAGGCATTCAACTTGGTGAACAAGGCATTTGACTTGCTAAACAAGGCATCCGACTTGGTCAACAAGGCATTGGAGTTGTTCGACGAGGCCATCTCTTGTTCAAAAGGGCATTCGACTTGGTCAACAAGGCATTCGACTTGGTCAACAAGGCATTCGACTTGGTCAACAAGGCATTCGACTTGGTCAACCAGGCATTGACTTGGTCAACAAGGCATTCTACTTCGTTAACAAAGCATGACTTGGTCAATAAGGCATTCGACTTGTTCAACAAGGGATTCGACTTGTTCAATAAGGCATTCTATTTGTTCGACTTGGTGAACAAGGCCTTCGTCTTGTTCAACAAGGCATTCTACTTGATTAATAAGGCATGACTTGGAACAAGTCATTCGACAATGCATTCTACTGGTTCAACAAGGCATCATATATATGGTCCACAAGGCATTCGACTTTGTCAACAAGGCATTCGTTATAGTTAATAAGGCATTGAACTTGTTCAACAAGACATTCGACGTGTTCAACAAGGGATTCGACATGTTCAATAAGCTATTCTACTTGTTGGACTTGGTGAAGAAGGTATTCGATTTGTTCAACAAGGCATTCTACTTGGTTAACAAGGCATTGAAGTTGTTCAACAAGGCATTCTACTTGGTTAACAAGGCGTTAAGGTTGTTCAACAAGGCATTCGACTTGTTCAACAAGGGATTCGACTTGTTCAATAAGCCATTCTACTTGTTCGACTTGGGGAACAAGGCATTCGACTAGTTCAACAAGGCATTCTACTTGATTAACAAGGCATGACTTGGACAACAAGGCAGTCGACTTGTTGAAGAAGGTATTCTACTTGGTCAACAAGGCATGACTGTTTAACAAGGCATTCGACTAGTTCAACAAGGCATTCGACTTTGTCAACACGGCATTCGACATAGTTAACAAGACATTGATGTTGTTCAAGAAGGCATTCGACTTGTTCAACAAGGCCTTCTACTTATTCGACTTGGTCAACAAGGCATTCGACTTGTTCAACAACGCATTCTACTTGGTATACAAGGCACGACTTGGTCAAGAAGGTATTCGACTTGGTTAACAAGGCATTCGACTTGGTGAACAAGGCATTTGACTTGCTAAACAATGCATCCGACTTGGTCAACAAGGCATTGGAGTTATTCGACGAGGCCTTCTCTTGTTCAAAAGGGCATTCCACTTGGTCAACAAGACATTCGACTTGGTCAATAAGGCATTCGACTTGGTCAACAAGGCATTGACTTGGTCAACAAGGCTATCTACTTCGTTAACAAAGCATGACTTGGTCAATAAGGCATTCGACTTTTTCAACAAGGCATTCTACTAGTTCAACAAGGCATCATATGGTCAACAAGGCATTTGACTTTGTCAACATGGCATTCGTTATAGTTAACAAGGCATTGAAGTTGTTCAAGAAGACATTCGACTTGTTCAACAAGGGATTCGACTTGTTCAATAAGGTATTCTATTTGTTCGACTTGGTGAAGAAGGTATTCGATTTGTTCAGGCATTCTACTTGGTTAACAAGGCGTTGAAGTTGTTCAACAAGGCATTCGACTTGTTCAACAAGAGATTCGACTTGTTCAATAAGCCATTCTACTTGTTCGACTTGGGGAACAAGGCATTCGACTAGTTCAACAAGGCATTCTACTTGATTAAAGAGGCATGACTTGGACAACAAGGTATCCAACTTGTTTAAGAAGGCATTCTACTTGGTCTACAAGGCATGACTATTCAACAATGCATTTGACTTGTTCAACAAGGCATTCGACTTTGTCAACAAGGCATTCGACATAGTTAACAAGGCATTGGACATGTTCAACAAGCATTCGACTTGTTCAACAAGGCATTCGACTTGTTCAACAAGGCATTCTACTTGGTCAACAAGGCATGACTTGGTGAACAAGGCATTTGACTTGGTGAATAAGGCATTCTACTTGGTCAACAAAGCATGACGGTCAATAAGGCATTCGACTTGTTCAACAAGGGATTCGACTTGTTCAATAAGGCATTCTACTTGTTCGACTTGGTGAACAAGGCCTTCGACTTGTTCAACAAGGCATTCTACTTGATTAACAAGGCATGACTTGGACAACAAGGCATGACTGTTTAACAAGGCATTCGACTAGTTCAACAAGGCATTCGACTTTGCCAAGACGGCATTCGACATAGTTAACAAGGCATTGAAGTTGTTCAATAAGGCATTTGACTTGTTCAACAAGGCATTCTACTTGTTCGACATGGTAAAGAAGTTATTCGAATTGTTCAACAAGGCATTCTACTTGGTTAAAAATGCATGACCTGTTGAACAAAGCATTCCACTTGATAAAGAAGGGAGTCGACGTGGTCAACCAGGCAGTCAACATGGTCAACAAGGCATTAAACTTGTTCAACAATGAATTCGACTTGTTCAACAAGGCATTCGATTTGTTCAACAACGCATTCGACTTGTTCAACAAGGCATTCTACTTGGTTAACAAGGCATTAGACTTGGTCAATAAGGCATTCTACTTGGTCAACAAAGCATGACGGTCAATAAGGTATTCGAATTGTTAGGCATTCTACTTGGTTAACAATGCATGACCTTGTTCAACAAAGCATTCGACTTGATTAAGAAGGCAGTCGACTTGGTCAACCAGGCAGTCAACTTGGTCAACAAGGCATTAGACTTGTTCAACAATGAATTCGACTTGTTCAACAAGGCATTCTACTTGGTCAACAAGGCATGACTTGGTTAACAAGTTATTTGACTTGGTCAACAAGGTTTTTATTTTCGGGAAATTTTACCAAAAAAAAAAATTTCGCTAGAGAGAGAAACTAGAGAGAATTCGTAAACCCAACGTGTTCGACCGCCGGGGCTGTTTTCATCGCCTACCACCGCCGTTTTTGGCCACTCCCGGATAGGGCGTGACCAGCCGGTGGCAGGGACCTCCATCACCGGCGTTAGTCTGGCGTTTGGAGGGTTACACCACGTGCTTTTACTCTTTGAATTTTTGAATTTTTTAGGATCCTAGTTATGGCATCTTCTTCTTCCATGGATGGTTCAAAGCTCTCGGCATCTTCTAATTCATGCGATCCACGCTTGCAACAACCAGATCTTGATGGACTACGTTCTGCATACCCGGAGTTTGCCACGCAATTATCGGCGTTTGCATCTTTGAAGGCGCGGGTTCAGTATCACGACCCGACGATGGATGAATCGGCGGAGATGACGACGTTTTTGCATGATCCATCTATTTCCGGCGAAGATTTGGTGCATCTGGAACATCAAGCAGAGAATAATCCAATTTTGGTAAAGATCCTTGCATATCTTCAGGCAAATATGGGAATATCCCGTCCAGGTTCGACGTATCTGCACCAAGATCGGACTATGGATTCATCTATTTCCGGCGAAGATTTGGCGCATCTGGAGCAGCAAGCAGAGAATAACCCAATTATGGTAAAGATCCTCGCATATCTTCGGGCAGATATGGGAATATCTCGTCCAGGTTCGATGTATCTGCACCAAGATCGGGCACCCAAAAATAGAATGCCTTGTATGGAATCCTCAACGACGGATTGGGCTGAGATTGGATCCATTCTCTACAATTCGCTTTCAGAAAATATTCCCGGATTTAGCGAACGATTTGATGTGGCAGCGTTCAAAGATATAATTGGGCGCGTTCATGGAGCTCCACCGGAGCAGCAACCACCACCGTCGACACATATGGCTAGCGGATCGCTATACAGGCCGGACACACGGAATAATCCTATGCGCCCGTGGACCCGCCGCCAACGGCGCTACCCGGACATTATCGGCCCGCTACGTGACCCACGGATTAGAAATGACCGCCCTATACGCCCAGGCACACCACCGCCGCCATCTGGCATGGCCTTGATCAACGATGATGTGTCAGATGATCCAACGATGAAGCCGCAGTCACCGACCACGACGGCTGCGAGGAACGAGGTTAGGGCCGATGCTGATGGGCCTAGGGTTTCACTGTCCCGGGTTGCTGATGGGCCCAAGGAGTCGCCGCCCAGGGTTTCGCCGTCTAGGGCTGCGGCGGAAGGAACTAGGGCTTCAACGTTTAGGATCTCGCCGTCTCGAGTTTCCACTTATGGGCCTAGGGTTATCAATCCTAGGGTTTCGCCGTCAATAACTCACCCGGCTGTACCTCATGGGCTGCAAACCATGGCACCATTGCCGACGCGGAAGGAGGTGTCTACCTCGCCGCACGTAAACCCTCAGCCATCGTTTGCTGCGGTAACTCGTGGGACGGTGCACGAAGAAGCACCTCGCAAACCAAGCCCTACACTTTATACCTTGACATATACAGCCCCAACTCTCAAGGACGGTGTCGCGGAGGCCTTGCCCATCATGGGAGGTCGCAAAGAGGGGTGCGGCACGTTGGGACAATACCCTCGTAGGGTATTTTCTGGGGAAAAAACCATATTTCCCGTTTGTTGAACGGCATTTCCGTTCAATTTGGGAGGAACTGTTGGAGGTACGCGCAACGGCCAACGGTTTTTTCAAATTCAGAATTGCAACCGCGGCAGCAGCCAATGCGGTTCTTGAAGGAGGACCGTGGCTCATGCAAGGTCAACCCATTTTTCTCGAGGCTTGGCGAACGGGGATGTCTCTCGAGAAAATTCAGCACACCCATGTTCCGCTATGGGTGAAATTGCGTAACGTTCCGGCGAGTTCTGGACACAGGAGGGGTTAGGCATTGTCGCTAGCGTCGTCGGGAAGCCACTCTTCGCAGATTCTATGACGATTTCAGCGGAACGTATTGACTACGCTCGGGTATGCATATCAAAGAATCTCCAGGAGCCTTTTCTTGAAAGCTTCAATATTCGCATTCCACGTGAAGGTGGATGATCTGACGGCATGGTTACAGTTCGTGTCGAGTACGAATGGAGGCCGCGGAAGTGCTCCTTATGCGGTGCATGGACCCACGGGGCGGAAACATGTCCCTCTCGTCGAACTCAACAGCCACGATCAAATACGGGACCGAGGCAATCCACGGAGCAGCGCACATCGACGATGCCGAAGAAACCCCAGAATGGCCCACACACACGGCACGAATGGAGAAGAGTTGGTCATCCCGACAAGGGCAAGGAGGTTGTTGTTCCACCCACCAACATGGAGCAAGATCACGAGCCGCGGCTGCAGGAGTACCCGAAGCCTGTAGATGGATGTTCAACAAGTTCAGTCAACGCGCAGCAGGGAGCTATTGTACTAGCTAGCATTAACCCATTCGAGGTTCTTGCGGACTTGGACGACTTGGACACGGCGAACACACTTAAGGGTCCTGAAGCAGCCCTTCTCGACGTGTGCCCATGATCCCAATCGTCGTTTGGAATGTACGTGGTCTAAACAGGGTAGACCACAGATGGGCGGTGGGGGATATTATTACTAAGTATAAGCTGTTGATTATCGGGCTGTACGAGACACGGGTCTCCGAGCAGAATGCGGCTGCCCTTTCACATTCTACCAGGGCTTGGAGTTGGTTATTTGAATACGATAATGGGCCGGCATCTCGTATCTGGGTGGGCTGGGATGCCCGCCTAGTTACTGTCACAATTCTTGCGTACACCACTCAGACCATTCACTGTAAGGCGACGATCCTTGCGGAGCGTGAGGATTTTTTTTTTTGGTAAAATTTCCCGTAAATAAAACTGAATGAAAACAGAAAAGCGCCCAAGGGAAATCCCATGCCGCAGAAAACCGGTAACAAGCTACCGGAAGCAAACAAACGAGGCAAAACAATCGCCAACAGCAGCCGACAAAGCCAAGCAAAGCCTCAAAACAAAACAAAGCCACAAAACAAACAAAAGCAGACTACCATGCAATGCGCCAAAGGTTCCTGAGCGAGGCCGCTTGCAGAATGAAGCGGGAGGGAGCCTGGCTCAATCTCAAGCACGCGATCTCTAAGACCATACTCACAATTCGCTCCGGGGAGCAACGAGTCTGATCCCGCCAACGCCTATTCCTCTCTTGCCAGATATGGTAGACCAGAGAGGCGAGAAGATGACGAGAGATCTCATTATGAAGATGATGACTCCGCCAACGAGCAGCGGCCCACTCGATCCCGTGAATCCAATCCCGATGCGGCCACCTCCAATGGGTCTTCCTTCTCAGTAAGAGAATGCATCTCCTGGAGAAAGAGCACTCGAAGAAGAGGTGACGGACCGTCTCCGTGCTCTGCGACTCACAAAGAGAGCAAGCATCCGAACCCGAACGAACCATCACCCAAGCACGGTCCCTAGTCGCCAATCTTTCACGAATAGCAAGCCACAGAAGAAATTCATGTCTAGGGACCCGAAAAGGGCCCCCAAACAGAGAAGTCCAAGCAATCCTCGGAGAGTGGGTCCGGATAGCCTCACGAGCACTCCTAACAGAGAACTTCCCATCCGGAGCCACCTTCCAACAAATGGAGTCAGCAGCAGAGGGGTCCACAGCCGGAAGAAGGGGCTGAAGCAGAAGAAACTCCACCGACTGCTGGGCAGGCCAGGTCCATCCAGCATTCGCCACAACAGCAGAGAGCCGGGAATCCAAAGGGAGACCCATAACCAAAGGCCCCCTCGGGAATCTCTCAATGAGAGGGGTATCAGACAGCCAAGGGTCCTTCCAGAGCCAAAGAGAGTTCCCATTTCCAATACGAAAGGAGAAAAGGGAACGGAAGGTACCTCTGAGGTGGAGCAGCTTACGCCAGCTCCAAGCGTCCGAGGAGTTGGGCTGAACATCCCAGAAAGAGCGGTCCCTGAGTTTAGTGGCATAAAGCCACTGGACCCAAATCGAGTCAGGGTCACGAGAGACAATGTTCCAGAGGTGATGGAAGAGGAGAGCCTTGTTGTCGATCAAGAGAGATCGAACGCCAAGACCTCCTTCTTCCACAGGCTTGCAGACGTCATCCAAAGCCACCTTAGCCGGAGATCCATCCCACAGAAACCTTCTAAAGTGAGACTCCAAGGCTTTGATCACTCCTTTCGGGAGGAGGAAGATCCCAGCCCAATAGACCTGCATGGCAGAGAGGACAGACTTAATGAGCTGCAAGCGACCGGCATACGAGAGGGAACGGTTCAGCCAGGATCCAAGCCGTCTATCCACAGACTGAAGCAGAGGGGTGCAGTCCTCAAGTCTGAGACGGGAGTGGATCAAAGGAACTCCAAGGTAGCGGACAGGAAGCTGGCCACGGGAGAAGCCCATGATACTCAGAAGCTGTCCCGAAAGAGGCTCAGCCCTTTTGGAAAGAAACATCTCACTCTTAGCCGGGTTAGGGAGGAGACCCGACAAAGAGCCGAAGGTATCGAGAGTATCACGGAGGGTCCGAACAGAGCAGGCATCAGCGTGACAGAAAAGCAGCAGATCGTTAGCAAAGGACAGCATGGCCAGCTTACTCGTCTCACATCTCCAATGGTATCGGAATCCAGGAGCGGACTGGATGCGGGATGAAAGAATCCCATGAAGCACCTCCATGACTAAAACGAACAGGTAAGGAGAGAGGGGGTCGCCTTGGCGGAGGCCCCGCTTACCCGCAAAAAACCTTCCGGCGCTCCGTTGATGCAAACGGAGAAGGTAGTAGAAGTGATGCATTCCTTGATCCAATGGATGAAGAGAGGGTGGAACCGCATGGCCTGAAGAGTAGCGATAACAAAGCTCCAATCCACCTTATCAAATGCCTTCGCAAGGTCGACCTTGATGGCAGAACGGGGCGGGAGACTCTGGTTCTGGTAACCCCTGCAAATCTCTTGAGCTAACAGAATGTTATCGCTGATGCGTCTGCCCGGGATGAAAGCCGTTTGAACCGGATGGACGAGGCCAGGAAGGGCAGATCTGAGCCGATTGGCCAAAATCTTTGCAATGACCTTATACAGGACATTGCAGCAAGAGATTGGCCTAAAGTCGGAAGCACGTCTAGAAGAAGCCCCCTTAGGGATGAGGCTGATGAGAGTACTGTTGACGCCCCGAAGAAGATGACCCGTCCGAAAGAAGTCCTCAACAGCACGAGTGACATCAGCACCCAGGATTCCCCACGTCGCCTTGAAGAAGGCAGCCGTATAGCCATCAGGGCCAGGGGCCTTTTCGTCATCCATAGCGAAAATAACATCGCGAATCTCCACGTCTGAAACTCTCGAGATCATCCCATCCGCATGATCCCGAGACAAAGTATGCGTGATGAAGCTCTCCACGTCCGCAGCACACACAGGAGCAGATCTACCACACTGGCCCAGAAGATCCTGGTAGAAGCGAATCAGCTCGTCACGAATAGGGCCAGACCCCTCAATCAACTGGCCATCCGCATTCTCAAGAGAGAGAATACGATTGCCACAACGACGGATCGCCACCTTCTTAAAAAAGAAGGAGGAGCATTGATCGCCATCCTTGAGCCAGGCTAACTTGGCTCGCTGGGCAAGGTAAGAGTGCTCCATCTCCACAGCACGAGAGAAGAGCATTCGGCAGATACGTTCGAACTCGTGAAAGAGAGGCTCGTCAGGGTAACGAGCCGTGAAAGATTGGCTGAGATCCAGAAACTCCCTAGCCTCCAACACGTTCCTACTCAAATCGCCCTTAGCACGCCGAAGCTCCTTAAGACGGGGCTTAAGTGACTTCAGACGGCGAACAAGCAAATACATGGGAAAACCCTGAGGCGGGGAGGCCCAAACCTGCTCCACAACCCCCAAGAAGGCCGGGTCCTTCGTGAGGAAGTTATCGAACCTGAAATGGGCATTCCGACGTCCCGTCCTGGCAACCGAGACCACAAGAGGAGAGTGATCGGAGGTAGCAGGGAGGGCAGCCTGGTAGTGAAGATCCGGGAAGAGAGAGAACCACGACGGGTTGCCCACAATGCGGTCAATCCGTCTCCAGATGCCCGCCTCAGCCCGCTGCTGATTGTGCCACGTAAAGAAGGGGCCCGACGATCCCAAATTGGTCAGGTCAGCCTGGATAAGGCAGTCACGAAGATCGGTCACATCCTGAAGAGAGGGGGATCCCCCTTTGGCCTCAGAAAGGTCAGCAATGGCGTTGAAATCCCCGAGAACGAGCCAAGGAACACCAACCCGGTCTGCAGAGGTCACGACAAGCTCCTCCCAAAGCAAGACACGCTCCTCCCTCCGACTCCTGCCGTAGACAAAGGAGAGGAAAACAGTCCCCCTGCTCTCCAGTGAAGTGACTCTGCAATGAACCGCCTGCTCCGAAAAGCTCAAAACGGAGAGGTGGAGGAAGCTGGGGTCCCAACCAATCCAGATCCTCGTTCCAGGTCCGCCATCATAATCAAAGAACCAGTCCCACCGATCTCTAATACCAGAGGAAAGCAGAGTGGCATTAGAGAGAGAGACACGAGTCTCAAGGAGACCCACAAGATGAAGATCAAACCGAGAAATAAGATCCCGAACAGCCCTCCCATGGTCCCTCTTGTTGAGACCCCTCACATTCCATACACCTGTCGGAATCATAAGGAAACACCGGAGCGGGCTGCATATTCAGGGCCCATGGAAGAAGGAGAGTCCTCGTTCAGACTCTGAAGGACATGAAAGTGGTTACGGAATTCCTCCACTGGTTGGGAGGAAGATTTTTCATTAGCCCCACTGCCAGCGCCACGCAGAGGAGACGGGGCGGTCAGTCCCCCACCATCACTCGCAACACCGTCCCGATTAGCCTGGGCAACCGCGGCACTACCTCCTCCACCCCGAGGAGACGGGGTTGCCTCCACCTCCTTCGCTGAGGTAACCATCACCGCTTTCCCCTTCTTCCGCTGCTTCAGCTTTCTCCATGCATCCTTGGCCTGTGGGGCCGTTAGCGTAGTGGGGGTAGCCTTGGTTTGGGAAGCGGCCTGAGCAGCCATTGGGGGAGCAGACGGGGCAGCCACGACAATCTTCCTCGGCGGGTTAGGGGCATGCGCCAAAATGGGCTGAACGATCCGTGGGCATTTAGTCTTGGTATGGCTCCAAGACTTACATTCTTCACACATGGTCGGCCTCCACTCGTACTCAACGAGAACCGTAACAGCCCCCGCCGATCCTCCTCCTTCTTTAGGGAGACGGATGGTGAAGCGATCTATGAAGTCATCCTTCAGGTTCTTCAGGACACAAACCCGAGCAAAGTCAATCCGGGCCGTGCGATTCGTAGCCGAATCAGCAAAAAGCGGCTGGCCCACAGCACTTGCAATGATTCCTAAACCCTCGGGGGTCCAGAATTCTCCCAGAATATTCCACAACTTGATCCATAACGGAACTTCGTCATGTTCCTTCTTTTCGAAGGACATCCCAGGCTTCCAAGCCTCAAGAAAGAGAGGCTGCCCATGCAAAAGCCACGGACCGCCCTCCAACACAGCGTTCATGGCCTCCTCCGACTGGAAACGGAACTTGAAGAATCCGTTAATAGAGGCCCGGACCTCCACCACTCCAGTCCAAGTAGCTCGGAAGTATTTCTCAACAAAGGGGAAGTACGGCCGTTTCCCGAGAAAGTACCCAACAAGGGCATGGCTCCAACGCGCCATTCCTTTGCATGCCACCTCCCACGTCGGGCAAACCACAGCAACGCCGTCCATGACCTCCGGCAGAGTGTAAGCAAGAGGAATGCGCTGCCGTCCCAAAGTTTGCGTGTGCTCCCCATGAAGGGCTGCCACGAAGGACTTCTTCTCGCCGTTCGGGCTAGCCAAAGAGGGGGCAGCCCTCTCGATGTTCTCCGTTAACTCAAGGGGTTTGACATTCGGGGCAGCACCATGACCCACAGCCCCGCAGTCCACTCCGGCTTTAGCCTGGCGGTCCACTCTGGCCTTAGAGGGTGGCGGGGTGCCCGGCCGCCTCTTGCCCATGGAATTCACGCGCGGCTCATCACGGAGAGGTTGAGAGATAACGACCCCACGACGAGGAAGGGTACAAACAGCCCTAACAACCGGGTTCGACCCATGAGAGGGCACCTTCCTCGCGTCCCCCTCCCGTTGTTGAGGGCTCGTCGGCAAGGGAACTTCCGAAAGCCGTGAATCAACGCGGGCAGTCGTGGCATCAACGGCAGTCACCAATTCTATATGTTGGGAGGGCGCAAGGCTCATGTGAACGTCGGGAACGTCGGGAATTCCCGAAGACGCGGCCACGAGGGAGGCGAACTCTTTCGATCCCGAAGCAACGTCCGTAAAGGGTCCCACCTTTGCTTTTGATGCAAGCATTGATTCAATCCCGAGAACACGGCGGAAGAGCTCGTGAAACGCCTCGCCTTTGAAATCCGCGGCAAAGTCGGGGAAGTTTGCCGAGAGAGTGGTGGTGACCTCGGAACCTCCCGTTGCCATCGATGAGGGGAAGGTCCCGCCATGTTGGAACCACAAAGCGATGAAGAAGATGATGATGAAGATGAAGAGGATGCCATGACCGCGGAACGAAAAGGCGGAAGGTGAAAAGTCACGTAGGCGGGAGGTGAAGAGACTCGGTTCGAAGTCTCGCCGGAGCAGCTCCGATCGCCGTCTGGACCCGGCAGTGGAGATGCGAGGCGAGTCCGCCGCCCTCAGCGGCGGCGGAGGGCGGTGGAAGGCAGCCCAAGAGAAGCGGGATGGTGGAGCGCGGAGAAGTTGGAACGACGCGGGCCTGGAAAACCCTAAAGCGGCGCTCCTCCAAACGCTTTTAAGCCCGGCGATGAAACCGCGAGAGAGACCTCGCCGGAGCAGGTGGTGTTGACGGAAGGGATGAGGGAGCACGCCGGCGGGAGGAGGAGAGCGGAGAAGGACGAGACGCGGGACGGGAAACCCTTAAACGGCGGGCCTCCAAACGCCGTTTGAGCCCGGCGATGAAGGACCGCGAGAGAGGCCGCGCCGGACCAGGTGGTGGAGGCGGGATGGAGGAGAAGCTCGCCGGCGGGAGGTGGAGCCGTGACCGAAGGGTTTTGAAAATTAAGAGAGAAGGAAGAGCGTTTTAGAGAGAGAAAAAATAATGCAAGAGATAGGCATTGTCGTGGAGCGTGAGGATTTATTCATCACATTCGCATACGGTCATAATCAGAGGGTGTCCCGACGCGACTTTTGGACGGATCTCATCGAGACCTCACAGCTGCACGCAAACTCACCATGGCTTGTTATGGGGGATTTCAACGCGATCATGGCAAACACGGACGCGCGGGGAGGATCGGCCACGGGGGGCTGTCCGGAGATGATTGCATGCATGACTACATCGGACCTCGCAACCCTGCCATGCACGGGGCAACTCTACACGTGGTATAACCAGCAAGGGGGCACGTCGGGTGTATGGCGACGCCTCGATAGGATGCTTGGCAACCCCTCTTGGTTCGCTAGATTTGGGGACCTTACTTATCATTGCGCAACCCCTGCTACATCGGACCACTCTCCACTCATCCTCGCGACTACAGCTAGGGCTTCTGAGAGGAATAATTCTTTCGTTTTGATAATTTTTTGGCGCAGGATCCTCGTTTTCTTCCTATCGTGGCGGAAACTTGGAGTCTGCAAGCAAATGGATACCCGATGTATGTAGTCGTCCAGAGACTGAAAGCGATGAAGAGGGAACTACGACAACTACGGCGAGACAAGGGTGATCTCAATCGTAACGTGCTCGAGGCGCGCAAATTTCTAGAGATTGCTCAGGACATGGCGGCAAACTATCCATTGGAGGATCAATTACTAATCTTGGAGAAGCAATGTCGGCTTGTGTATGCCAAAGCGGTCGAATTGGAGCATTCGGCACTCCTTCAGCGGGCGAAAGTGGCATGGCTCAAGGACGGTGACCAATGCACTTCTTTTTTCTTCAAGAAAGTGGCCACACGGCGGGTTGGAAATCGTATCTTCCACTTGGAGGATTAGGCGGGAAACACGTTCGAGGGTGGTGCACAAGTGCGGGCTGAATTGGTCCGATATTACTCGGAACTCCTCGGGCAATCCATGCGGACAACCCCAATATCCGCCTCTGACGTCGCGCCTTACTTCGGGGCAGCGCTCAACACAACCGACGCGGAGGCAATGGTTCAGCCGGTCACTGATGTGGAAATCAACAACGCACTGCATGCAATGGGAGATAACAAATCGCCAGGGCCAGACGGGTACTCCGCGGTTTTCTACAAGCGGGCATGGCACATCATCGGGGAGGATATCTCGTTCGCCATCCGGGATTTCTTCCGGACGGGACGCCTCCTGGGGGAGCTGAATTCGACCCTTATCACCCTCATTCCAAAAGGGGATAATCCACGCATGGCGAAGGATTTTCAACCGATTGCCTGCTGCAATGTTCTCTATAAGATAATTTCCAAGATCATTGCTAATCGGCTACGAGACAGCTTAGGGAAACTTGTCCACCCTACACAGACGGCATTCATCCCTGGAAGGCGTATTTCCGACAACATTCTCTTAGCCCGAGAGATTTGTCACGGATACAATAGAGCCAGGCTGCCTGAACGGGTGGCTCTTAAGGTCGACCTCGCCAAGGCATATGATAAGATTGAGTGGGATTTTATCTTTGCCACACTTCAGGCACTTCACTTTCACCCGACCTTCATTGGGTGGGTCCGGTCATGCCTCACGTCGACGCATTTTTCCATCAACATCAACGGTAGGCCGGAGGGTTTCTTCAAAGGACGGCGGGGTCTCAGACAAGGCGACCCCATATCACCTTATCTCTTTGTGTTGGTGATGGAGGCTTTACATGGAATCATAGCGTCCCGCATCCAACTTAGCAGCAGCTTCCGATACCATTGGCGATGCGAGGCCACATCCCTCTTCATGTTGACCTTCACCGATGATCTTCTTCTTTTCTCGCAAGCGGACGTTCAATCAGTCAGTATCTTCCGCAATAGCCTCGAGCTACGGGCTAACTCCAGTAAAAGCGAGATGTTTATCTCGAAACGGGCAGAACGACTGAAGGGTACACTCCAGGCTGTTATGGGCTTCCCTATCGGGTCTCTTCCTGTGCGGTACGTGGGGGTCCCCCTTATCACATCGCGATTGACTATCGATGATTGCGTCCCCTTATTACGTTCTATTGATCGTCGGCTTGGTTCTTGGACCAACCACTCGCTCTCATACGCCGGGAGGGTACAACTCATTCGATCGGTCCTTATGGCTATCCATGTGTATTGGGCGGGAGTCTTCTTACTCCCCAAGGGAATCATCCGCAGTATCAAGAAGCGTCTTCGAGCTTTCTTGTGGAAGGGATCTAGCGCGAAGGTGGCATGGACCGACGTATGCGCACCAAGGGACGAAGGGGGACTTGGACTGAGATCGATTGAGGTGGAGAACAAGGCGCTGATGATGCGTCTTATTTCGAACATTCTCAGGGGAGATGAGTCTTCGATATGGGCCACATGGATACGACGAACGCGGCTGCACAACACATCCTTCTGGACCATCAGATCCACGGCTAATACCTCATGGAGCTGGAAGAAGCTCCTCAAGCTCAGACCCATCATCCGGCCACTTTTAGAGTTCCGCATTGGGAATGGAGCAAATACACGCCTCTGGACTGACCCATGGCTACTCACGATTCCGCTGGTGGAACGGTACCCGCGTGGTCCATCTGTTATGGGCCTCCCACTTGATTCACGATTGAGCGCGGTGATTGATGAGTCGGGATGGCATTGGCCAGGACAGACAACGGTGGAGTTCATGGATTTTGCTGGTCTCCTACCTCCCATTCAACACGGTGAGATGGACACGATTCGATGGCGGGGGACTCCCAATGGCGTCTTCTCTACTCACTCCGCGAGAAATTGCATACGCCAACATTCTCCGCCTGCATTCTGGACCAACCTGTTGGAGGCCCTATCTCGATACCACGGCATGAAGTCATTTTATGGCTGGCGATTAGGGAACGCCTGGCGACGAGGGACAAGCCATGGGTGGCCGCGGCAGCAGGAAGTTCAGCTTGCCTCTTGTGTGATGATGGCCATGCTATAGAGACAACACGGCATCTTTTCTTTGAGTGTTCATTTTCCAGACATTGCCTACAGTCTTTGCAGGGAAAGTTACGTTTTGGATGGCCTTACACGGACTGGATCGAAGGGGTTCACTGGGCTGCTCAAAGGTGGCGGGGCAAGCACCTCACATGGATGGGGCCCCGACATGCGCTTGCATCGCTTGTCTATCACCTATGGGCCGAGCGCAACCTACGTTGGCGGGAAGGAAGACGAAGACCTCCTACTCATATCGTTGCGGACGTCGAGACTACACTCTGTATACGGCTCTCTACCCTTGGAGGAAAGTATCAGCTACAGTCATGTGCGCTTTGACGTGTTTGGCACATTGCGTGGCCGAGCACGTAGTCACTTGCTTATAGTCTGCTTGCTTGCTTTTGATGTTTGTTGCTCGATTGGATTGCTTGCGTTGTTTATAGGTAGCATGTTACCGAGCGGTGCAGCTTATTGTTGCTGAACATTGTATCTTTCCACATTTTATTTTAATGACCTTTTCCCAAAAAAAAAAAAAAAAGACTTGGTCAACAAGGCATTCTACTTGGTCAACAACGCATGACTTGGTCAATAAGGCATTCGACTTGTTCAACAAGGGATTCGACTTGTTCAATAAGGCATTCTATTTGTTCGACTTGGTGAACAAGGCCTTCGTCTTGTTCAACAAGGCATTCTTCCCAAAAATAAAAAACAAGGCATTCTACTTGATTAATTAGGCAAGACTTGGACAACAAGTCATTCGACTTGTTGAAGAAGGTATTCTACTTGGTCAACAAGGCATGACTATTTTTTTTTGGTAAAAGTTCCCGAATAAAAAACCGAATGTAAACAGAAAAGCGCCCAAGGGAAAGACCCATGCCGCAGAGAACCGGTAACAAGCTACCGGAAGCAAACAAAAACACAATCGACAAAGAAGCCGACAAAACCAAGCAAAAGCCATGCAAACAAAAATACAAAACACAAAACAACCCAAAGCAAACTACCAAGCAATGTGCCAGAGGCGCTTGAGCGAGGCAGCCTGCAGAGTGAAGCGGGTGGGAGCCTGGCTCAGCCTTAAGCACGCGATCCCTAAGACCAAACTCACAATTCGCTCCGGAGAGCAACAAGTCTGATCCCGCCAACGCCTATTCCTCTCTTGCCAGATATGGTAGACCAGAGAGGCGAGAAGATGGCGGGAGATCTCATGATGAAGATGATGACTTCTCCAACGAGCAGCGGCCCACTTGATCCCGTGGATCCAATCTCGATGCGGCCACCTCCAGTGGGTCTTCATTCTCAGCAAGAGAATGCATCTCCTGGAAAAAGAACACTCGAAGAAGAGGTGACGAACCGTCTCCATGCACTGAGACTCACAAAGAGAGCAAGCATCAGAACCCGAACGAGCCATCACCCAAGCACAGTCCCTAGTCGCCAACCTTTCACGAATAGCAAGCCACAGAAGAAATTCATGTCTAGGGACCCGAAAAGGGCCCCCAAACAGAGAAGCCCAAGCAATCCTCGGAGAGTGGGTCCGGATAGCCTCACGAGCAATCCGAACAGAGAACTTCCCATCCGGAGCCACCTTCCAACAAATGGAGTCAGCAGCAGAGGGGTCCACAGATGGAAGAAGGGGCTGAAGCAGAAGAAACTCCACCGACTGCTGGGCAGGCCAGGTCCATCCAGCATTCGTCACAACAGCAGAGAGCCGGGAATCCAAGGGGAGACCCATAACCAAAGGCCCCCTCGGGAATCTTTCGATGAGAGGGGAACCAGACAGCCAAGGGTCCTTCCAGAGCCAAAGAGAGTTCCCATTTCCAACACGAAAGGATAAAAGGGAACGGAAAGTACCTCTGAGATGGAGCAGCTTACGCCAGCTCCAAGCGTCCGAGGAGGTGGGCTGAATATCCCAGAAAGAGCGATCCCTGAGTTTAGTGGCGTAAAGCCACTGAACCCAAATCGAGTCAGGATCACGAGTGACAATGCTCCAGAGGTGATGGAAGAGGAGAGCCCGATTGTCGATCAAGAGAGGTCGAACGCCAAGGCCTCCTCCCTCCACCGGCTTGCAGACGTCAGCCCAAGCCACCTTAGCCGGAGATCCATCCCACAGAAACCTCCAAAAGCGAGACTCCAAGGCCTTGATCACCCCTTTCGGGAGGAGGAAGACCCCAGCCCAAAAAGCCTGCATGGCAGAGAGGACAGACTTAATGAGCTGCAGCCGACCGGCATACGAGAGGGACCGGTTCAGCCAGGATCCGAGCCGTTTATCCACAGACTGGAGCAGAGGGGTGCAGTCCTCATGTCTGAGCCGGGAGTGGATCAAAAGAACTCCAAGGTAGCGGACAGGAAGCTGGCCACGGGAGAAGCCCATGATACTCAGAAGCTGTCCCGAAAGAGGCTCAAACAAGGCATTCGACTAGTTCAACAACGCATTCGACTTTGTCAACACGGCATTCAACATAGTTATCAAGGTATTGAAGTTGTTCAACAATGCATTCGACTTGTTCGACTTGGTCAACAAGACATTCGACTTGTTCCACAACGTATTTTACTTGGTATACAAGGCACGACTTGGTCAACAAGGTATTCGACTTGGTTAACAAGGCATTCGACTTGGTGAACAAGGCATTTGACTTGCTAAACAAGGCATCCGAATTGGTCAACAAGGCATTGGAGTTGTTCGACCAGGCCTTCTCTTGTTCAAAAGGGCATTCGACTTGGTCAACAAGGCATTCTACTTGGTCAACAAGGCATGACTTGGTTAACAAGTCATTTGACTTGGTCAACAAGGCATTCTACTTGGTCAACAAAGCATGACTTGGTCAATAAGGCATTCGACTTGTTCAACAAGGGATTCGACTTGTTCAATAAGGCATTCTACTTGTTCGACTTATTGAATAAGGCATTCGACTTGTTCAACAAGGCATTCTACTTGACTAACAAGGCATGACTTGTACATACAACAAGGCATTCGACTTGTTTAAGAAGGTATTCTACTTGGTCAACAAGGCATGATAGTTCAACAAGGCATTCGACTTTGTCAACACGGCATTCGACATAGTTAACAAGGCATTGAAGTTTTTCAACAAGGCATTCTACTTACTCGACTTGGTCAACAAGGTATTCGACTTGGTAAACAAGGCATTCGACTTGGTCAACAAGGCATTCGACTTGCTAAACAAGGCATCTGACTTGGTCAACAAGGCATTTGAGTTGTTCGACGAGGCGTTCTACTAGTTCAAAAGGGCATTCGACTTGGTCAACAAGGCATTCGATTTGGTCAACAAGGCATTTGAGTTGTTCGACGAGGCCATCTACTTGTTCAAAAGGGCATTCGACTTGGCCAACAAGGCCATTCGACTTGGTCAACAATGCATTCGACTTGGTCAACAAAGCATTCGACTTGGTCAACAAGGCATTCTACTTGTTCGACTTGGTAAAGAAGGTATTCGAATTGTTCAAAAAGGCATTCTACTTGGTTAACAATGCATGACTTGTTCAACAAAGCATTCGACTTGATTAAGAAGGCAGTCGACTTGGTCGACCAGGCAGTCAACTTGGTCAACAAGGCATTAGACTTGTTAAATAATGAATTCGACTTGTTCAACAAGGCGAACTTGTTCAACAAGGCATTCGACTTGTTCAACAAAGCATTCGACTTGTTCAACAAGGCATTCTACTTGGTCAACAAGGCATGACTTGGTTAACAAGGCATTTAACTTGGTCAATAAGGCATTCTACTTGGTCAACAAAGCATGACGGTCAATAAGGCATTCGACTTGTTCAACAAAGGGATTCGACTTGTTCAATAAGGCATTCTATTTGTTCGACTTGGTGAACAAGGCCTTCGTCTTGTTCAACAAGGCATTCTACTTGATTAATAAGGCATGACTTGGACAACAAGTCATTCGACTTGTTGAAGAAGGTATTCTACTTGGACAACAAGGCATGACTATTTAACAAGGCATTCGACTAGTTCAACAACGCATTCGACTTTGTCAACACGGCATTCAACATAGTTATCAAGGCATTGAAGTTGTTCAACAATGCATTCGACTTGTTCGACTTGGTCAACAAGGCATTCGACTTGTTCAACAACGCATTTTACTTGGTATACAAGGCACGACTTGGTCAACAAGGTATTCGACTTGGTTAACAAGACATTCGACTTGGTGAACAAGGCATTTGACTTGCTAAACAAGGCATCCGAATTGGTCAACAAGGCATTGGAGTTGTTCGACCAGGCCTTCTTTTTTTTGGGGAACGTTCACTAAATAAAATGAAATAAAGGACAGTAAAGCGCACATGATATGATTCGTGTCGCAAAGACCAGGGACATGCCACTGTGTACAAGATGGATATAATCTCTATCCACCAAACAAACTACCATAAATAACGTTCATACATCTACCAAGCAATGTGCCACATGCGACGCAGGGCACAATACTGTAGCTCATATCGACACGGTAGTAATGATAGGTGCATAAGCAATACCCTCACAATATCCTCAACAAGCTGCTGGGGATGCTGCTGTCTGCCATCAGTCCAACGGTGGTTTCGCTCAGTCCAGATGTGGTGAATCGTCGAAGCCAGAACATGTCGATATGCCAGATGCTGGAGGTGCATACCTTTCCACCGCAGGCCAGCCCACCTAATCCCCTGCTGCCAATCGCGGTAAGGCCAGAGAAACCGAATCTGCCGCCGAAGAAGTCGTAAGCATCGAGATGTGTATGGGTAATCAAAGAAAAGGTGATTGATCGTCTCCATCTCATCCGCGTCACACAATAAGCAAGCACTCGACGCGGCCTTGAGCGCAACCCAAGGCTTATCTCTGGTAGCTAGGCGTTCACGAATAGCAAGCCATAAGATGAATTCATAGCTTGGGACCCTAAGCACCCCCCAAATAGGGCTGTCCAATGAACCGGCGAGCGTTTCTGCCGGAACGCATCCCGAGCAGAAGCAGTGGTGAAAAGTCCTGTGGGAGACGGTAGCCATCGGTAAAAGTCAGCTTCCAATGGGTGAACGTCCGGGAGCATGGGTTCAATCATCAGAAATTCCATCGAGGAAGTCGTTGGCCACCTCCAACCGTCACTAGCAATGACTCGACTCAAACGTGAATCATCAGAAAGGCCCATAATCATCGGTCCCAGTGGAAATCGTTCCAGAAGCGGCCTATCATCGAGCTATGGGTCCTGCCACAACCAAATAGTTTCGCCATTACCAATACGGATACTAACCTTCGATCGAAGCATAGGGCGAAGTTGTAAGAGTTTTCTCCAACTCCACGCCGATTGGGCGGTTTTCGATATAGTCCACAACGAGCGATTTTGCAGTCGCGTTTGGAGAAGCCACGATACCCAAATAGAATTGGGATCCTTGCTCAGAATACTCCATAGGTGCTTAAGAAGAAGGGCCTTGTTATCGCCCACAAGCGAGCAAATGCCCAAACCACCCTCATCCACCGGGAAACATACATCATCCCAAGCAACCTTGGCAGCAGAACCCGCCCAGAGGAACGATCTGAATCGTTGCTCAATCACTCTAATAACGCCTTTGGGCAGGATGAACACCCCGGACCAATACCCATGCAGCGCAGCAAGGACTGAACGGATCAACTGTACCCTCCCAGCATATGAAAGAGAGCTATTGAGCCAAGAGCCTAAGCGTTGGTCAATGCGCTTTAGAAGTGGATTACAGTCCTGAATAGTCAGTCGTGATGTAGGTAACGGGACACCCAAATACCTCACTGGTAAATTGCCTAAAGGAAAACCCATAATAGATAATAAGGGTTGGCAGCCGCTCGCCGGTTTGGAAAGAAACATCTCGCTCTTTCCAGGGTTAGCCCTTAACCCCGAAAGTATCGCAAATTCATCCAACCCCGCTTGGAAAGTCTGGATGGATTCAGTGTCCGCGTGACTGAAAAGAAGAAGATCATCGGCAAATGTCAGCATGAAAATACGGGAAGGCTCGCATCTCCAATGGAAAGTAAATCTCCCCTCCGAAAGAATCTTGTTCCGAAGAATACCATGAAGCACCTCCATGGCCAACGTAAAAAGATACGGAGATATAGGATCGCCCTGACGAAGACACCGCTGTCCCGAAAAATACCCCTCCGCTCGACCATTGATATTGATCGAGTAATAAGGAGTCGTCAACACACACAATTAAAAGTCCCACTCGACATGATCGTATGCCTTTGCCAAGTCAACCTTCAGCGTAGCCCGTGCCGGTAAGCTCTGATTCCGGTAGCCAGAGCATAACTCCTGAGCGAGGAGAATATTATCGCTGATCCTGCGACCAGGGATAAATGCAGTCTGGGAGACATCCACTAAGCCTGGGAGATAAGTCTTCAGACGATTAGCCAAGATCTTCGAAATAATCTTGTATAAGACATTACAGCACGATATAGGCCGAAAGTCAGCAGGTCGTCGTGGGGAGTCCCGCTTAGGGATCAACGTAAGAAGTGTAGTATTCAGCTCCCTCAGAAGATGGCCTGTACGAAAAAATTCCTGAATAGCAGATATGATGTCCCCTCCAATAGTAGGCCAAGCGGCTTTAAAGAAAGCCGAAGTGAAACCATCCGGACCTGGTGCTTTGTCATCCGTAATAGAAGAAAGCGCCAGCTTAATCTCACCTTCGTCGATGAGCCGAAGTAGATCTCCCGGTGCGTGATTGGGTAATGTACGAGATATGGCCGCATAGATAGCAGAGCGATCCAGCGGGCCGCTCCGAGCGGTCGTACCCAAGAGGTTCTTGTAGTGTCTAAGAAGCTCGCCCTTTACTTGTGGCTCCCCTTCAATTAAGTTCCCAGCATCATCCTCAAGCGAGAAGATACGGTTTGCCACTCGTCGTATGGCAACCTTCTTGAAGAAAAAAGCGGAGCAACGGTCGCCTTCTTTGAGCCAAGTCATTTTGGCCCGTTGTGCTAGGGCCGATTGCTCCATTGCTACCGCAGCTGCATAGAGACGTCGACATATAGATTGTAGTACCAGAAAACGATCATCATGCGGGTACAATGAGACAAACTCATGGGCAATGTCAAGGAAATTTCGCGCCTCCAGCACGTTACGCGCCAGATTCCCTTTAGCACGCCTCATATCCTTGAACGCTCGCTTGAGGGCCTTCAGGCTTGCAAGGACCCGAAACATCGGGTATCCCGAAATAGGAAGCTGCCACCCTGAGCTTACGCAGAGCCAAACTGTGGATCCGACGTGAGAAAATTATCGAATTGAAACACCGTACCTTGAGAAATCGTCGATCGCCTCGGCTTCAGAATAAGAGGAGAATGGTCAGAAGTGGCTGGTAGTTCACATCGATATCCAAGATCCCCAAATTTAGCAAACCACGTCGGGTTAGCAACCATCCTGTCCAAACGGCGCCAAATACCTGCATCACCTCGTCGTTGATTAAACCACGTGAAATATTGACCCGAGCATGGTAAGTTATGGAGATCATCCGAGATGGGACATCGAGTCAGATCATGATAGTCTGCTGGATGTGGAGATCCTCCCCGTGCTTCATTAGGTTCCACTATCGCATTGAAATCACCGACCACTAACCAAGCGTCATCCGCGCGAGCTTCGGAGATCGTAACTAACTCATCCCATAATGCACAGCGCTCCTCCCGCTGATTGAGCCCATATATGAATGTAATAAAGAAAACCAGATGAGTAGCCAACGATAGAACTCTGCAGTGTAGGGCTTGCGTCGTCATCCCGATAACATCAACACGAAGATGTCGCGCGTCCCATCCTAGCCAGATACGCTTCCCGGGGCCCATATCATAATCGAAGAACCATGCCCACTGCTTAATACTGTTGGCAATCGAATCAGCGTTTGCCGTTACTCGTGTCTCTAGCAATCCAACAAGCTTAAGGTCAAAACGACGAATCAAATCCCCTACCGCTCTCCCATGGTCTCTCTTGTTGAGACCATGTACATTCCAGCAGCCAAATGGTATCATAAGACAACCCCATGAAGGGCTGCGTCATTATCAGGGCCCGGATGTAGGAAGTCCCCATCTTCATCAATGAGGTGAAGCATGTCAAACGGGTTCATAGGAGGTGGTGTCATCTGAGCAGGGCTTGGCACCACCACCATGCTATTCTCGATGGTTGGCCGAATCACGCCTCCCGTACCCGCCGAGTCTGGAGAGGATCCATGATGAGGTTGCCTGGAACATTCTCCCTGCTGCTCGCTGGAGACAATGGGTACGAGAGGCCTATTATGTTGCTCAGTGGCTACGCGGCGTGTCTCACCCGTCGACTTGGCCTTCGCGATTGGACTCCAGATCCGCGTAATAGTTGGGGCTGCCCGTTTTGTCGTAGCCTTCGGGGCCGTTGGGGCGGTCATGGGGCATGCACCAGTCGAATGACCCATAGTCGAACACGTCGAACATCGTGGCGGTTTCCATTCATATTCCGCTCGAATCGTGATCACCCTGTCCGTATTGGGTAGGCGAAGGTTGAAAGCTTCAACATATGGATCAGCGATCTTCTTCATAATGCAAACGCGCGCAAAATCGATACGCTCCATGCTGATCGTAAAAGCGTCGGGAAATAACGGTGTACCAACCGCACTGGCCACGAGTCCTAATCCCTCCGGAGTCCAGTATTCCGATGGGAGGTGGCGAAAACGAACTCACGTCGGAACCTCATCATGCGGTCGCTTTTCCATAGTCATCCCTTGCCGCCACTCCTCAAGAAAGAGGGGCTGGCCACACAATAACCATGGGCCACCCTCCAAAGCATCAACCATCGTAGCCGTGGAGTCGAAACGGAATTTGAAGAAGCCATTCGAGGTAGCACGCACTTCCACCAGCCCCGGCCATCTTGTGCGGAAATGGCGATCCACATGTGGGAAGTAAGGTTTGCGTCCCAAGAAATATCCCACAGCTGTATTAGCCCATCGAAGGCAGCCCTTCGACGCTATCTCTTTAGTTGGCTGAACCTCAATCATTCCATTGACAAGCATAGGTGCAGTATACTGGAGGTGAACCCTATCAGTCCGTCGACGAGTATCGGTAGGTGGAGATAGACGTCTCCCTTTGAGAATATCTGCGAACGATGGCGTCAGAACGGGTTAAGAAACCCTAGTGTCATTCCCATGTTGTATTGCCGATATGATTCCCGGCGTGTTCCCACCATTGCCCGCTGATGTAGGCACCGCCGGAGCCTCCAAATTTATCCGAATGTCAGTGTCGTTTAACGTCGGCCTGGTACTTCGTTCGGTCGTGGCGGGGCAGCCAATAATTCAGCTCGTGGACTGTTCACCGGGGCTTTTATGGCCGGCGTGATGATTGTCGGCGATGTGATCATTGCCGAGGTCACTATGGAATTCACGGCGTGTGGTTGGGGTACCGCAGATTGAGAATCGCACAAAGATAGCCCCAAATCTTTACGAAGATAATGCAAGATCTTTTCCATAATAGGGTGGCCCTTTGCATTTTCAGCCAGATATGCAAGATCTCTTCCCGAAATAGCCTCTTCCAATTCATTCTCAACCGTGTCTAGGTTTAATGAATCTTGCGCAAGCGTGTCTAGGTGCAATGAATCTTGCGCAATTGCAGGGGTGTCTAGGTTCAATGAATCTTGCGCAATTTTGGTTGTCACGTCCGACACGTCCCCTCGTCGATCGGCTCTCCGGCTAGCTGGTGGCGGCGTTTCCGGTCGATGATATTCGGCTCCCACCCGAGCGCCACGTAGTGGTTGTAGTATTGTCACTCCATTCCGTCTATTACCCCCACCACGGCCCCCTTCGGGAATGTGAGGATCGTCTTCCGTTCCGCCATCGGAGCGGCCATTAATCCTAGCCATCAAAGAATTAAAACGTGCTCCATCAAATCTAGAGGCGAACGATGGGTATTCCCGCCTTAGTGAATCAATATCTCGTGAACAATCTTTCGGATCCGAATTCTTCATCGATGTAGAAGATCCACTCATTATCGATCCATACATGAGGGATGTCGATGCCATTGTCAAGCAAAGTCGAAAAAATGTAAAACCAAAACTCAAAAAATGAGAATCAAACCCTCCAAAGCCGTCTGATCCCGGCGATGGAAGTGCGCCACCGTGTTCCGCCGCCAGTCAACACGCCGTAGAGATTTTGGAGGTAGTTTGTAATGAATCTGGACTATATAATGGATGATATTCGTTAAGGAACTCTAGAGAGAGATGAGAGAAAAATCCCCTAGAGAGAGAAAGTAGCTCGTGTTAAGTTTGTCTACAAAGCACATTCGACTAGTTCAACAAGGCATTCGACTAGTTCAACAAGGCATTCGACTTTCTTAACACGGCATTCGACATAGTTAACAGGGCATTGAAGTTTTTCAACAAGGCATTCGACTTGTTCAACAAGGCATTCTACTTGGTCAAAAGGGCATGACTTGGTGAACAAGGCATTTGACTTGGTCAATAAGGCATTCTACTTGGTCAACAAAGCATGACGGTCAATAAGGCATTCGACTTGTTCAACAAGGGATTCGACTTATTCAATAAGGCATTCTACTTGTTCGACTTGGTGAACAAGGCCTTCGACTTGTTCAACAAGGCATTCTACTTGATTAACAAGGCATGACTTGGACAACAAGGCATTCGACTTGTTGAAGAAGGTATTCTACTTGGTCAACAAGGCATGACTGTTTAGCAAGGCATTCGACTAGTTCAACAAGGCATTCGACTTTGCCAACACGGCATTCGACATAGTTAACAAGGCATTGAAGTTGTTGAACAAGGCATTCGACTTGTTCAACAAGGCATTCTACTTGTTCGACTTGGTCAACAAGGCATTCGACTTGTTCAACAACGCATTCTACTTGGTATACAAGGCACGACTTGGTCAACAAGGTATTTGACTTGGTTAACAAGGCATTCGACTTGGTGAACAAGGCATTTGACTTGCTAAACAAGGCATCCGACTCGGTCAACAAGGCATTGGAGTTGTTCGACGAGGCCTTCTCTTTTTCAAAAGGGCATTCGACTTGGTCAACAAGGCATTGACTTGGTCAACAAGGCATTCGACTTCGTTAACAAAGCATGACTTGGTCAATAAGGCATTCGACTTGTTCAACAAGGCATTCTACTGGTTCAACAAGGCATGATATGGTCAACAAGGCATTCGACTTTGTCAACAAGGCATTCGTTATAGTTAACAAGGCATTGAAGTTGTTCAACAAGACATTCGACTTGTTCAACAAGGGATTCGACATGTTCAATAAGGTATTCTACTTGTTCGACTTGGTGAAGAAGGTATTCGATTTGTTCAACAAGGCATTCTACTTGGTTAACAAGGCGTTGAAGTTGTTCAACAAGGCATTCGACTTGTTCAACAAGGCATTCGACTTGGGGAACAAGGCATTCGACTAGTTCAACAAGGCATTCTACTTGATTAACAAGGCATGACTTGGACAACAAGACATTCGACTTGTTGAAGAAGGTATTCTACTTTGTCAACAAGGCATGACTGTTTAACAAGGCATTCGACTAGTTCAACAAGGCATTCGACTTTGTCCACACGGCATTCGACATAGTTAAGAAGGCATTCGACTTGTTCAACAAGGCATTCGACTTGATCAACAAGGCATTCGACTTGTTCAACAACGTATTCTACTTGGTATACAAGACACGACTTGGTCAACAAGGTATTCGACTTGGTTAACAAGGCATTCGACTTGGTGAACAAGTTAGTTGACTTGCTAAACAAGGCATGCGACTCGGTCAACAAGGCATTGGAGTTGTTCGACGAGGCCTTCTCTTGTTCAAAAGGGCATTCGACTTGGTCAACAAGGCATTCTACTTCGTTAACAAAGCATGACTTGGTCAATAAGACATTCGACTTGTTCAAGAAGGCATTCTACTGGTTCAACAAGGCATCATATATATACACAAGGCATTCGACTTTGTCAACAAGGCATTGAAGTAGTTCAACAAGACATTCGACTTGTTCAACAAAAAAAAAAAAATCACCGACCACTAACCAAGCGTCATCCGCGCGAGCTTCGGAGATCATAACTAACTTATCCCATAATGCGCAGCGCTCCTCCCGCTGATTGAGCCCATATATGAATGTAATAAAGAAAACCAGACGGAGTCGCCAACGATAGAACTCTGCAGTGTAGGGCTTGCGTCGTCATCCCTCCGGAGTCTAGTATTCCGATGGGAGGTGGCGAAAACGAACCCACGTCGGGACCTCATCATGCGGTCGCTTTTCCAAAGTCATCCCTTGCCGCCACTCCTCAAGAAAGAGGGGATGGCCATACAATAACCATGGGCCACCCTCCAAAGCATCAACCATCGTAGCCGTGGAGTCGAAACGGAATTTGAAGAAGCCATTCGAGGTAGCACGCACTTCCACCAGCCCCGGCCATCTTGTGCGGAAATGGCGATCCACATGTGGGAAGTAAGGTTTGCGTTCCAAGAAATATCCCACCGCTGTATTAGCCCATCGAAGGCAGCCCTTCGACGCTATCTCTTTAGTTGGCTGAACCTCAATCATTCCATTGACAAGCATAGGTGCAGTATACTGGAGGTGAACCCTATCAGTCCGTCGACGAGTATCGGTAGGTGGAGATGGACGTCTCCCTTTGAGAATATCTGCGAACGATGGCATCAGAACGGGTTCAGAAACCCTAGTGTCATTCTCATGTTGTATTGCCGATATGATTCCCGGCGTGTTCCCACCATTGCCCGCTGATGTAGGCGCCGCCGGAGCCTCCAAATTTATCCCGATGTCGGTTTCGTTTAACGTCGGCCTTGGTACTTCGTTCGGTCATGGCGGGGCAGCTAATGATTCAGCTCGTGGACCGTTCACCGGGGCTTTTATGGCCGTCGTGATGATTGTCGACGATGTGATCATTGCCGAGGTCACTATGGAATTCACGGCGTGTGGTTGGGGTACCGCAGATTGAGAATCACACAAAGATAGCCCCAAATCTTTACGAAGATAATGCAAGATCTTTTCCATACTAGGGTGGCCCTTTGCATTTTCAGCCAGATATGCAAGATCTCTTCCCGAAATAACCACTTCCAATTCATTCTCAACCGTGTCTAGGTTCAATGAATCTTGCGCAAGCGTGTCTAGGTGCAATGAATCTTGCGCAATTTCAAGCGTGTTTAGGTGCAATGAATCTTGCGCAATTGCAGGGGTGTCTAGGTTCAATGAATCTTGCGCAATTTTGGTTGTCACGTCCGACACGTCCCCTCGTCGATCGGCTCTCCGGCTAGGTGGTGGCGGCGTTCCCGGTCGATGATATTCGGCTCCCACCCGAGCGCCACGTAGTGGTTGTAGTATTGTCACTCCATTCCGTCTATTACCCCCGCCACGGCCCCCTTCGGGAATGTGAGGATCTCTTCCGTTCCGCCATCGGAGCGGCCATTAATCCTAGCCATCAAAGAATTAAAACGTGCTCCATCAAATCTAGAGGCGAACGATGGGTATTCCCGCCTTATTGAATCAATATCTCGTGAACAATCTTTCGGATCCGAATTCTTCATCGATGTAGAAGATCCACTCATTATCGATCCATACATGAGGGATGTCGATGCCATTGTCAAGCAAAGTCGAAAAAATGCAAAACCAAAACTCAAAAAATGAGAATCAAACCCTCCAAAGCCGTCTGATCCCGGCAATGGAGGTGCGCCACCGTGTTCCGCCGCCCGTCAACACGCCGTAGAGATTTTGGAGGTAGTTTGTAATGAATCTGGACTATATAATGGATGATATTTGTTAAGGAACTCTAGAGAGAGATGAGAGAAAAATCCCCTAGAGAGAGAAAGTAGCTCGCTGTATATGATTTGGTTTTGGGGAATGCTTGTTTACGATTAATGGGTTACAATCTGCTAGCGTCAATCGAGAGTGAAGTAGCGGAACTCCTAGATATCGTACAAGCAACTGTCCCCTTAGAAAACCCATGAGACCGTGGAGGATGAAGTCCAGAAAGCATTGCAAATTCCACTAATGCTTCCTTGATAACTCCAGCCGACACAAGATCGGCGTGACAGAACATGAGGAGATCGTCAGCAAAAGAGAGCATAGAAAGTCTATTCGCCTCGCATCGCCAATGATAACGGAATTGAGGCTCACGGCTGATCCGATGTGTGACGATGCCATGTAGCACCTCCATGACTAATGTAAATATATACGGCGATATAGGATCGCCTTGCCGAAGACCACGCTTCCCTGCAAAGTATCCCGCTGGGTGTCCATGGATATTAATCGAGAAAGTCGTCGTGGTCATACAACATCTCACCCAATGGATAAAGATAGGATGAAACTTCATAGCCGTGAGCGTGGCTAACACGAAGCTCCACTCAACCTTATCATAAGCCTTAGCCAGGTCAATCTTGAAGGTTACACGAGGAGGGCGCCTATTGCATCGATAGCCTGAACAAATCTCCTGTGCTAACAAGATATTATCACTAATGTGTCGCCCAGGGATAAACGCCGTCTGAGAAGAGTGAACCAAACTTCCTAACCATGGCTTGAGCCGATTGGCCATAATCTTCGAGATAACCTTGAAGAGAACATTACAGCACGAAATTGGCCGAAAATCCGACGCTTTCCTCGGGGAATCACCCTTCGGAATAAGTGTAAGAAGCGTGCTATTCAGTCCTTTTAGCAAATGGCCTGACGAAAAAAACTCCTGGACGGCCTGAATCAAGGCATCACCAATAACTCCCCACGCTGCCTTGAAAAACCCCGCCGAATAGCCATCCGGTCCCGGGGCCTTTTCATCCCCCATCGAGAAAAGTGCCTCCTTAATCTCTAAAGCCTCCACCTTCCGAATCATATCAGTTGCAGCCTCATCAGATAGCTTCCTTGCTACGAATGGTGCAATCTCTCGTGGCTCAACGGGAACCTCCCTCGCTGACTGTCCCAATAAGGTCTGGTAGAACTGAATCAACTCTGCTCGAACTCTATCTTCTCCTTCAAAAACCTCGCCCATATCACCTTCAAGGGAAAAAATGCGGTTAGTCGCACGACGCAATGCCACCTTCTTAAAGAAATACGAGGTGCATTGGTCCCCATCTTTAAGAAACGCCAACTTAGCACGCTGGGATAAGGCAGCATGCTCGATCTCGATGGCCTTCGCATACACCCTCTTACAGATACGCTCCAACTCATGAAATCGACTTTCCATGGGAAAAAACGTCGCAAACTGCTGGCACACATCAATAAAGTGTTTGGCTTCACTAACATTCACCGCAAGGTCACCCTTTACCTTTCTCATCTGTCGGAGAATGGGTTTCAGTAGTTTCAGTCGTCGTACCAGTGTGTACATCGGGTAACCCTGGATAGGAATCTGCCAAATCTTCTGGACATGTAAAAGGAACTATGCGTCATGGGTCAGAAAATTATCGAAACGAAAAGGACCGCCTCGGGGACTTCTGCGCACCAACTCGAGAAGTAGCGGGCTATGGTCCGATGTCGATGGGAGAGCCGCGTGGTAGGAAATATCAGGATACTTGGAGAACCACGTGGGATTACCAAGCATACGATCAATACGGCGCCATACACCTGCATCCCCTCGCTGTTGGTTATACCATGTGAAAAATTGCCCCGTAGAAGGCAAGGTGACAAGATCTGCAGCAACCAGACATTCTCGCATATCACCCATATCGTGGGCGTTGGGTGACCCTCCCCTCACTTCGCCTGACTCTAAGATGGTATTGAAATCACCCAATACCAGCCATGGATCCTCCGCCCGCTCCTCCGATCGGATAGTAATGTCGTACCAGAATGCAACCCGCTCCTCTCGCCGGTTTTTCCCATAGATAAAGGAAATAAAAACCGTCTCACGCGACTCCCGGGAGAAAACTTCACAATGTATCGCTTGGTCCGAAAGCCCAAGAACCGATACCTGAAGAAACACGGGGTTCCATCCTACCCATATTCTCGTACCGGGGCCCTCTGTGTAATCATAAAACCACGTCCATCGCGTCCGTAGACCATTCGACACCATCGCAGCATTAGTGCTAGCCACTCTCGTTTCCAACAAACCCCATTAATTGAATTTCAGACTTCGCCACGAGCTCCCCCACCTCCCTCGCGTGGTCCCTCTTATTGAGACCACGTACATTCCATACGCCGACAGGGATCATGGATCACCCCCTCCCGGGGCTGCCATAGCTTCAGGGCCCATAGAGATAATGAGATCGTCATCCTCATCTCGCAAGGTGTGTAGGATAGCGAAAGAATTCGATGCCAATCCATCTGCGTCATGTACCGATTCGTCACACGCATGTGGAGCCGTGGTCCCATACGATGTCGAGGGTCCACTATCTGCCCGCCGAGTCACCTCACCATGATTCCGCGCACTAGCATGATTTGCCCTCTCAGTGGACTCCACCCTAACAGCCTTGCCCTTTGCACCCACCTGTCGCCACTCAACCCGGGATCGAGTTGCCATTATCCCGCCTTTGCTATCTCGAGCCCTGACTGCCGGACCGGGCCTGAGAGACTGTTGGCCCGTTACTTGTGAACCACCCATAGGAGTATTCGACAACTGTGTAGGCGGACGACAACCTTGCACTTGCTGCCCGGCTGGAGATGTCGGGCATGACACAGCCGTGTGAGTCCATGACTTGCACTTCGAACATTTTGTTGGTCTCCATTCGTACTCCACCCGTACGCTAACCACACCCCCTGAACCCCCATCTTCCAACGGCATCCGTATATTAAATTGCTCGACAAACGGATCAGCAAGTGTCTTAAGCACACAAACTCTCGCGAAATCAATGCGCTCGCCAGTAGTAGTAACGCCATCAGCAAACAACGGCCGCCCCACCGCACTGGTCATGATTCCTAGTCCCGCCTGAGTCCAAAACTCGCTCGGTACATTCCATAACTTAATCCAGAGCGGCACTTCAACAATGTCTCGTTTCGCAAATGACATACCTTGGCCGCCAAACCTCCAAGAATAATGGCTGCCCTTGCATGAGCCATGGACCTCCATCAAGAGCCCCGTGCATTGCATTCTCCGATTTAAATCGGAATTTGAAAAACCCATTAATGGTTGCCCTAACCTCCACTAAATCAGCCCAGATCAAGCGCACAAACCGTTCCACAAAAGGAAAGTATGGTTTTCTTCCCAAAAAATAGCCCACCAGAGTGTGTTCCCACCGGGCAAACCCTTGACGTGCTACCTCCCATGTTGGGCAGACTTCGGCTATTCCATCAACTATCATTGGTGCCGTGTAATCCAACGAGACCCGCTTCGTTGCGGGTCGTGTACGTCGTGTTGAGCCTTTGGTCACATTTGCATAAGTTGGTACGGTACGTTTCTCAGGAGTAGTCCGATGACCGCACGCGGAAGATTTATATGTGCTGCAATAGTCGGCTGCGGCGTCGTACCCGTCCCCTTGCGAATCTTTTCCATCGTGGCAGACACCTTTGTCGTCGGTTGGTGCTCATCCATACGTTCATTTGACGGCGTAGATTGCATTGGCTGTTCCGCAATCGAGGCGGCCCCACAATCCTCCAAAGGCAGGATATCAAAACCGGGATCTTTTCCATTAATGTCAGGATCTTTGCCATTAAATTCCTCCAAGGGTAGGATATCAAAGCCGGGATCTTTTCCATTAATGTCGGGATCTTTTCCATTAAATTATCCACGGGCAGGATATCAAAATCGGGATCTTTTCCATTAATGTTGGGATCTTTGCCATTAAATTCCTCCAAGGGCAGGATATCAAAGCCGGGATCTTTTCCATTAATGTCGGGATCTTTTCCATTAAAATCCTCCACGGGCAGGATATCAAAACCATCTTTTCCATTAATGTCGGGATCTTTGCCATTAAAATCGAGATATCCTGGCAAGCTTAATTCCTGACGAAGATATGTTAAGATCTTTGCCATAATAGGATGATCCCCAGAATGATTGGCCAAAAAATCAAGATCCTCTCCCGAAATAGATTCAACGATCGGGAACGGAGATGTCGTTGTGGAAACCCTAGCCGCCATAATTTCCGTTCGCTTCCCTGCTTCAAACCACCACTTGATCCCGCCAATTGGATCGTTCATTTTCAGATTCCTCATCCACCACTCGTCGCAGCGGTGGAGGTGTACCCGGTCGTCGTCGGAAACTCGCCCTCGTATCAGATTCCGCACGCAAAGGAGCAGTAATCGTAGTGTCACGTCGTGTTTTCCCACCATCGAACACACACCGAGAATCAGATCGTCTCAGAGCCACTACATCCCGGCCATGCACTCTATCAAGAAGATTGTTAAATCGCGGACCATCAAAACGCTCCGCAAACGCCGAGTAATCCCGGGACAGTAACTCCACATTAACACTATTCAGATCAGATTCCAGCGACTGCGATGAAGATCCACTCATTGTCGATCCACACATGAGAGAAGTCGAAGCCATCTTCAAGCAAATTCGAAATAAAAACGAAAACTAAAAGATGAAACCCTCCAAAGCCGTTTGATCCCGGCGATGGAGGCGCGCCACCTTGTATCGCCGCCCTTCAATCCGCCGTGTAGATTTAGAGAAAAATATGATGAATCTGGACTGAATTATGGATGAAATTCGTGTAGGAATCCTAGAGAGAGGAGAGAGCAAAAACGCCTTGAGAGAGAGAGAGAGCATTGCCCCATTCCACGTAGTGGCTGTAGAATCGTGATACCAGCCCCCGATTGTGGCATCTCGCGCGTTTGGGCAGCCACGACACCGGATTTACCATGAACTTTCTCCATCAACGCATTAAAACGTGCCCCGTTAAAACTCTTAGCAAACGTAGGATAGTCTTGCAGTAAAGAATCTATCTCGAGCGGCCGGGGATCCTCAGCAATCACCTTCTCAACTGAAGAGATCGAATTCATCGTTGATCCACACATCAACGAGCATGAAGCCATAACAACACCGTAAAAGTGAATTAACTAACGAATTAAAACTAATTGAAAGAGACACAACCCTCCAAAGCCGTCTGATCCCGGCGATGGAGGCGGCCGATCGTGATCCACCGCCCTACAAAGTGGCGTTAGGTTGGTGATTATAAAAAGAGTGAAGAAACCAAGTCATGCTTTGTTGACGAAGTAGAATACCTTGTGACTAAGTCGAATGCCTTGTTGACCAAGTCGAATGCATTGTTGATCAAGTAGAATGGCCTTGTCGGCCAAGTCGAATGCCCTTTTGAACAAGAAGAAGGCCTCGTCGAACAACTCAAATGCCTTGTTGACCAAGTCGGATGCCTTGTTGACCAAGTCGGATGCCTTGTTAACCAAGTTGAATGCCTTGTCGATCAAGTCTTGCTTTTGTATACCAAGTAGAATGCGTTGTTGAACAAGTCGAATGCCTTGTTGACCAAGTCGAACAAGTAGAATGCCTTTTTGAACAAGTCGAATGCCTTGTTGACAATGTCGAATGCCTCGTTGAACATGTCGAATGCCTTGTTGAACAGTCATGCCTTGTTAACCAAGTAGCTTCTTAAACAAGTCGAATGCCTTGTTGTCCAAGTCATGCCTTGTTAATCACGTTGAATGCCTTGTTGAACAAGTCGAATGCCTTGTTCACCAAGTCGAACAAGTAGAGTGCCTTATTGAACGAGTCGAATCCCTTGTTCCACAAGTCGAATGCCTTGTTGAACAATTTCAAATCCTTGTTAACCAAGTAGAATGCGTTGTTGAACAAATCGAATACCTTCTTCACCAAGTCGGACAAGTAGAATGCCTTATTGAACAAGTCGAATGCCTTGTTGAACAACTTCAATGCCTTGTTGAGAAAGTCGAATGCCTTGTTGAACAAGTCGAATTCCTTATTGACAAGGTCATGCTTTGTTGACGACGTAGAATGCCTTGTTGATCAAGTCGAATGCCAAGTTGACCAAGTCGAATGCCATCTTGAACAAGTAAAAAGCATCGTCGAACAACTCAAATGCTTTGTTGACCAATTCGGATGCCTTGTTTAACAAGTTGAATGCCGTGTTGACCAAGTCGAATGCCTTGTTAACCAACTCGAATGCCTTGTTGACTAAGTCTTGCCTTGTATACCAAGTAGAATGCGTTGTTGAACAAGTCGAACGCCTTGTTGACAAAGTCGAACAAATAGAATGCCTTTTTGAACAAGTCAAATGTCTTATTGAACAACTTCAATGCCTTGTTAACTACATCGAATGCCTTGTTGACAAACTCGAATGCCTTGTTGAACAAGTCGAATGCCTTGTTGAATAGTCATGCCTTGTTAACCAAGTAGAGTGCCTTCTTTAAACAAGTCGAATGCCTTGTTGTCAAAGTCATGCCTTGTTAGTCAAGTCGAATGCCTTGTTTAACTAGTCGAATGCCTTGTTCACCAAGTCGAACAAGTAGAATGCCTTATTGAACAAGTCGAATCCCTTGTTGAACAAGTCGAATGCCTTGTTGAACAACTTCAATGCATTATTAACCAAGTAGAATGCCTTGTTGAACAAATTGAATACCTTCTTCACCAAGTCGAACAAGTAGAATGCCTTATTGAACAAGTCGAATCCGTTGGTGAACAAGTCGAATGCCTTGTTGAACAACTTCAATGCCTTGTTAACTATGTCGAATGCCTTGTGGACATAGTCGAATGCCTTGTTGACCATCTGATGCCTTGTTAACCAAGTCACGCCTTGTTGACCAAGTCGAATGCCTTGTTGAACAAGTCGAATTCCTTGTTGAACAAGTCGAATGCCTTGTTGACCAAGTTGACTACCTTGTTGACCAAGTCGACTGCCTTCTTAAACAAGTCGAATGCCTTGTTGAACAAGTCATGCCTTGTTGAACAAATCGAATATCTTCTTCACCAAGTCGAACAAGTAGAATGCCTTATTGAACAATCGAATCCCGTGGTTAACAAGTCGAATGCCTTGTTGAACAACTTCAGTGCCTTGTTAACTATGTCGAATGCCATGTTGACAAAGTCGAATGCTTTGTTGACCATATGATACCTTGTTAAATAAGTAGAATGCCTTGTGAAACAAGTCGAATGCTTTATTGCCCAAGTCATGCTTTGTTGACCAAGTAAAATGCCCTGTTGACCAAGTCAAATGCCTTGTTGACCAAGTCACGTCTTGTTGACAAAGTCGAATGCCTTGTTTACCAAGTCGGATGCCTTGTTAACCAAGTTGAATGCCTTGTCGATCAAGTCTTCCTTTGTATACCAAGTAGAAATGCGTTGTTGAACAAGTCGAATGCCTTGTTGACCAAGTCAAACAAGTAGAATGCCTTTTTGAACAAGTCGAATGCCTTGTTGAACAACTTCAATACCTTGTTAACTATGTTGAATGCCTTGTTGACAATGTCGAATGCCTCGTTGGACAAGTCGAATGCCTTGTTGAACAGTCATGCCTTGTTAACCAAGTAGCTTCTTAAACAAGTCGAATGCCTTGTTGTCCAAGTCATGCCTTGTTAATCACGTTGAATGCCTTGTTGAACAAGTCGAATGCCTTGTTCACCAAGTCGAACAAGTAGAATGCTTTAGTGAACAAGTCGAATCCCTTGTTGAACAAGTCGAATGCCTTGTTGAACAACTTCAATGCCTTGTTAACCAAGTAGAATGCCTTGTTGAACAAATTGAATACCTTCTTCACCAAGTCGAACAAGTAGAATACCTTATTGAACAAGTCGAATCCGTTGTTGAACAAGTCGAATGCCTTGTTGAACAACTTCAATGCCTTGTTAACTATGTCGAATGCCTTGTTGACCATCTGATGCCTAGTTAACCAAGTCACGCCTTGTTGACCAAGTCGAATGCCTTGTGGAACAAGTCGAATGCCTTGTTGAACAAGTCGAATTCCTTGTTGAACAAGTCGAATGCCTTGTTGACCAAGTTGACTACCTTGTTGACCAAGTCGACTGCCTTCTTAAACAAGTCGAATGCCTTGTTGAACAAGTCATGCCTTGTTGAACAAATCGAATTCCTTCTTCACCAAGTCGAACAAGTAGAATGCCTTATTGAACAAGCGAATCCCGTTTTTAACAAGTCGAATGCCTTGTTAACTATGTCGAATGCCATGTTGACAAAGTCGAATGCTTTGTTGACCATATGTTACCTTGTTAAACAAGTAGAATGCCTTGTGAAACAAGTCGAATGCTTTATTGACCAAGTCATGCTTTGTTGACCAAGTAAAATGCCCTGTTGACCAAGTCGAATGCTTTATTGACCAAGTCATGCTTTGTTGACCAAGTAAAATGCCCTGTTGACCAAGTCAAATGCCTTGTTGACCAAGTCACGCCTTGTTGACCCAGTCACGTCTTGTTGACAAAGTCGAATGTCTTGTTGACAAAGTCGAATGTCTTGTTGACCAAGTCGAATGCATTGTTGACCAAGTCGAATGCCCTTTTGAACAAGTAGAAGGCCTCGTCGAACAACTCAAATGCCTTGTTGACAAAGTCGGATGCCTTTTAACAAGTCGAATGCCTTGTTAACCAAGTCGAATGCCTTGTTGACCAAGTCTTGCCTTGTATACCAAGTAGAATACATTGTTGAACAAGTCGAATGCTTTGTAGACCAAGTCGAACAAGTAGAATGCCTTGTTTAACAAGTCGAATGCCATGTTGAACAAGTCGAATGCCTTGTTGAACAACTTCAATGCCTTGTTAACCATGTCGAATTGCCTTGTAGACAAAGTCGAATGCCTTGTTGAACAGTCATGCCTTGTTGACCAAGTAGAATGTCTTCTTAAACAAGTCGAATGCCTTGTTGTCCAAGTCATGCCTTGTTAATCAAGTTGAATGCCTTGTTGAACAAGTCGAATGCCTTGTTCACCAAGTCGAACAAGTAGAATGCCTTATTGAACAAGCCAAATCCCTTGTTGAACAAGTCAATGCCTTGTTGAACAACTTCAACGCCTTGGTAACCAAGTATAATGCCCTTTTGAACAAGTCGAATCCCTTGTTGAACAAGTCGAATGCCTTGTTGAACGACTTCAATGCGTTGTTAACTATGTCGAATGCCTTGTTGACAAAGTCGAATACCTTGTTGACCATATGATGCCTTGTTGAACATGTATAATGCCTTCTTGAACAAGTCGAATGCCTTTTTGACAACTCATGCTTGGTTGACGAAGTAGAATGCCTTGGTGAACAAGTCGAATACCTTATTGACCAAGTCATGCTTTGTTGACGAAGTAGAATACCTTGTGACCAAGTCGAATGCCTTGTTGACCAAGTCGAATGGCCTTGTCGGCCAAGTCGAATGCCCTTTTGAACAAGAAGAAGGCCTCGTCGAACAACTCAAATGCCTTGTTGACCAAGTCGGATGCCTTTTTTAACAAATCAAATGCCTCGTTGACCAAGTCGACTGCCTTGTTCACCAAGTCTTGCCTTGTATACCTAGTAGAATGCGTTGTTGAACAAGTCGAATGCCTTGTTGACCAAGTCGAACAAGTCGAATGCCTTGTTGAACAAGTCGAATGCTTGTTTAACAAGTCGAATGCCTTGTTTAACAACTTCAATGCCTTGTTAACTATGTCGAATGCCTTGTTGTCAAAGTCGAATGCCTTGTTGAACAAGTCGAATGCCTTGTTGAATAGTCATGCCTTGTTGACCAAGTAGAGTGCCTTCTTTAAACAAGTCGAATGCCTTGTTGTCAAAGTCATGCCTTGTTAGTCAAGTCGAGTGCCTTGTTTAACTAGTCGAATGCCTTGTTCACCAAGTCGAACAAGTAGAATGCCTTATTGAACAAGTCGAATCCCTTGTTGAACAAGTCGAATGCCTTGTTGAACGACTTCAATGCGTTGTTAACTATGTCGAATGCCTTGTTGACAAAGTCGAATACCTTGTTGACCATATGATGCATTGTTGAACATGTAGAATGCCTTGTTGAACAAGTCGAATGCCTTTTTGACCAACTCATGCTTTGTTGACGAAGTATAATGCCTTGGTGAACAAGTCGAATACCTTATTGACCAAGTCATGCTTTGTTGACGAAGTAGAATACCTTGTGACCAGGTCGAATGCCTTGTTGACCAAGTCGAATGCATTGTTGACCAAGTCGAATGGCCTTGTCGGCCAAGTCGAATGCCCTTTTGAACAAGAAGAAGGCCTCGTCGATCAACTCAAATGCCTTGTTGACCAAGTCGGATGCCTTTTTTAACAAGTCGAATGCCTCGTTGACCAAGTCGACTGCCTTGTTCACCAAGTCTTGCCTTGTATACCGAGTAGAATGCGTTGTTGAACATGTCGAATGCCTTGTTGACCAAGTCAAACAAGTCAAATGCCTTGTTGAACAAGTCGAATGCCTTGTTCACTATGTCGAATGCCTTGTTGTCAAAGTCGAATGCCTTGTTGAACAAGCCGAATGCCTTGTTGACCAAGTAGAATGGCTTCTTTAAACAAGTCGAATGCCTTGTTGTCAAAGTCATGCCTTGTTAGTCAAGTCGAATGCCTTGTTCACCAAGTCGAACAAGTAGAATGCCTTATTGAACAAGTCGAATCCCTTGTTGAACAAGTCGAATGCCTTGATGAACAACTTCAATGCGTTGTTATCTATGTCGAATGCCTTGTTGACAAAGTCGAATACCTTGTTGACCATATGATGCCTTGTTGAATAGTAGAATGCCTTGTTGAACAAGTCGAATGCCTTTTTGACCAACTCATGCTTTGTTGACGAGTAGAATGCCTTGTTGAACAAGTCGAATACCTTATTGACCAAGTCATGCTTTGTTGACGAAGTAGAATGCCTTGTGACCAAGTCAAATGCCTTGTTGACCAAGTCGAATGCAGTGTTGACCAAGTCGAATGGCCTTGTCGGCCAAGTTGAATGCCCTTTTAAACAAGAAGAAGGCCTCGTCGAACAACTCAAATGCCTTGTTGACAAAGTCAGATGCCTTGTTGAACAAGTTGAATGCCTTGTTGACCAAGTCGACTGCCTTGTTCACCAAGTCTTGCCTTGTATACCAAGTAGAATGCGTTGTTGAATAAGTCGAATGCCTTGTTGACCAAGTCGAATAAGTAGAATGCCTTGTTGAACAAGTCGAATGCTTGTTTAATAAGTCGACTGCCTTGTTCACCAAGTCTTGCCTTGTATACCAAGTAGAATGCGTTGTTGAACAAGTCGAATGCCTTGTTGACCAAGTCGAATAAGTAGAATGCCTTGTTGAACAAGTCGAATGCCTTGATGAACAACTTAAATGCCTTGTTAACTATGTCGAATGCCTTGTTGAAGTGGTTGAATGCCCTGTTGAATAACTTCAGCGCCTTGTTAACCAAATATAATGCCTTGTTGAACAAGTCGAATCCCTTGTTGAACAAGTCGAATGCGTTGTTAAACGACTTTAATGCCTTGTTAACTATGTCGAATGCCTTATTTACCATAAGATGCCTTGTTGAACAAGTAGAATGCCTTATTGAACAAGTCGAATGCCTTATTGACCAAGTCAAAATCCTTGTTGACCAAGTCGAATGCATTGTTGACCAAGTCGAATAGCCTTGTTGGCCAAGTCGAACGAACTTTTGAACAAGTAGAAGGCCTCGTCGAACAACTCAAATGCCTTGTTGACCAAGTCGGATGCCTTGTTTAACAAGTCGAATGCTTTGTTGACCAAGTTGAATGCCTTGTTAACCAAGTCGAATGCCTTGTTGACCAAGTCTTACCTTGTATACCAAGTATATGCATTGTTGAACAAGTCGAATGCCTTGTTGACCAAGTCGAACAAGTAGAATGCCTTATTGAACAAGTCGAATCTATTGTTGATCAAGTCGAACAAGTATAATGCCTTATCGAACAAGTTGAATTCCTTGTTGACCAAGTCGAATGCCTTGTTGAACAACTCTAATGCCTTGTTGACAAAGTCGAATGCCTTATTGACCATATGATGCCTTGTTGAACAAGTAGAATGCCTTGTTGAACTAGTAGAATGCCTTGTTGAACAAGTCGAATGCCTTATTGACCAAGTCATGCTTTGTTGACGAAGTAGAATGCCTTGTTCACCAAGTCGAATGATTTATTGACCAAGTTGAATGCATTGTTGACCAAGTCGAATGGCCAAGTCGAATGCACTTTTGAACAAGTAGAAGGCCTCGTCGAACAACTCAAATGCCTTGTTGACCAAGTCGGATGTCTTGTTGAACAAGTCGAATGCCTTGTTGACCAAGTCGAATGCCTTGTTCACCAAGTCGAATGCCTTGTTAACCAAGTAGCTTCTTAAACAAGTCGAATGCCTTGTTGCCAAGTCATGCCTTGTTAATCACGTTGAATGCCTTGTTGAACAAGTCGAATGCCTTGTTCACCAAGTCGAACAAGTAGAATGCTTTATTGAACAAGTCGAATCCCTTGTTGAACAAGTCGAATGCCTTGTTGAACAACTTCAATGCCTTGTTAACCAAGTAGAATGCCTTGTTGAACAAATTCAATACCTTCTTCACAAAGTCGAACAAGTAGAATGCCTTATTGAACAAGTCGAATCCGTTGTTGAACAAGTCGAATGCCTTGTTGAACAACTTCAATGCCTTGTTAAATATGTCGAATGCCTTGTGGACATAGTCGAATGCCTTGTTGACCATCTGATGCATTGTTAACCAAGTCACGCCTTGTTGACCAAGTCGAATGCCTTGTTGAACAAGTGGAATGCCTTGTTGAACAAGTCGAATTCCTTGTTGAACAAGTCGAATTCCTTGTTGAACAAGTCGAATGCCTTGTTGACCAAGTTGACTACCTTGTTGACCAAGTCGACTGCCTTCTTAAACAAGTCGAATGCCTTGTTGAACAAGTCATGCCTTGTTGAACAAATCGAATTCCTTCTTCACCAAGTCGAATAAGTAGAATGCCTTATTGAACAAGCGAATCCCGTGGTTGACAAGTCGAATGCCTTGTTGAACAACTTCAGTGCCTTGTGAACTATGTCGAATGCCATGTTGACAAAGTCGAATGCTTTGTTGACCATATGATACCTTGTTAAACAAGTAGAATGCTTTATTGACCAAGTCATGCTTTGTTGACCAAGTAAAATGCCCTGTTGACCAAGTCAAATGCCTTGTTGACCAAGTCACGCCTTGTTGACCAAGTCACGTCTTGTTGACAAAGTCGAATGTCTTGTTGACAAAGTCGAATGTCTTGTTGATCAAGTCGAATGCATTGTTGACCAAGTCGAATGCCCTTTTGAACAAGTAGAAGGCCTCGTCGAACAACTCAAATGCCTTGTTGACAAAGTCGGATGCCTTTTAACAAGTCGAATGCCTTGTTAACCAAGTCAAATGCCTTGTTGACCAAGTCTTGCCTTGGATACCAAGTAGAATACACTGTTGAACAAGTCGAATGCTTTGTAGACCAAGTCGAACAAGTAGAATGCCTTGTTTAACAAGTCGAATGCCTTGTTGAACAACTTCAATGCCTTGTTAACCATGTCGAATGCCTTGTAGACAAAGTCGAATGCCTTGTTGAACAGTCATGCCTTGTTGACCAAGTAGAATGCCTTCTTAAACAAGTCGAATGCCTTGTTGTCCAAGTCATGCCTTGTTAATCAAGTTGATTGCCTTGATGAACAAGTCGAATGCCTTGTTCACCAAGTCGAACAAGTAGAATGCCTTATTGAACAAGCCAAATCCCTTGTTGAACAAGTCAATGCCTTGTTGAACAACTTCAACGCCTTGGTAACCAAGTATAATGCCCTTTTGAACAAGTCGAATCCCTTGTTGAACAAGTCGAATGCCTTGTTGAACGACTTCGATGCGTTGTTAACTATGTCGAATGCCTTGTTGACAAAGTCGAATACCTTGTTGACCATATGATGCCTTGTTGAACATGTAGAATGCCTTCTTGAACAAGTCGAATGCCTTTTGACCAACTCATGCTTTGTTGACGAAGTAGAATGCCTTGGTGAACAAGTCGAATACCTTATTGACCAAGTCATGCTTTGTTGACGAAGTAGAATACCTTGTGACCAAGTCGAATGCCTTGTTGACCAAGTCGAATGCATTGTTGACCAAGTCGAATGGCCTTGTCGGCCAAGTCGAATGCCCTTTTGAACAAGAAGAAGGCCTCGTCGAACAACTCAAATGCCTTGTTGACCAAGTCGGATGCCTTTTTTAACAAGTCGAATGCCTCGTTGACCAAGTCGACTGCCTTGTTCACCAAGTCTTGCCTTGTATACCGAGTAGAATGCGTTGTTGAACAAGTCGAATGCCTTGTTGACCAAGTCGAACAAGTCGAATGCCTTGTTGAACAAGTCGAATGCTTGTTTAACAAGTCGAATGCCTTGTTTAACAACTTCAATGCCTTGTTAACTATGTCGAATGCCTTGTTGTCAAAGTCGAATGCCTTGTTGAACAAGTCGAATGCCTTGTTGAATAGTCATGCCTTGTTGACCAAGTAGAGTGCCTTCTTTAAACAAGTCGAATGCCTTGTTGTCAAAGTCATGCCTTGTTAGTCAAGTCGAGTGCCTTGTTTAACTAGTCGAATGCCTTGTTCACCAAGTCGAACAAGTAGAATGCCTTATTGAACAAGTCGAATCCCTTGTTGAACAAGTCGAATGCCTTGTTGAACGACTTCAATTCGTTGTTAACTATGTCGAATGCCTTGTTGACAAAGTCGAATTCCTTGTTGACCATATGATGCCTTGTTGAACATGTAGAATGCCTTGTTGAACAAGTCGAATGCCTTTTTGACCAACTCATGGTTTGTTGACGAGTAGAATGCCTTGGTGAACAAGTCGAATACCTTATTGACCAAGTCATGCTTTGTTGACGAAGTAGAATACCTTGTGACCAAGTCGAATGCCTTGTTGACCAAGTCGAATGCATTGTTGACCAAGTCGAATGGCCTTGTCGGCCAAGTCGAATGCCCTTTTGAACAAGAAGAAGGCCTCGTCGATCAACTCAAATGCCTTGTTGACCAAGTCGGATGCCTTTTTTAACAAGTCAAATGCCTCGTTGACCAAGTCGACTGCCTTGTTCACCAAGTCTTGCCTTGTATACCGAGTAGAATGCGTTGTTGAACAAGTCGAATGCCTTGTTGACCAAGTCAAACAAGTCGAATGCCTTGTTGAACAAGTCGAATGCTTGTTTAACAAGTCGAATGCCTTGTTTACTATGTCGAATGCCTTGTTGTCAAAGTCGAATGCCTTGTTGAACAAGTCGAATGCCTTGTTGACCAAGTAGAATGGCTTCTTTAAACAAGTCGAATGCCTTGTTGTCAAAGTCATGCCTTGTTAGTCAAGTCGAATGCCTTGTTTAACTAGTCGAATGCCTTGTTCACCAAGTCGAACAAGTAGAATGCCTTATTGAACAAGTCGAATCGCTTGTTGAACAAGTCGAATGCCTTGTTGAACGACTTCAATGCGTTGTTAACTATGTCGAATGCCTTGTTGACAAAGTCGAGTACCTTGTTGACCATATGATGCCTTGTTGAATAGTAGAATTTCTTGTTGAACAAGTCGAATGCCTTTTTGACCAACTCATGCTTTGTTGACGAGTAGAATGCCTTGTTGAACAAGTCGAATACCTTATTGACCAAGTCATGCTTTGTTGACGAAGTAGAATGCCTTGTTAACTATGTCGAATGCCTTATTTACCATAAGATGCCTTGTTGAACAAGTAGAATGCCTTATTGAACAAGTCGAATGCCTTATTGACCAAGTCAAAATCCTTGTTGACCAAGTCGAATGCATTGTTGACCAAGTCGAATAGCCTTGTTGGCCAAGTCGAACGAACTTTTGAACAAGTAGACGGCCTCGTCGAACAACTCAAATGCCTTGTTGACCAAGTCGGATGCCTTGTTTAACAAGTTGAATGCCTTGTTGACCAAGTCGACTGCCTTGTTCACCAAGTCTTGCCTTGTATACCAAGTAGAATGCGTTGTTGAACAAGTCGAATGCCTGTTGACCAACTCGAATAGTAGAATGCCTTGTTGAACTAGTCGAATGCTTGTTTAACAAGTCGAATGCCTTGATGACTAAATGCCTTGTTAAATGAATGCCTTGTTGAATAACTTGATGCGCCTTGTTAACCAATAACTTCAGCGCCTTGTTAACCAAATATAATGCCTTGTTGAACAAGTCGAATCCCTTGTTGAACAGTCGAATGCGTTGTTAAACGACTTTAATGCCTTGTTAACTATGTCGAATGCCTTATTTACCATACGATGCCTTGTTGAACCAGTAGACTGCCTTATTGAACAAGTCGAATGCCTTATTGACCAATCTAAATCCTTGTTGACCAAGTCGAATGCATTGTTGACCAAGTCGAATAGCCTTGTTGGCCAAGTCGAACGAACTTTTGAACAAGTAGAAGGCCTCGTCGAACAACTCAAATGCCTTGTTGACCAAGTCGGATGCCTTGTTTAACAAGTCGAATGCTTGTTGACCAAGTTGAATGCCTTGTTAACCAAGTCGAATGCCTTGTTGACCAGTCTTACCTTGTATACCAAATATGCATTGTTGAACAAGTCGAATGCCTTGTTGACCAGTCGAACAAGTAGAATGCCTTATTGAAACAAGTCGAATCTCTTGTTGATCAAGTCGAACAAGTATAATGCCTTATTGAACAAGTTGAATTCCTTGTTGACCAAGTCGAATGCCTTGTTGAACAACTGTAATGCCTTGTTGACAAAGTCGAATGCCTTGTTGACCATATGATGCCTTGTTGAACAAGTAGAATGCCTTGTTGAACAAGTCGAATGCCTTATTGACCAAGTCATGCTTTGTTGACGAAGTAGAATGCCTTTATTGACCAAGTTGAATGCATTGTTGACCAAGTCGAATGGCCAAGTCGAATGCACTTTTGAACAAGTAAAGGCCTCGTCGAACAACTCAAATGCCTTGTTGACCAAGTCAGATGTCTTGTTTAACAAGTCGAATGCCTTGTTGACCAAGTCGAATGCCTTGTTAACCAAGTAGCTTCTTAAACAAGTCGAATGCCTTGTTAATCACGTTGAATGCCTTCTTGAACAAGTCGAATGCCTTGTTCACCAAGTCGAACAAGTAGAATGCTTTATTGAACAAGTCGAATCCCTTGTTGAACAAGTCGAATGCCTTGTTGAACAACTTCAATGCCTTGTTAACCAAGTAGAATGCCTTGTTGAACAAATTGAATACCTTCTTCACAAAGTCGAACAAGTAGAATGCCTTATTGAACAAGTCGAATCCGTTGTTGACAAGTCGAATGCCTTGTTGAACAACTTCAATGCCTTGTTAACTATGTCGAATGCCTTGTGGACATAGTCGAATGCCTTGTTGACCATCTGATGCCTTGTTAATAACCAAGTCACGCCTTGTTGACCAAGTCGAATGCCTTGTTGAACAAGTCGAATGCCTTGTTAAACAAGTCGAATTCCTTGTTGAACAAGTCGAATTCCTTGTTGAACAAGTCGAATGCCTTGTTGACCAAGTTGACTCCCTTGTTGACCAAGTCGACTGCCTTCTTAAACAAGTCGAATGCCTTGTTGAACAGTCAGCCTTGTTGAACAAATCGAATTCCTTCTTCACCAAGTCGAACAAGTAGAATGCCTTATTGAACAAGCGAATCCCGTGGTTAACAAGTCGAATGCCTTGTTGAACAACTTCAGTGCCTTGTGAACTATGTCGAATGCCATGTTGACAAAGTCGAATGCTTTGTTGACCATATGATACCTTGTTAAACAAGTAGAATGCCTTGTGAAACAAGTCGAATGCTTTATTGACCAAGTTATGCTTTGTTGACCAAGTAAACTGCCCTGTTGACCAAGTCAAATGCCTTGTTGACCAAGTCACGCCTTGTTGACCAAGTCACGTCTTGTTGACAAAGTCGAATGTCTTGTTGACAAAGTCGAATGTCTTGTTGATCAAGTCGAATGCATTGTTAACCAAGTCGAATGCCCTTTTGAACAAGTAGAAAGCCTCGTCGAACAACTCAAATGCCTTGTTGACAAAGTCGGATGCCTTTTAACAAGTCGAATGCCTTGTTAACCAAGTCAAATGCCTTGTTGACCAAGTCTTACCTTGTATACCAAGTAGAATACATTGTTGAACAAGTCGAATGCTTTGTAGACCAAGTCGAACAAGTAGAATGCCTTGTTTAACAAGTCGAATGCCTTGTTTAACAAGTCGAATGCCTTGTTGAACAACTTCAATGCCTTGTTAACCATGTCGAATGCCTTGAAGACAAAGTCGAATGCCTTGTTGAACAGTCATGCCTTGTTGACCAAGTAGAATGCCTTCTTAAAATGGTCGAATGCCTTGTTGTCCAAGTCATGCCTTGTTAATCAATTGAATGCCTTGTTGAACAAGTCGAATGCCTTGTTCACCAAGTCGAACAGTAGAATGCCTTATTGAACAAGCCAAATCCCTTGTTGAACAAGTCAATGCCTTGTTGAACAACTTCAACGCCTTGGTAACCAAGTATAATGCCCTTTTGAACAAGTCGAATCCCCTTTTGAACAAGTGGAATGCCTTGTTGAACGACTTCAATGCGTTGTTAACTATGTCGAATGCCTTGTTGACAAAGTCGAATACCTTGTTGACCATATGATGCCTTGTTGAACATGTAGAATGCCTTTTTGACCAACTCATGCTTTGTTGACGAAGTAGAATGCCTTGTTGAACAAGTCGAATACCTTATTGACCAAGTCATGCTTTGTTGACGAAGTAGAATGCCTTGTGACCAAGTCAAATGCCTTGTTGACCAAATCGAATGCATTGTTGACCAGGTCGAATGGCCTTGTCGGCCAAGTTGAATGCCCTTTTAAACAAGAAGAAGGCCTCGTCGAACAACTCAAATGCCTTGTTGACAAAGTCGGATGCCTTGTTGAACAAGTTGAATGCCTTGTTGACCAAGTCGACTGCCTTGTTCACCAAGTCTTGCCTTGTATACCAAGTAGAATGCGTTGTTGAACAAGTCGAATGCCTTGTTGACCAAGTCGAATAAGTAGAATGCCTTGTTGAACAAGTCGAATGCTTGTTGAACAAGTCGAATGCCTTGATGAACAACTTAAATGCCTTGTGAACTATGTCGAATGCCTTGTTGAAGAGGTTGAATGCCCTGTTGAATAACTTCAGCGCCTTGTTAACCAAATATAATGCCTTGTTGAACAAGTCGAATCCCTTGTTGAACAAGTCGAATGCGTTGTTAAACGACTTTAATGCCTTGTTAACTATGTCGAATGCCTTATTTACCATAAGATGCCTTGTTGAACAAATAGAATGCCTTATTGAACAAGTCGAATGCCTTATTGACCAAGTCGAAATCCTTGTTGACCAAGTCGAATGCATTGTTGACCAAGTCGAATAGCCTTGTTCACCAAGTCTTGCCTTGTATACCGAGTAGAATGCGTTGTTGAACAAGTCGAATGCCTTGTTGACCAAGTCGAACAAGTCGAATGCCTTGTTGAACAAGTCGAATGCTTGTTTAACAAGTCGAATGCCTTGTTTAACAACTTCAATGCCTTGTTAACTATGTCGAATGCCTTGTTGTCAAAGTCGAATGCCTTGTTGAATAGTCATGCCTTGTTGACCAAGTAGAGTGCCTTCTTTAAACAAGTCGAATGCCTTGTTGTCAAAGTCATGCCTTGTTAGTCAAGTCGAATGCCTTGTTTTAACTAGTCGAATGTCTTGTTCACCAAGTCGAACAAGTAGAATGCCTTATTGAACAAGTCGAATCCCTTGTTGAACAAGTCGAATGCCTTGTTGAACGACTTCAATGCGTTGTTAACTATGTCGAATGCCTTGTTGACAAAGTCGAATACCTTGTTGACCATATGATGCCTTGTTGAATAGTAGAATGCCTTGTTGAACAAGTCGAATGCCTTTTTGACCAACTCATGCTTTGTTGACGAGTAGAATGCCTTGTTGAACAAGTCGAATACCTTATTGACCAAGTCATGCTTTGTTGACGAAGTAGAATGCCTTGTGACCAAGTCAAATGCCTTGTTGACCAAGTCGAATGCATTGTTGACCAAGTCGAATGGCCTTGTCGGCCAAGTTGAATGCCCTTTTAAACAAGAAGAAGGCCTCGTCGACAACTCAAATGCCTTGTTGACAAAGTCATGCCTTGTTGAACAAGTTGAATGCTTGTTGACCAATCGACTGCCTTGTTCACCAAGTCTTGCCTTGTATACCAAGTAGAATGCGTTGTTGAAGTCGAATGCCTTGTTGACCAAGTCGAATAAGTAGAATGCCTTGTTGAACAAGTCGAATGCTTGTTTAATAAGTCGACTGCCTTGTTCACCAAGTCATGCCTTGTATACCAAGTAGAATGCGTTGTTGAACAAGTCGAATGCCTTGTTGACCAAGTCGAATAGGTAGAATGCCTTGTTGAACAAGTCGAATGCCTTGATGAACAACTTAAATGCCTTGTTAACTATGTCGAATGCCTTGTTTGAAGAGGTTGAATGCCCTTTGAATAACTTCAGCGCCTTGTTAACCAAATATAATGCCTTTGTTAACAAGTCGAATCCCTTGTTGAACAAGTCGAATGCGTTGTTAAACGACTTTAATGCCTTGTTAACTATGTCGAATGCCTTATTTACCATAAGATGCCTTGTTGAACAAGTAGAATGCCTTATTGAACAAGTCGAATGCCTTATTGACCAAGTCAAAATCCTTGTTGACCAAGTCGAATGCTTTGTTGACCAAGTCGAATAGCCTTGTTGGCCAAGTCGAACGAACTTTTGAACAAGTAGAAGGCCTCGTCGAACAACTCAAATGCCTTGTTGACCAAGTCGGATGCCTTGTTTAACAAGTTGAATGCCTTGTTGACCAAGTCGACTGCCTTGTTCACCAAGTCTTGCCTTGTATACCAAGTAGAATGCGTTGTTGAACAAGTCGAATGCCTTGTTGACCAACTCGAATACGTAGAATGCCTTGTTGAACTAGTCGAATGCTTGTTGAACAAGTCGAATGCCTTGATGAACAACTTAAATGCCTTGTTAACTATGTCGAATGCCTTGTTGAAGAGGTTGAATGCCCTATTGAATAACTTCAGCGCGTTGTTAACCAATATAATGCCTTGTTGAACAAGTCGAATCCCTTGTTGAACAAGTCGAATGCGTTGTTAACGACTTAATGCCTTGTTAACTGTCGAATGCCTTATTTACCATAAATGCCTTGTGACAGTAGAATGCCTTATTGAACAAGTCGAATGCCTTATTGACCAAGTCAAAATCCTTGTTGACCAAGTCGAATGCATTGTTGACCAGTCGAATAGCCTTGTTGGCCAAGTCGACGAACTTTTGAACAAGTAAAGGCCTCGTCGAACACTCAAATGCCTTGTTGACCAAGTCGGATGCCTTGTTTAACAAGTCGAATGCTTTGTTGACCAAGTTGAATGCCTTGTTAACCAAGTCGAATGCCTTGTTGACCAAGTCTTACCTTGTATACCAAGTAATGCATTGTTGAACAAGTCGAATGCCTTGTTGACCAAGCGAACAAGTGAATGCCTTATTGAACAAGTCGAATCTCTTGTTGATCAAGTCGAACAAGTATAATGCCTTATCGAACAAGTTGAATTCCTTGTTGACCAAGTCGAATGCCTTGTTGAACAACTCTAATGCCTTGTTGACAAAGTCGAATGCCTTATTGACCATATGATGCCTTGTTGAACAAGTAGAATGCCTTGTTGAACTAGTAGAATGCCTTGTTGAACAAGTCGAATGCCTTATTCACCAAGTCTTGCCTTGTATACCAAGTAGAATGCGTTGTTGAACAAGTCGAATGCCTTGTTGACCAACTCGAATACGTAGAATGCCTTGTTGAACTAGTCGAATGCTTGTTGAACAAGTCGAATGCCTTGATGAACAACTTAAATGCCTTGTTAACTATGTCGAATGCCTTGTTGAAGAGGTTGAATGCCCTGTTGAATAACTTCAGCGCGTTGTTAACCAATATAATGCCTTGTTGAACAAGTCGAATCCCTTGTTGAACAAGTCGAATGCGTTGTTAAACGACTTTAATGCCTTGTTAACTATGTCGAATGCCTTATTTACCATAAGATGCCTTGTTGAACAAGTAGAATGCCTTATTGAACAAGTCGAATGCCTTATTGACAAGTCAAAATCCTGGTTGACCAGTCGAATGCATGTTGACCAAGTCGAAATAGCCTTGGTTGGCCAAGTCGAACGAACTTTTGAACAAGTAGAAGGCCTCGTCGAACAACTCAAATGCCTTGTTGACCAAGTCGGATGCCTTGTTTTAACAAGTCGAATGCTTTGTTGACCAAGTTGAATGCCTTGTTAACCAGTCGAATGCCTTGTTGACCAAGTCTTACCTTGTATACCAAGTATATGCATTGTTGAACTCGAATGCCTTGTTGACCAGTCGAACACGTAGAATGCCTTATTGAACAAGTCGAATCTCTTGTTGATCAAGTCGAACAAGTATAATGCCTTATTGAACAAGTTGAATTCCTTGTTGACCAAGTCGAATGCCTTGTGAACAACTGTAATGCCTTGTTGACAAAGTCGAATGCCTTGTTGACCATATGATGCCTTGTTGAACAAGAGAATGCCTTTTGAACAGTCGAATGCCTTATTGACCAAGTCATGCTTTGTTGACGAAGTAGAATGCCTTTATTGACCAGTTGAATGTCATTGTTGACCAAGTCGAATGGCCAAGTCGAATGCACTTTGAACAAGTAGAAGGCCTCGTCGAACAACTCAAATGCCTTGTTGACCAAGTCAGATGTCTTGTTTAACAATCGAATGCCTTGTTGACCAAGTCGAATGCCTTGTAACCAAGTAGCTTCTTAAGTCGAATGCCTTGTTAATCACGTTGAATGCCTTCTTGAACAAGTCGAATGCCTTGTTCACCAAGTCGAACAAGTAGAATGCTTTATTGAACAAGTCGAATCCCTTGTTGAACAAGTCGAATGCCTTGTTGAACAACTTCAATGCCTTGTTAACCAAGTAGAATGCCTTGTTGAACAAATTGAATACCTTCTTCACAAAGTCGAACAAGTAGAATGCCTTATTGAACAAGTCGAATCCGTTGTTGAACAAGTCGAATGCCTTGTTAACTATGTCGAATGCCTTGTGGACATAGTCGAATGCCTTGTTGACCATCTGATGCCTTGTTAACCAAGTCATGCTTGTTTGACCAGTCGAATGCCTTGTTGAACAAGTCGAATGCCTTGTTAAACAGTCGAATTCCTTGTTTGAACAAGTCGAATTCCTTGTGAACAAGTCGATGCCTTGTGACCAAGTTGACTCCCTTGTTGACCAAGTCGACTGCTCTTAAACAAGTCGAATGCCTGTTTGAACAAGTCATGCCTTGTTGAACAAATCGAATTCCTTCTTCACCAAGTCGAACAAGTAGAAATGCCTTATTGAACAAGCGAATCCCGTGGTTAAATAGTCGAATGCCTTGTTGAACAACTTCAGTGCCTTGTAACTATGTCGAATTCCATGTTGACAAATCGAATGCTTTTTTGACCATATGATACCTTGTTAAACAAGTAGAATGCCTTGTGAAACAAGTCGAATGCATTATTGAACAAGTTATGCTTTTTGACCAGTAAACTGCCCTGTTGACCAAGTCAAATGCCTTTTGACCAAGTCACGCCTTGTTGACCAAGTCACGTCTTGTTGACAAAGTCGAATGTCTTGTTGACAAAGTCGAATGTCTTGTTGATCAAGTCGAATGCATTGTTGACCAATCGAATGCCCTTTTGAACAAGTAAAGCCTCGTCGAACAACTCAAATGCCTTGTTTGACAAAGTCGATGCCTTTTAACAAGTCGAATGCCTTGTTAACCAAGTCAAATGCCTTGTTGACCATCTTACCTTGTATACCAAGTAGAATACATTGTTGAACAAGTCGAATGCTTTGTAGACCAAGTCGAACAAGTAGAATGCCTTGTTTAACAAGTCGAATGCCTTGTTTAACAAGTCGAATGCCTTGTTGAACAACTTCAATGCCTTGTTAACCATGTCGAATGCCTTGTAGACAAAGTCGAATGCCTTGTTGAACAGTCATGCCTTGTTGACCAAGTAGAATGCCTTCTTAAAATGGTCGAATGCCTTGTTGTCCAAGTCATGCCTTGTTAATCAAGTGGAATGCCTTGTTGAACAAGTCGAATGCCTTGTTCACCAAGTCGAACAAGTAGAATGCCTTATTGAACAAGCCAAATCCCTTGTTGAACAAGTCAATGCCTTGTTGAACAACTTCAACGCCTTGGTAACCAAGTATAATGCCCTTTTGAACAAGTCGAATCCCCTTTTGAACAAGTCGAATGCCTTGTTGAACGACTTCAATGCGTTGTTAACTATGTCGAATGCCTTGTTGACAAAGTCGAATACCTTGTTGACCATATGATGCCTTGTTGAACATGTAGAATGCCTTTTTGACCAACTCATGCTTTGTTGACGAAGTAGAATCCCTTGTTGAACAAGTCGAATACCTTATTGACCAAGTCATGCTTTGTTGACGAAGTAGAATGCCTTGTGACCAAGTCAAATGCCTTGTTGACCAAGTCGAATGCATTGTTGACCAGGTCGAATGGCCTTGTCGGCCAAGTTGAATGCCCTTTTAAACAAGAAGAAGGCCTCGTCGAACAACTCAAATGCCTTGTTGACAAAGTCGGATGCCTTGTTGAACAAGTTGAATGCCTTGTTGACCAAGTCGACTGCCTTGTTCACCAAGTCTTGCCTTGTATACCAAGTAGAATGCGTTGTTGAACAAGTCGAATGCCTTGTTGACCAAGTCGAATAAATAGAATGCCTTGTTGAACAAGTCGAATGCTTGTTTAACAAGTCGAATGCCTTGATGAACAACTTAAATGCCTTGTGAACTATGTCGAATGCCTTGTTGAAGAGGTTGAATTGCCCTGTGAATAACTTCAGCGCCTTGTTAACCAATATTGCCTTGTTGAACAAGTCGAATCCCTTGTTGAACAAGTCGAATGCGTTGTTAAACGACTTTAATGCCTTGTTAACTATGTCGAATGCCTTATTTATTTACCATAGATGCCTTGTTGAACAAGTAGAATGCCTTATTGAACAAGTCGAATGCCTTATTGACCAAGTCAAAATCCTTGTTGACCAGTCGAATGCATTGTTGACCAGTCGAATAGCCTTGTTGGCCAAGTCGAACGAACTTTTGAACAATAGAGGCCTCGTCGAACAACTCAAATGCCTTGTTGACCAAGTCGGATGCCTTGTGTTTAACAGTCGAATGCTTTGTTGACCAAGTTGAATGCCTGTTAACCAAGTCGCGAATGCCTTGTTGACCAAGTCTTACCTTGTATACCAAGTATAATGCATTGTTAACAAGTCGAATGCCTTGTTGACCAAGTCGAACAAGTAGAATGCCTTATTGAACAAGTCGAATCTCTTGTTGAACAAGTCGAACAAGTATAATGCCTTATTGAACAAGTTGAATTCCTTGTTGACCAAGTCGAATGCCTTGTTGAACACTGTAATGCCTTGTTGACAAAGTCGAATGCCTTGTGACCATATGATGCCTTGTGAACAGTAGAATGCCTTGTTGAACAAGTCGAATGCCTTATTGACCAAGTCATGCTTTGTTGACGAAGTAGAATGCCTTTATTGACCAAGTTGAATGCATTGTTGACCAAGTCGAATGGCCAAGTCGAATCACTTTTGAACAAGTAGAAGGCCTCGTCGAACAACTCAAATG